>JARVZY010002258.1:0-184000 GCA_030686995.1 Artemisia argyi
TCACGAAAATTCAAGTTCAGTTACGCAACACGGTCAGAATGGTTAGAACTGACAATGGAACAAAATTTAAGAATCAGACATTAAGGTCGTATTTTGAGAAAGTGGGAATTGAACATCAAACGTCTATTGCAAGAACACCGGAACAGAATGGGGTAGTTGAAAGACGCAATAGAACGTTAGTGGAAGCTGCAAGAACGATGTTAATAAATACTCAATTAGCAGATTACTTATGGGCAGAAGCTGTTTCAACCGCATGTTACACTCAAAACCGTTGTATGATCACAAAACGCCATCACAAAACCCCTTATCAGATTGTTCACAAAAGGAAACCGAACATCAATTACTTTTATGTCTTTGGAGCTCTGTGCTATCCAGTAAATGATCGTGATGATCTAGGTAAACTTAAAGCAAACGCTGACATTGGAGTGTTCGTTGGATATTGTGAAAATTCTAAAGGCTTTCGGACATGGAATCGTTGTACAAAAGAGATTCAAGAGACCATTCATGCTAATTTTGATGAACTCACACAAATGGCTTCTAAGCAAAACAGCTTAGGACCCCCATTCAACCGTCTAAACTTTCTGGAATCTTTGGCTGAATCATTGTCACTCTCCCGTAAAGAAGTGGAAACCTTGTTTGCTCCATTGTTTGATGATACGATTGAGAACCGTCCTTCTGAGGTCTCACCAATTTCCGCTGCACACCTTGATCATAATCAAGTACCTGATTCACCTCAACAAACAACAACAACTGTTGCGAGAGACGGCCCTCTAATTGCATCTCCAACAACCGCAACACAAACCGGGTCCAACTCACGACAATCAGCTGAAGAATCCATACCTAAATCAGTTCCACAAACCGCAAAGCATGATCCAGAGGAATTCTTTAACCCGTTTGCACCGGCTTAACTCATTCCGGACATAGCTGATGTCACACCCCCAATTTACCTGACTTGCAGCGGAATGGAATGCCTGAGGGTGTAACTGTCATAGCACCATAACAAGGAAATATTGAACGACCTAAAGTGTCGTTTGGAAAATACATATCGTTTGATTTATTTAAAAGCATCCAGTGCTACAAAACATAGGTCCCCAAAGGTTGAAATGTTTACAAAAAACAAGTTCAGGAAATGTCAAACGATAATTTACACAAGTGCATGAAAATCCAAAATGTAGTGCGTCATCCCTGGCACACCCTAATATGACTCCATGCATGTAATATGATGATACCTTAGTTACCTGAAAATACATTGCGAAAACGGTCAACACGAATGTTGGTGAGTATTCATAGCCCCGTATACATTTTTATTGTTTTCAAATCTCACGGGGGAGAATACATTGCACCATTTCAGTACGAGCCCAAGTATCAAAACCTATGTACATAGCATAAGTAGCTTGTCTGCCATGTGATAAGTCCCCTGTAACATCATGAACCGTTAATTTACCGTTAAGCGAGAGTGAGTGGATAGATCTATCGAGGGTGACGCCTCCATCCGTGGTAGTAAGTATCAACAGTAAGCGGATGCATGTCATGTCTTTTACATTTGAGTGTTTGGCAGAACATTCGGGAGGGGCATAGAATTTCATCAGTCATAGCTTCGGTGTCATGAGCTTAAGGCTATTGTACTATTTTTACGTGACTTTTGTCATGCATTTATACTTGTGGTGGTCGTACAAACATTATATTTCATAAACCTATGATTATTCACCAACATTCGTGTTGACCGTTTTCGCAATGTATTTTCAGGTAACTAAGGTATCATCATATTACATGCATGGAGTCATATTAGGGTGTGCCAGGGATGACGCACTACATTTTGGATTTTCATGCACTTGTGTAAATTATCGTTTGACATTTCCTGAACTTGTTTTCTGTAAACATTTCAACCTTTGGGGACCTATGTTTTGTAGCACTGGATGCTTTTAAATAAATCAAACGATATGTATTTTCCAAACGACACTTTAGGTCGTTCAATATTTCCTTGTTATGGTGCTATGACAGTTACACCCTCAGGCATTCCATTCCGCTGCAAGTCAGGTAAATTGGGGGTGTGACAGCTGAGTCGTCTACACGTAATTTGGATCCTGCTAACATGTGAGATAGTTATCAACTTTACCCTTCCACACACAAATGGACTAGAGATGACCCCTTAGTTCAAATTATTGGCCATCCTGATGCACCAATCATGACAAGACAATGACTCCACATAGTTGGTGAAACTTGCATCTATGCACTCACAGTATGTCAAGATGAACCTAAGAACATTAAACAAGCAATGACTTATGACAACTGGATTGAATCTATGCAAGAGGAAGTTCAGCAATTCAAACGATTAGAAGTCTAGGAATTAGTTAAAAAACCTGACGGAGTCTTTGTCATTGGGTTAAAATGGATTTGGAAAAATAAGTTGGATGCAGAAGGCACTGTCATACGTAAAAAATCACGCTTGGCAGCTAAAGGATACTTCCAATAAGAAGGAATTGATTTTGAAGAATCTTTTGCTCCACTGGCAAGACTTGAAACTGTTCGGATTTTTCTGGCATATGCTGCTCATCGGAATATGGTTGTTTATTAAATGGATGTGAAAACGGCATTTCTAAATGGTCAACTTCGTGAAGTAGTTTATGTTAGTCAACCGGAAGGCTTTGTTGATCCTGATCGTCCCAATCATGTAAACCGACTCAAAAAGGCTCTTTACGGACTCAAGCAAGCCCCAAGGGCGTGGTATGACAAACTCTCTGCTTTCTTGCTGGCAAATAAATTTTGTAAAGGTTCAGTGGATCCAACGTTATTTACTAAAACATACAGGGTGGACTTACTAATTGTTCAAATATATGTCGATCACATTATCTTTGCTTCAACAAACAAAAGATACTCAAATGATTTTGCAAATTTAATGAAAGATAATTTTGAAATGTCCATGATGGGTGAACTTTCGCTCTTTTTAGGACTACAAGTTCATCAATCACCCCGTGAAATTTTTCTAAATCAATCTAAATATGCTTCGGAAATTTTAAAGAAACATGGAATGATGAGCTGTGATACTTATAATACACCAATGGGTTTTGGCACAAAACTAGAAGCTGACATACATGGGACTCCAGTTGACCCTAACAAATACCGTAGTATTATTGGGTCACTCATGTATCTCACAGCTAGTAGACCTGATATTGTCTTTGCAGTCTACATGTGTTCTCGTTATCAGTCTAAACCAACTGAAAGGCACCTCAATGAGGCTAAAAGAATCCTTCGATACATAAAAGGAACCATTAACTTAGGGATCTGGTATCCGAAGGATTCTGGTTTTGAACTAATTGCTTTTTCAGACGCTGACCATGTAGGATGCTTAGACACACGAAAAAGTACATCAGGTGGATTACAGTTTCTTGGAGATAAGCTTGTGTCTTGGCAATCTAAGAAGCAGGACTGCACATCACTGTCATTAACCGAATCTGAGTACGTAGCTATGTCTGCTTGTTGTGCTCAAGTCATTTGGATGAGATCACAGCTTAAGGACTATGGCTACCTATTCAATAAGATTCCGATCTACTATGACTTCAAAAGTGCCATTGCAATTTCCTGCAAAACCGTTCACCACTGCAAGTCTAAACACATTGATCTCCGCTATCATTTCATCAAGGAGTATGTCGAAAAGGGTACAATTGAATTATACTATGTCATAACTGAATACCAATTGGCGGACTTACTTACCAAAGTATTACCACCAACAAGGTTTGCTAATCTAGTTCACCAAATTGGTATGCGATGTTTGACTCCAGAAGACCTGGAAACGTTTTTAAAACATAAGTGATTGTCAAACATCAAAAATATCTTCGTAAATAATTCTTTCAAAAACAAAATACAAAAATATAAAACCAACAAAAACACAAAGAGATTTTTCTTTTTCTTATTTAAAAAAAAAAAAAAAAAAAAAAAAAAAAAAAAAAAAAAAAACTTTCAATACTTCAAGATATGTCGTTCAAAACGTTTTTTCATATTTTTTATAACAAACATATCTTGAGGGGGAGACAAAAAGTTTTCACTACTTCTTCATTAAAGAGTTTTTTCTCATCACGTAAATACTTTTCTTTCGACACCTCTTGAACCATTTGGATTATTAAAAAGTTTACAACTTCACGTGGTTGGTTCAAGGGGGAGTAACATCCAAAATACTCGTAGTATTCATTGCTTGGACTCAAATTTTTTAAGTTCTTAAAACTTAAGGGGCTTAATGTGCAAAAAATGTCATAACTTTGGTTTGAAAGAAAGTGCAAGGACCAAATGTGTCAACTTTCAAAAGACACGAGTATAAATAAACACAAAACCACTCATTCTTCTCTTTTACGCAAACAAACACACCCTACTGCTAAATTTTTCTCTCAAGCTCAAGGTTTTTTCAAGATTGTCGAGTTTCTATAATTGTAAGTCTTAATGTTTATCATTTTCTTGCGTTAATCACTCGCCCCTATTCCCTGTGCGTTTTCTATAACTCATTTTGGTTACATTGATAATTAGGGTTTATCACTAAAATTGGGTGTTTCTTAGATTTGATATTTGAGGCCAATGAAAGTAGATAAGTTGAATTGGTATGTCCTTTAATGGTAGATTTCATCATCGTTTTTAATCTAAGATTCACCAGGATAGAGGAATTAATGATTTTAGGGTTTTAGGGCTCGTTATCTTGGCTGACACATTCTGGGTTCATGTTTGTTTGTTATGAGAGTTGTTTGTGGCTTATTTGTGAACACTAAACATGTACGTTAAGTCTTAGGGCATCAGAATAACATTTGCTTGTGGTTCATTAAAATTGTTCAACTGTTTGATCTTTTGCAAGAAATGTGTTAGGCTTATGTAATGTTTAAAATTGGATTGTGCAATTAGATGCCTATTGACACCAAAGTCTAGCAGACCCTTGGCCCAATTCTTTAGAGAAGTTTTTGGTCTTTTGTGCATGCTTATCGAGTTTGAATATGAACTAAGTTTTTGGTAAGTGTTATTGATGCTTATCGAGTTTGCAAGTTTACTACTTTATCGAGTTTGGATATAATATCGAGTTATGTAATTTTTTTTTGGTCTTATCAAGTTATGAAATTTTTTGTGGACTTATCGAGTATCATGGATTTTTTCTCCGAGTAAGGAGCTGCTCTAAAGAACCATCGAGTATGGGTTCTTATTTTTCAACTTTCATGAAAAGAAACTCTGCCCAAAATTTTTTAAATTTGTCGAGTAGTTGTCTTCTTGGTTTTGTTGCATGGTTGTTCTCATCAAAATGATATCTAGGATTTTGAAATGACAACTAAGATATACATCACCACACTGTACTTGTTGGTTGTATGACTTATCTCAGGTAGAAACATGTCTATAGCATCACACCTAGACATGAGTTAATTCAAGGAGAAGAAAGAACAATCGGAAAGTCTAACTTGAAAGTTGATCTTGAGACAATCACGTGCCATCCAACATGTGAAATCATTATAGAGATTCTCAACGGACACTTCATTCATGATCTCCTCACAACCACATGCTCAGTACCAAAAATTTACTTGACACAGTTATGGGAAACTCTTGAATTTAACAGAAACAACAAAACCATGGGTATTTGTCTTGATCACAAAGATATTCAGTTTGATGTGACTACCCTCTGCTCTGTTCTTGGTTTACCTGCAGAAGGAACAAGAAACATCAAGAAATTCACTCCTTTGCCTTCATTGTCAGAAATTGTCAGTCTTCTTCGTGAAATTGGGTATGATGAATCATTGATCAAACTCAACAAAATATCTTCTATCAACAGAAAGTTCATTCCATAACCATGGCTTACTCTATACTCAATCCTCACCAATAGCTTAACTGGCAAAGAAACTAGGCATGAACACCTGACGAGGCGAAAAGTGTACCGTTTTTAAGGGGTCATTTAAACTCGAATTCGTGATTATTTGATCAAATATTTCCCTAAATTGTTCCTTTTGTCATTTTAGGTACTTTAGTGGAGAAATCTGGAAAAGGAAGCATTTTGGACGTTTTTGTAGCATAAAAGTGACGAAAACGGCAAAGTCTCAAATTCCTTGCTGGGAACAGTACCTAACGACATCAAGACATTACACATGACGGCGTCAAGAGTGATTGATGCGTGGGAATTGCACCAGGCTTTACCTCTCAAGGGATCTTGAGAAGCTTACAACCCCCACCAGGCAGTGTACCTGATCGTTGTAGTATAGTATAGTGACAAGTACCGGGGGACTGATCGTTCAGCTTAGGAATAGTGTCGCTAGGATTAGAAAACCTAAATATTAGTTCTAAAGATGAAGGATGATTATTTTTGTATTTTTATATTTTTTAGAATGCAAGTAAAAATCTCGGGTTTGAAGGATTTGGGCGGAATTAGTTGCTAATCAACTAACCCAATACTAAAGATGCAATCAAAATAAAATACTAGAAATGAAAATAAATGAAATTATACTAAAGTTGTGAGCAGTAAATGGAGAAAATGTGTTTTACTTAGATTTCACTACTCCCTAGACATCTTTTACACGTTAATTACTTGTTATAATTGCATGGATGACGGATCGTATTCCTTAAAACCATTCATGGGGTGGCACACTTAACTCCCCAATTCTATGAGCTCTTATCTCCTCCTATACCATGCCCAGCACAACCATAGGGATTATAAACAGTGGCTCATGCATTAAATACAACCAATAAAGACATAGTGCGCATCGGTTCATGTTTCTTAAGACGTTCAAGCATGTTACCAATTGGAGATCTGCCAGTTTTCTTAAGCCTAACATATAAATCATTCATCCAAGACAAGTATAAACAAGTAATCAACACATAATTAACATCTAGGTTTCATTAGATCCAAGCAAACAAAAGATAGATCTAGCCTAGCATGATGGAATTAAGACAAGAACAAGATATAGACAACCAACACATAGACATATTGATTGAATTAAAAGAACACTTATCTTAATTACACATGAAAGGTATCAAGGGCTTGGAACCCTTGAAAAACCTGTAAAATTCGCACCAAATTCGTACTTAGGGTTTCTCTAAAACTTCTCTCTTTTTAATGTGAAAATTAGAAAACTATATATAGGAAAAGGGGTCTGACGGCGTCAAGACTAAACTTGTGACGCCGTCACTTCGCCGCCAAAACTCTTCTCGGACTGCCTTAATCTACATTTGACGCCGTCATGTGATAATCATTTCCAGGCCGTCATGACTTTTACTCTTGACGCCCTACTTCGTGACGCCGTCAATTCTCTACTGGACCGTCATGGAATATTGCTCTTGACGCCGTCAGGGAATTACTCTTGACGCCGTCATCTACTGTTCCAGCATGGAAAATTAAGACTTTGGTGTTTTCTTCACTTTTATGCTCCAAAAACGTCCGAATTGCTTCCTTTTTCAGATTTCACTCCCAAAGTACCTAAAATCACAAAAGGAACGATTTAGGGCAATATTTGATCAAAAAAATTCAATTCCGGGCTTAAATGACCCCCTAAAAACGGATCATTTTTTGCCTCATCATATACCCTTACACTTGAGATTTGCTTATCCTCAAGCAAATGCGCTTTTATTCTAGTCAAAATACAAGTTAGGGGTCATTTAACACTAATATAAAAGTAATTACAACAAATAATCGTTCCACTAAAGACCAATAGACAAGCACGGAGGTCATACACTAGCACCTCACAAGTAGTGTTTAGATACTCACATCTCTCGGGTGTAATAAAGTGTAAATTACAATATGGAAACGGAAGATATCTCTCACTACCTGTCATAGCAAAATATATTACCATAGGCTTGGGAAAGGATCAAACCTCCACCACATGGCGTAAGCACCTAGGATAAACTATCAAAGAGGTCTTTTAAAAGGGTTGTAACGTTAGGTGTAGGGATATGAAATACACGGTTTTGTTGGATAAAGGAAGTTTTACTGGTAGCGAGTTAACAATCTTAGTCAATTACATGTACAATATGGTGTTGCTAAGCCAAGACTAGACTCGACTTAAGCTAGTAAATGAAAAATAACAAAAACATAAAATGAACATAGAATAAAAAGGGATGGTAGTCCGTATGTTTTTTCTCTTTTTTTATTTTATTTTATTTTATTTTATTTTATTTTTAGACATACACTCTTACCCTACCATCCAAAATAATACATCATAGGGAATGAACATTTCCCTTACACTTGAATTTTTACATACTTTACAATCAACTAATCTAATGACTCGAATTAAGAAAATCAAAACACTTGGAGCACTTTTAAGATTAACGCACATATGGGGGTAATAAATGATATTCTTCCCCATTACTCCATAAAATAAGTACTTTTACCCATGAGTCCCAATCGTCCCAAAACAATATGTACAAGGATATGACTCGACTTAGCAACCATGTAATCAATTAGATAGTTAACTTAGGGTTTAACAAATAACAATAAAGCACTAAAAATGAGCGCATACACGGAAGGCTAAGGCGATTTGGTTGTACATTTAAGTGGGGTGTAACAAATTCTTCCTTTAAGTAAAATGTTTAAAGTTAGAAACGAAAAGATAGGCTCGGAGGGGTGTAATAGGGGTTTCGTGTACTAAAAATGAGTACAACGCTAAGGGTGTGGGAAAAATTAGTTGACTTAACTAGCCAAGTAATATGACTTAAATGGTCAAGTAATTATGATACGGGTTTAACACAAGGGTAATCCTAATGCCTCTTATCATGTAGTAAATCCTACTACACGAATGTAGTCTCACTAGCGGTCTCGGGATGCATCACTAACGCAAGTTCTAGAATCTAAATACTACCGGTACACTCATAAGCACTAATAATAAATGCTTTTCCTATCAAATCTAAAGGCGAACCTCACATATTTGGGTGGAAATTTTTTTTGAATATACGGTTATGTGCTAGTCATACAATCTCCTATCCATGAGACGCTTGCTATGGCTAAAGTTTCACTCCTAAATGTTTTAAAATTTTTTAAATTTTGCGCTAAAATTGCACTAACAAGTATTTCTCATAGTTTTATTACACATATACCATTAAACAAAACAAACTCAAGCGAAAGTGCATATGTAAGGTATCATCTTTTTACCCTACCCTTACACTTAAGATGAACATTGTCCCCAATGTTCAAGTAAAGAATGTAAAAGTGAAAAAGTAAAAAGAATGAAATCTAATACTCCCCTGATTCGCTCGGTATAGATAATGAGGTGGCCAAGTTAGATCTTCCTCCAAGAAAATGAACAATCAAAGCTTCCCTTCCAGAATATAAATCATCTTCTTGTCATACATAACCTGTAAAACCTGATAAAATAGACAAGACAACCTCGCGTAAAATCGGCGGCATCCTATATAAGTTACTAAATCCTAGAAAACAAGATAAGATATAATGCTTGTGGAATGAAGTTTGCAGATCTCCTGGAGATTATAAAACTTAATAATTCACAAAAACCATAAGACTCCGTTAGAAAAATAAAACTGGTAAAATTTCCAGATTTTTACACTTGACGCCGTCAAGAGTAAACTCTTGACGCCGTCAGAAGTGACCTGAAGAAATTCTTATGTTAAGTTTCTGGAAAATTTCTGGAAAAACTTGGTCCTACTTCCTGGAAAATCCTGCAAAACTTCATTATGACTCAATACAAGCATTTGACTCTAACAAATACGAATATACATGTTCATTTAATATTGTGGAGAATCATGATCGGTTTGTTTCTTGAAAACATATTTGGGGTTTCCCCTTACACTTATCTTTTGCAAAAATACTTTTAGGTGGAGTTAAGACTAGGCCAAAACAACAAAGTAAAGTATTTCCACTATTTAATTTAGAAACATGATCAACCAACAATAAAAATTAAGCATGCATACGGAAGCAAATAACAAACAAACAAACATAAAATCACACAAAGCATGGGTTGCCTCCCAAGAAGCGCTTTTCTTTATTTATGAGTCTTGTAGCTAGACTCAAGGTCATGGGTTACTACGTGACCTCATCCCTTGAAATGATATACCCCATGTAGTTGTGATCATTACTGTTATGGTGGTAGTGCCTCAATCTGTTGATACTCGCCATCACCATTCCACCTACTTCACTTCTTAAGCTAGCTACCCCATCTTGGCTCACACCTTCGATTGTGAAAGGCCCATACCACCAAGGACTTGGTTTATCGGGTGGTGTTGTTGTCTCTAAATGTCTCAAGAGTACCAAGTTCCCTTCCTCAAATGGTATATGATTTTTTGCGGGTTGAGTATGTTCGAATTCGACCTGAACCTTATTGCTTTTGCTTCTTTCATTTTTGGCTTCCTTATAGCTTTTGATTCTTGCCTCCCATGCAAGAATTTTATTCTAAACACGAATGGGTGTCGTGTCAATGTTGTTTTTGATCTTTCTCCAACTCAAATTCTCATGTCCGCTTCGCGGGGTCATGGGGAAGCTAATCTTTCTTTTTCCAGATTTAAGCTCGATCTTCCTACCTTCATACTTAATGACAGCCCTAGCGATGGCGAGGAATTGTACCCCAAGGATTATTGGCATGCATCCATTTCCTTTATCATCGATGATCATAAAATCAACGGGGTACATGAATCATGCGACATTAACTAATACATCTTCTGCGATTCCTAGGGGGTATACATACGAGTGTCTAGCGAGAGATAACCTAACACGAGTAGAGGTTGGCATTTTTGACGTTAGCTGGATGTAAATAGTTAGGGGCATAAGATTTACTTCCGATCCTTGGTCGGCGAAAGCACTAAGATATTTCATGTCCCCGATGCTAGTTGGTATCTCAAAGTTCCCACATGCTATCTACTTAGTAGCCACTTTTTGTACCAATAGCCTCTCGAATACTGATCCTCCGGGTAGCGTATCATACTCATCTTTCACTTCTTCCTCTTTCTCAGAACCCTGTTTGGAAGGTTGGTTACGCCCATCACCCTTAATCCAATTTGTTATGGTGTTTTCGTTTATATCATGTTTCAGGTAGTGACTCAAAGGTTGGGATTCTGGTGGTTTCTCTAAGGTTTGTTTAGCAGGGGTTTTTACCTTCTCGTCATCCTTTTGGACAATTGTTATGGAATTAACAAATTGGGTAGTGGGAGTGGTGCTTTCTTTCCTTAGTAGCATTCTTTCGGGGGTTCTCTGGGTGGCATACTCCTCTAATAGACTCATCATCTCATTCATTCTCTCTTGCATTTCTTCTTTTTGCTTATAAACTGCTTCCTCGAATCTAGCAAGCCGATCTGAATGAGTTGCCATGTATTCCCTCATCCTAGCTTCAAACTCCGAGCTAAGCTCCTCGGGAGGGGAACAAGGTGGGGCATAGTTTTGAAAATTCTCGACATTTTCTCTAGAGGGTGACTCGGATAATGGTGTTGAAGTTGGTTTCGAGACAGAATTGACAGTAGCCCGCCTAGGACTTAATGGTCTCCTTCGTCTTTCCTCAAAATAGTCAAATTTTGCCTCGAGTTTGCATAGGAGTTCATCGGGGATTTCGGTGGTCCCTCCAGATGTCGAGACTACATTGATGGCCGCTTTTATCATATGATTAAATTCCCACATCTCATGATTATCAGCAGCGAGCTCCTCGATAATTGCCCAAGACTCCTCGGCGTTCTTATCACGCAGTTTACCTCCCGCGGCCCTATCGATTGTGCGCTTAGTGTGATAGTCAACATGGTCTTAGAAAATCTGGACTAATAACCAAAGGTTTATACCATGATGAGGGACCTTGTGGAGGAGATCCTTAAAACGGGCCCAAGCTTCGTAGAAAGTTTCACCTTGCTGCTGCTCAAACATCAGAATGTCATTTCTAAGCATTGCAGTCTTCCCCGGTGGGAAGAATTGAGTAAGGAAGCGGTTGGTGAGGTTATCCCATGTGGTGATGGATCCCGCGGGTAAATGCTTAAGCCATTGACTAGCTTGATCCCGTAGAGAGAATTGGAATAGGCTTAATCGGGTTGTCTCTCTAGTTGCAACATCTAGGTCTATGGAATCTACGATTTTGAGCAAGTCCTTAAGATGTTGGTTTGGATCTTCGGAACGAAGTCCATGGAATGCACATCCGCTTTGCACCAACCGGATGGTGTCGGATCGCAAGGGGGTCACATTGGCTCCGGTGAGCTCAATGGTGTTTCGGTAGCCTTGTAGGCTAGGTCGGGAATACTCTCCTAAGGTTCGGGGCCTAAGGGGTTCTAGTGGTGGGTTTTGTTGTGGTGGGATGACGGGTTCAAAGATGTTCCCGTTGTCCATGATGTCGGGTGGTTACGAACAAAGGCACAAAGAAATAAGATAGACTAAAGAGAACCTAAAAATAAAAATAAAATCTTACTAGAAAGGAATCTAGCAAGTAGACCTAATAAAAAGAAATTCTAACCTAGACAATAACTATTCCCCGGGCTGCGGCGCCAAAAACTTGATGCGTAGGAATTGCACCAGGCTTTACCTCTCAAGGGATCTTGAGAAGCTTACAACCCCCACCAGGCAGTGTACCTGATCGTTGTAGTATAGTATAGTGACAAGTACCGGGGGATTGATCGTTCAGCTTAGGAATAGTGTCGCTAGGATTAGAAAACCTAAATATTAGTTCTAAAGATGAAGGATGATTATTTTTTGTATTTTTATATTTTTTAGAAAACAAGTAAAAATCTCGGGTTTGAAGGATTTGGGCGGAATTAGTTGCTAATCAACTAACCCAATACTAAAGATGCAATCAAAATAAAATACTAGAAATGAAAATAAACGAAATTATACTAAAGTTGTGAGCAGTAAATGGAGAAAATGTGTTTACTTAGATTTCACTACTCCCTACACATCTTTTACACGTTAATTACTTGTTATAATTGCATGGATGACGGATCGTATTCCTTAATACCATTCATGGGGTGGCATACTTAACTCCCCAATTCTATGAGCTCTTATCTCCTCCTATACCATGCCCAACACAACCATAGGGATTACAAACAATGGCTCATGCATTAAATACAACCAATAAAGACCTAGTGCGCGTCGGTTCATGTTTCTTAAGACGTTCAAGCATGTTACCAATTGGAGATCTGCCAGTTTACTTAAGCCTAACATATAAATCATTTATCCAAGACAAGTATAAACAAGTAATCAACACATAATTAACATCTAGGTTTCATTAGATCCAATCAAACACAAGATAGATCTAGCCTAGCATGATGGAATTAAGACAAGAACAAGATATAGACAACCAACACATAGACATATTGATTGAATTAAAAGAACACTTATCTTAATTACACATGAAAGGTATCAAGGGCTTGGAACCCTTGAAAAACCTGTAAAATTCGCACCAAATTCGTACTTAGGGTTTCTCTAAAACTTCTCCCTTTTTAATGTGAAAATTAGAAAACTATATATAGGAAAAGGGGTCTGATGGCGTCAAGACTAAACTTGTGACGCCGTCACCTCGCCACCAAAAACTCTTCTCGGACTGCCTTGATCTACATTTGACACCGTCATGTGATAATCATTTCCAGGCCATCATGACTTTTACTCTTGACGCCCTACTTCGTGACGCCGTTAATTCTCTACTAGACCGTCATGGAATTTTGCTCTTGACGCCGTCAGGGAATTACTCTTGACGCCGTCATCTACTGTTCCAGCATGGAAAATTAAGACTTTGGCGTTTTCTTCACTTTTATGCTCCAAAAACGTCCGAATTGCTTCCTTTTCCAGATTTCACTCCCAAAGTACCTAAAATCACAAAAGGAACGATTTAGGGCAATATTTGATCAAAAAAATTCAATTCCGGGCTTAAATGACCCAATAAAAACGGATCATTTTTCGCCTCATCAGTGACAAAAGAGGTGGATGTGGAATTTATAACGTGATGGCCCAGAACATTTTCTTTGTTAATGGCCAGACGGCGACACCAAGGCCATCAGGGTCCAAATACTAGTGACGGCCCAGAGCTTATTTCTACATGACGACGTCAGAAGTGGATCTAGGCAATAAGAATTTCAACTTGGCGGCGAGTTGACGGCGTCAGAGGCTAATACATGACGCCGTCAGGATGTTATGTCTATATATATTTTTCCAAATTTTCATTGTAAAGGGTGGAACAAGTTGTGCACAAACCCTAAGTCGAATTTCCTGCATATTGAAGAGGTTTCAAACCCTTCTTTCTTCCATGTTTTAATAAAGATAAGTACTTCAATAATCATTCAATATGTCTATGTATTATTTGATTCTATCTTATGTTTATCTTTCTTTTAACATGTTAGGCTAGGCTTTTATTGTGTTTGCTTAGATGTAGTGAAACCTAGATGTTGATTATTGGTTGATTGTTTGTCTATAATTGTTACGGATGATTGTATTCGATCTTAGGCTTAAGAATACTGGCAGACTTCCATTGGTAACTTGCTTGAACGTCTTAAGAAACATGATCGGAGGTGTACTACGATTTTTGATTGTATTTAATGCATAAGTGAATTCTAATGATCCCATGTTAGGAGCTTCTAATCGGCTTGACATAGGAGTAAAGTAGGATCTTATAGAGTTAGGGAATATTATACACGGCCCTACGACTAGAATTAAGGAATATAACCCGTCATCCATGCAATTGTAACAAGCTAATCTACCGGTAAAAGATATCTAGGGAGTAATGAAATCTAAGTAAACACAACTTTTCTCATTATTGTTTCCACCACATTAGCATATTAGTTAATTTTCATTTCCTTTATTTTATTTTGATTGCATCTTTAGTAAATTGGGTTAGTTGACTAGCAACTAATTCCGCCCACTCTTTCAAAAACCCGAGATTTTATTTGCTTTCATAAAATATAAAAATACAAAAAGAATCATCCATCATCTTTAGACTGTAACACCCCCAATTTCGTGATAATAACAAAAAACGATCTCTAATTGAGTCGTTTAAAAAGATTTATCATTCAAATTATATAAATATCAGAGATTACAAAATGAAGTCCCAGATGGTTCCAAGTTTACAAATTACATTAGATAAGTTTTCGAATGATAATAAAATTTATATCCCTCTTGAATATTTGTGCCCCTCCGTGCCATCCTTGATCATCATAGGCCTGAAATACATGTTTAAAAGGTCAACACAAAGGTTGAGTGAAATTCATAGAGTTTATTAAATGGATGAACACAATATGTTGGTAGTGTGAGCTATAGACTCACACCAATGATTTTGAAAACAAAACGGATATTATTATACTAAGCCCATGACGCCAAAACGTTAACGGGTACCAATATCAATCGGAAGAGTTATGCCGGTAGGTACTTTGTTGTCATACCTAAATCTCAAATATAGTGCATTTGTTTGAACTTAGTCAATACAAATGGGATTCGTCAATTCCAATAGGCCTATTCACAATACTCGCGCTCACTATTACTAGTGATTAAATCATTCATAATAAGGGATATTGGATTTAGCAAGGATGGTACTTAGTAATAATAAAACAATCAGGTAGCATACAATTTCAAAGCATTGTGTTCGGTTTAAAATAGCATGTTTTCCCCCCAAGGGTTTGTAAAACAATTAAGTAATGGAAATTGGGGCTATGAACTCACCTTAAGTTATGTAGTAAGTAGTGAAAATGATGGTCGAATCGCGAAGCTCTCTATGAGCAACCTATAATAGAATGTTGCGACTTAGGTTTGGAGTAATATCAAAGAATATGAAGAATTGCCTATATATGTCTTGCATTTAGTCCATGATGTAGTACTTGGTATATAGTGTAAGTCTTTGAATAAAAATGGTTTATGAAACATGTATAGTTTGTATATCGCTTACTACCGTTCAGGCCGACATAATTCGGAGGCCATGTAGTAAACGTTTGAGGAGCCAGGACACTTTAATTAGTAAATCCAGCAACTTTTCGATCCGTTTACCCAAATGAAACCCCTCACATGAAGCTCCCTAGTGTTGTAGTAATTGATAAAAATATAAGTTTTTGATCCGAAAAGTTACATGTCCAAAAAATTGAGTAAACTTAGGAAAGTTTATTTTAAATGAAGATTGTTATTTCAATGAGTTTCTTAAGTCTAAAATAAATATTACTTGCAAAGTCTCATGGTCATTTTGAGGGAGTAGATCCAAATTGGATGATTATGTTACAACTAACTCTTTAGTTCATGTTTTCGTCTTAGAAAGTTATATGGTCTTTAGCCGTCGCTTTGCCGTGACTTTGGTCATTGTTACCATGGTCTTGAGACTCATCCTTGGCCTTAGCCATGGCAGTGGTCTTGGCTTTAGGGTCATTAGACCTCTTGGTTTTATTAACCAAAACCATTATATAGTCACTTGGGTATTCAAAATAGCTGTTAAGAAATTGAATAAAATATCATTCATTATTGGTTTTCTAGGCTTATGCCCCTATGTTTTTGAAGGAAACATGATTCCGGACAACGTTCGTGTTTTAAATTTTTGATGAAATGGACCAGAAGGGCCTCTTTTTGCGTGCTTAAGGTTCTGTCACAGAAAGTTTTGAGGCAGTTTTGCCGTAAAGTTTTAGTAACTTCTAGCAGTCATAACTTTTTACTCATATACTCATTTTAGGTGGTTCAAATTGCTATGTTTTCCTTGTTAAGTCCTCTCCTACAATATGTAATTGTCCAATATCATCACTATACCATTTTGGTCGAATTCACCATGGAAGTCACTAGTTTTTTCTTGTTTAATTAACATAAGTTAACATATATTTTCCATAACTTGTTTTACCAATTTTTATATATCATGAACATAATAACAAGAGCGTATATAGTATGAATGAAATATAAATAGCATGAAAATGATATTGAGCAAGAAAGTGTATTAGGGTTTCTTACAACTTTAGGCTTTCTAATAAAGGAAAGTAACAAGTAAGGATAGGACTTTGATTGACAAGCTTCTCTTCACTTTAGCAATCCTTCTACCCTTGTATTCTTGAAGGATTTGTGATGAGATTTTAAATGACTTGAGTGGATCTAAACTCAAGAGAATCACCTAAAGTTTCTAAGGATTTGAAGTAGTTTGGATTAATCAAAACCTAACTAGAGATATAGCACTTGATTTCTTGAGTAATACTTGAAGTAGAGGGAAAATTAGGAGTATGTTTGTGTGTGTGAGGTTACGAACGACCAAGAGAGGGCAAGGAGGGTTATATAGGATTTTGAGGAGGTGCTAGGAAGGTGTTAGGAAGTTTCCTTTGAGGAGGTGCAAATTGTAGGCTAGTAGTTACCAATTTTGCTACCTAAAACACATGTAATCCATCCTAGTCTTCAAGTATGAGATCAAGACACATACTAGGTGACTCCCCCCCCCCCCCACTCTAAGTCGGCCAAGATGAGATAAGGGTGACTAGATACTTAGTCTTGGTATTATCTTATGTTACAGATGAGTTTTGGTCCCGTTAATTGCTAACTGTAAGTCGTTAAGTCACGAAACTTAAAATCGGGTATCCTAAAAATATGAAACTTATAAATATACTCTATATTAGCCTATTAAATGAGTGGTAAGTTCCATAGGGTTGGTTAAACGCTGTAAAAACTGGAAACGCGGGTCTAAAACGAGCAATTCGCGTAAAACGCATGAATATTGTGTAAAATTGAGAAAAGTAAAATGTTACTTTTCTAATAGGATAATAATGAATTAAAATTACTTATAATGTCTAGACTGGGCTCATTCTAGTGTCGGTTGGTATTTAATGTCTTTTAGACATAAAACCGTAAGCCTAAAAATCAATGAATGATTTTTGGTCAAAGGAGGAGGGAAAATATGTTGACTTTTCCAAAAATGTGAAAACTCAAATCGTCTCAGAAACGCGGTGCAGGTATAGGCTAAGGTTACGGCTAAGTAAAAGTGCTTGAAAACGTAAATTTCTGTTTCTTACGGTCCAGGGTCTATTTGGTAACATTTTTCTTAATCATGAAAAATGCTCTAATTAATCATGAGAGTACTAAACATTTTTCTGATGCGGGAAAAATTGAAGCGGTTTATTTTCATTGTGCATAGGATTTTTAAACGACGTTTAACCTAAACGTGTAGTTTCTTAATAATTTTTGCGAAAATGATCTGATGAGTGTCAAACTTTTAATTTATTATGGAAATGATTTATCACACGAGAATATGAAATAAAAATAAAATTTCGGAAAATGAATAGTGAAAGTGAATAGTAAGAATGAATAGTGAAATTTTTAGGAATAGAAATTAACCTGAAAATGCGAATTGTTACAGTCTCTACCCCTTAAGGGAACTTCATCCCGAAGTTCTGTGTGTGTTATATGTTGGAGTGGTGTCGATGAAGAGGTGTGGTTACTTATGAGGATTAGGGTCTGGATTACCAGTGATGTAGTTTGATTTGTCTCAGAATACGGTGTGTCAGTAGAAATTGATAACATAGTTGAATATCAGTAGAGATCCACATAATAGTCGAATATCAAAGGAAATTGATATAGCAGTCGAATATTAATAGAAATTGATATAGTAGTTGTACAGAAATTGATATAGTTGAATTTCAAATAGAAATTGATATAGTTGTCAAGTATTAATAGCAATTGATATAGTAGTTGAACAACAATAGCAATTGACATAGGAATCGAATAAATGGAAATTTATATAGTAGTCGAATATCATTAGTAATCGATATAGTAGTCGAATATCAATGGAAATTGGGATAGTAGTTGCAATCATAGCCTAGTAGGTAATCTATTGTTGTACCTAGTGTTTATTGACTTTATACTTATGTTATTTCGGATACTAATAAGCCCACTTGTTTATAATTCTTTACTTACATAGAGAGGCATCCCAAACAATATAAATAAAGGAATATAAACTTATGGTTCGGTGATTTACAATTTCCTTATTTAAATGAAAAGGCATCCCAATCCATTCAAATAAGGACATTATAAATCATCCTACTTAAGAATTCCCAACACAACATTCATACTTAGCCGGTGAGTTACAAGGTAGTGTATTACGAGATGATACTGGTGTTCCAAAAGTACAAAATGAATATTCAATCTTGTAAAGGTGATGAGGGCGCTTGTGGTGTAACTAAGGATGATTTGAGCCTTAAAAGTGCATCAAGATCTGTTAATGAGCTTGTGGTTGCAACGGTTGTGAAGATAATGATGTGATATGTTGATGAACAAAATTGTGTAGTGTATGCTTGACATTAATATTGGTAGAGATGTCAAGTTTTCTTTAAAATTTTTAAGAGATTTTAAAGGTTTATGACGGAATGGTATCCTTAGGACCTAAACAGGATAGTACTTCTATGGGATGAAGAGAAGAATTGATAACTATCCCAATATAGTAGTTCGGATTATCTTATAAATGAAAACTTTCAAGAATGAAATTAGATAGTACAAATAAGGTGTTAAGATTTTGCTGAGTGGTAAGGCACTATCGTGTCTCTAGATCGTTTTAAAGTACTCTGGTGGTTTATTGAGTTCAAGTAGGAAATTAATCTGAACATAACCCTTGTACAACTAATCTCAGTATTTGAAAATTTTAAGTCGAACATAGTTAGTCAGACTATGTTCCACTATCCCTAGGTTAACTATAGGTGACTAGTCTATATTTAGCCGAGGTTCGATAAAAATTTCAAATACCTAAATTAGGTATACTTGTGATATGTCCATTGTTTTTGAGAAATTGTCCACTAAACAAAGGCGATGTCAAACCATTCAGTTGCAAGTCCCGCCCATACAAGACTTGTAACCTATGTTTTCACATTCCATTGCATAGAAGATAGTATGGGTAGGTACATGTAGAAAGGAAGTTTTAAGTAATTCTAAAACAGTCCATACTTGGCCAGGATCACGAACTTTTAACAATGAAGGTTTCGTAGATGATGAATGTAGAGAAACTTCAGCTTTTGTAGATGATGGATTAGTTTGTCCTTTAGATATCTCATATCTTTTGTTTCCGTTAGGAAAATTGATAAACTGTGACGGGTTTTATGTAAAACAATATCATGTAAGGTTTATAAGATAATTTCTAGAGACTAGTAAAATTTCTCAGAAATGGGAGAGACGATTGTGTAGTTCACAATGTTTGGGAAGTAGACTAGACCATTGTGTGACTCAAAACATTTGAGAAATGATTAAGACCATTGTTTCATACAATGTCTGAGGAATAGGAAAGATCATTGCAATTAGTTATAATGTCTTGGACATAAAATGTTGGAGTAGGAACATGATTGGGAGAATGTGGTTGTGTCGAAATGCCCTAAAATAGGCATACGCAGATATGTTTAGTCCATTGTTTATAAAAATGATTGAAAGTACGTCGAGTGTGTATATATCAATATACTTATATGTTCATGTAGCATAAAATGCTTACGGGGAAATGCTCAATTATGCTAAGGGTACATATATCAATATGCTAAAATGTTTGTGTAATATAAAATGCTTAATAAGTCCATAATCGTCTGGAGGATGGAAGGCACGAAGAGCGGAAGGCTATAAAAATGTTTTTGCTTGTAATTGTAGTTATAGTTTAGGTCTCAATTACACCCGTTTCTCTATAACCATGGCTCTGGTACCAATCTGTAACACCCCCAATTTTGTGATACGCAGCGGAATTCAAACTGGGTGTTACTCGACGGCACAACAGTCACAATAATAGAAAACGATATCTAATTGAGTCGTTTTAAAAGATTTATCATTCAAATTATATAAATATCAAATATTACAAAATGAGGTCCCAGATGGTTCCAAGTTTACAAATTACATTAGATAAGTTTTCGAATGATAATAAAATTTATAGCCCTCTTGAATATTTGTGCCCCTTCGTGCCATCCTTGATCATCATAGACCTGAAATACATGCTTAAAAGGTCAACACAAAGGTTGAGTGAAATTCATAGAGTTTATTAAATGGATGAACACAATATGTTGGTAGTGTGAGCTATAGACTCACACCAATGGTTTTGAAAACAAAACGGATATTATTATACTAAGCTCATGACACCAAAATGTTAACGGGGTACCAATATCAATCGGCGGAGTTATCCCGGTAGGTACTTTGCTGTCATACCTAAATCTCAAATATAGTGCATTTGTTTGAACTTAGTCAATACATATGGGATTGTCCAATAGGCCTATTCACAGTACTCGCGCTCACTATTACTAGTGATTAAATGATTCATAAAGGGATATTGGATTTAGTAAGGATGGTACTTAGTAATAATAAAACAATCAGGTAGCATACAATTCAAAGCATTGTTTTCGGTTTAAAATAACATGTACTCCCCCCAAGGGTTTGTAAAACAATTAAGTAATAGAACGTGGGGCTATGAGCTCACCTTAAGTTATGTAGTAAGTAGTGAAAATGATGGTCGAATCGCGAAGCTCTCTATGAGCAACCTATAATAGAATGTTATGACTTAGGTTTGGAGTAATATCAAAGAATATGAAGAATTTCCTATGTATGTCTTGCATTTAGTCCTTGATGTAGTACTTGGTATATAGTGTAAGTCTTTGAATAAAAATGGTTTATGAAACATGTATAGTTTGTATATCGCTTACTACTGTTCATGCCGACATAATTCAGAAGCCATGTAGTAAACGTTTGAGGAGCCAGGACACTTTAATTTGTAAATCCAGCAACTCGTCGATCCGTTTACTCAAATGAAACCCCTCACATGAAGCTCCCTAGTGTTGTAGTAATTGATAAAAATATAAGTTTTTGATCCGAAAAGTTACATGTACGAAAAATTGAATAAACTTAGGAAAGTTTATTTTAAATGAAGATTGTTATTTCAATGAGTTTCTTAAGTCTAAAATAAATATTACTTGCAAAGTCTCATGGTCATTTTGATGGAGTAGATCCAAATTGGATGATTATGTTACAACTAACTCTTTAGTTCATGTTTTCGTCTTAGAAAGATATATGGTCTTTAGCCGTAGCTTTGCCATGACTTTGGTCATTGTTACCATGGTCTTGAGTCTCATCCTCGGCCTTAGCCATGGCTGTGGTCTTGGCTTTAGGGTCATTAGACCTCTTGGTTTTATTTAACCATAGCCATTATATAGTCACTTGGGTATTCAAAATAGCTGTTAAGAAATTGAAGAAAACATCATTCATTATTGATTTTCAGGGCTCATGCACTAGTGTTGTTAAAGAAAACATCATTCCGGACAACTTTCGTGTTTTAACTTTTTGATGAAACGGGCCAGAAGGGCCTCTTTTTGCGTGTTTAATATTCTGTCACAGAAAGTTTTGAGGCAGTTTTGCCGTAAAGTTTTAGTAACTTCTAATAGTCATAACTTTTTACTCATATACTCATTTTAGGTGGTTCAAATTGCTATGTTTTCCTTGTTAAATCCTCTACTACAGTATGTAATTTTCCAATATCATGATTATGCCATTTTGGTCGAATTTCACCATGGAAGTCACTAGTTTTTTCATGTTTAATTAACATAAGTTAACATATATTTTACATAACTTGTTTTACCAATTTTTATACATCATAAACATAATAACAAGACCATATATAGTATGAATGAAATATAAATAGCATGAAAATGATATTGAGCAAGAAAGTGTATTAGGGTTTCTTACAACTTTAGGCTTTCTAAGAAAGGAAAGTAACAAGTAAGGATAGGACTTTGATTGACAAGCTTCTTTCACTTTAGCAATCCTTCTACCCTTGTATTCTTGAAGGATTTGTGATGAGATTTTAGATGATTTGAGTGGATCTAAACTCAAGAGAATCACCTAAAGTTTCTAAGGATTTGAAGTAGTTTGGATTAATCAAAACCTAACTAGAGATATAGCACTTGATTTCTTGAGTAATACTTGAAGTAGAGGGAAAATTAGGAGTGTGTTTGTGTGTGTGAGGTTATGAACGACCAAGAGAGGGTGAGGAGGGTTATATAGGGCCTTGAGGAGGTGCTAGGAAGGTGTTAGGAAGTTTCCTTTGAGGAGGTGCAAATTGTAGGCTAGTAGTTACCAATTTTGCTACCTAAAACACATGTAATCCATCCAAGTCTTCAAGTATGAAATCAAGACACATACTAGGTGACTCCCCCCCTCTAAGTCGGCCAAGATGAGATAAGGGTGACTAGATACTTAGTCTTGGTATTATATTATGTTACAGAGTGAGTTTTGGTCCCGTTAATTGCTAACTATAAGTCGTTAAGTTAGGAAACTTAAAATTGGGTATCCTAAAAAAATGAAACTTATAAATATGTTAAAACTTATCAATATACTCTATATTAGCCTATTAAATGAGCGGAAAATGCACGAATATTGTGTAAAATTGAGAAAAGTAAAATGTTACTTTTCTAATAGGATAATAATGAATTAAAATGATTTATAATGTCTAGACTGGGCTTAGTCTAGTGTCGGTTGGTATTTAATGTCTTTTAGACATAAAACCGTAAGCCTAAAAATCAAGGAATGATTTATAAAATCAAGGAATGATTTTTGGTCAAAGGAGGAGGGAAAATATGTTGACTTTTCCAAAAATGTGAAAACTCAAGTCGTCTCAGAAATGCGGTGCAGGTATAGGCTAAGGTTACAGCTAAGTAAAAGTGCTTGAAAACGTAAATTTCTGTTTCTTACGGTCCATGGTCTATTTGGTAACATTTTTCTTAATCATCAAAAATTCTCTAATTAATCATGAGAGTACTAAACATTTTTCTGATGCGGGGAAAATTGACGCGGTTGATTTTCGTTGTGCGTCGGATTTTTAAACGACGTTTAACCTAAACGTGTAGTTTCTTAATAACATTCGCGAAAATGATCTGATGAGTGTCAAACTTTTAATTTATCATGGAAATGATTTATCACACGAGAATATGAAATAAAAATAAAATTTCGGAAAATGAATAGTGAAAGCGAATAGTAAAAATGAATAGTGAAATTTTCGGGAATAGAAATTTAGGCTTTCTAATCCTAGCGACACTATTCTTGAGTTGAACGATGAATCCCCCGCTACTTGTCACTATACTATACTACAACGATCAGGTACACTACCTGGTGGGGGTTGTAAGCTTCTCAAGATCCTTTGAGAGGTAAACCCTGTTGCGAGGGCGCAATTCCCACGTATCAAGTTTTTGGCGCCGCAGCCCCGGGAATAGTTATTGTCTAGGTTAGAATTTCTTTTTATTAGGTCTACTTGCTAGAGTCCTTTCTAGTATGGTTTTATTTCTATTTTTAAATTTTCTTTATTCTATCTTATTTCTTCATTTCTTTGTTCGTAACCATTACCATCCGACATCATGGAAGGTGGTAATATATTTGATCCCATCAACCCACCACATCAAAACCACCCACAAAACCCACCACTTGCAAGCCAACCTACTAGACCCCGAACTTTAGGAGAGTATTCCCGTCCTAGCGACCAAGGCTATCGAAACACCATTGAGCTCACTCAAGGAGCCAATGTTTCCCCATTGCGATCCGACACCATCCGGTTGGTGCAAAGTGGATGTGCATTCCATGGACTTCATTCCGAAGATCCTAATCAACATCTCAAGGATTTCCTAAAAATCTTAGATTCCATAGACCTTGATGTTGCAACTAGAGAGTCGACCCGATTACGTCTATTCCAATTCTCTCTACGTGATCAGGCTAGTCAATGGCTTGAACGTTTACCCGCGGGATCCATCACCTCTTGGAATGATCTCACTTCTCGTTTCCTTGCTCAATTTTTCCCATCAGGGAGAACTATCAAGCTTAGAAATGATATCTTGATGTTCCAACAACGTCAACGTGAAACTCTATATGAAGCATGGACTCGTTTCAAGGACTTACTCCAAAAAGTCCCTCATCATGGCATAGATCTTTGGCTCCAAGTCCAAATCTTCTTTGACCATATCGATCTTTCCACAAGGCAAACCATTGACCAATTGGCCGGTGGCAAGCTACGTGATCTAAGTGCGAATGAATCATGGGAACTCATAGAAGATCTTGCTCTCTATGAAAACGAAAGTTGGAATGATCCCCGTGATTTGAACAAAATGGTCAAGGCAATATCTTTGCCTTCAAACAATTCTAGCACTCCCGACCGTAGGATCATGGAACTTGACGACCAAGTCAAGTTTCTCATGAAATCCTACGAAGCTCCTAAGCCTTCAAGCCAAGTGAACAAAATCACTTATTCATGTGAATTATGTAGTGCTCCCCATGACACTCGTGATTGCGTGGAACTCCCCGTACAAGCTTTTGCGGATTACGCATCCTCGAGTACCGACGAAGCGGGAGACAAGTGGTACACTTTCAAACCCGAGCCAAACCCTTACGGTGATTCCTACAACTCTTCTTGGAAAAATCACCCGAACCTTAGGTGGAAACAAAACCAAAACATGCCCCAAAACAATTCTTCCAATCCACCTAATCGTTACCAACCAAACGGTCCACCCTCTAACCGTACTTTCAACAACAATCCTTCCAATAACTATGGCAGTACCAATAATCTTGAAGGATTGATGTCCAAGTTTATGTCATCTCAAGAAGCTCGCATATCTAAGTTTGAAACCAAATTCAATCAACAACAAACGGAGATAACCAATAAAATTGACAACTAGTTTAAAGCCCTCAACAACCAAGTGCTAACTACACCTAGAAAGGACACTAGGGACACTAGTAGCGGAATCCAAATTAAGGACCCCTCATCATCCAAACACGTCCACTTTGTCAATGTTGTCACCATTAAGCCAATAGATAAGAATATAGAAGAAAGTGACAAGGATGAAGTTGGAATAGAAACCGGGACTAAGGATAAGATTAAGGAAGTTGAGGATATTAAGGACGAAAAGTTAGAGGAAATAGAAAATGTAGAGGAATACTTTGATAAGTTACCCACCAAGGAAGAACGAGAATATCATAAGGATCTATTCGATGACCCCGAGACACCATACATCCTTGGTTCACCACTTATCAAAGCGGGTGCTCCCTCTAACATCAACATACCATGCAACATTGGGCATATGCATGTGTGGAAAGCTTACATCGATCTTAGGTCTCCTATAAACATTATGACTAGGGCCTATTATAATTGGGTAATGAAGAAGCAACTTGAATATAAGATGATGCCCAACACGAATTGGATGAGCAACTTTATAGGAAGAGTGAAAGGGTTACATGTCTTTGTAGGAAACTTCACTTATGTTACCGACTTTGTGATTGTAGAGGATATTCATCCGGTAATAGATGGTTGCCTAAGTCAAGTAGTATTCGGAAAGCCGTTTGTCGAAGCTTCTAAGATGAATTATGACCCGTCCCTAAGGATAGTTAGATTCAAGGATGAGAACGATGAAATTGCTTACCAAATGCCCTATAAGATTGAACAATACCATCTTCTATCAAACCTTGAAAAGGAACACAAGCAAGCGGTTTACTATAGGAATGATGAGGATAGACGTAGAGGAGTAGATTATGTCATGAGTAGAATACTCGGTTTCTACAAGGAATGTTTACAACTAGGTCCGGAATACAAAACTAAGATTGGAGATGACCTAGAGAATGTGACCAATGACGAGGTCACGTAATTGCCCATGACCTTGAGTCTAGCTACAATACTCATAAATAAAGAAAAGTGCTTCTTGGGAGGCAACCCATGTTTTGTGTGTTTTTATTTGTTTGATTTTATTTGTTTTCGTATGCATGTTTTATTTTTATTGTTGGTAGATCACGTTTCAAACTAAATTGTGAAAATGCTTTATTTTGTTGTTTAACTTCGTCTTAATTTCATATAAAGGTATTTTGCAAAAGCTAAGTGTAAGGGGAAACCCAAATTTGTTTATAAGAACGAAAATCATCATGATTCACCACAATATTAAATGAACATGTGTATTAGTATTTGTTAGAGTCAAATGTTTGTATCGAGTCATAGTGATGTTTTGTAGGATTTTCCAGGAAATAAGGCATGAGTTTTTCCAGAAACTTAACATAAGATTTTTCCAGGAATAGTCTGACGGCGTCAGGAGTTACAACCTGATGGCGTCAAGTACCAAAATTCTGAAAAAATTTTGCAAGTTTTGTTTAAACCGGAGTCTTAAAGTTTTTGTTGATTCTTTAGTTTTATAAACACCAAGAAATCTACAAACATTCATTCCACAAGCATTATATCCTTATATATATAGATTGCCGCCGATTTTACGCGAGGTTGCCTTGATTGTTTTTTCAGGTTTAACAAGTTATATATGACAAGAAGATAATTTATATTTCTGGAGGGAAGCTTTCAACGTTCATTTTCTTAGAGGAAGATCTAACCTTGTTGACACACTATCCAAACCGAACGAATCAGGGGAGTATTTGTTTTCATTCTTTTACCTATTTTACTTTTACATCCTTTAATTGAACATTGGGGACAATGTTCATCCTAAGTGTAAGGGGAGGGTAAATGATGATACCTTATAGGATACAATTCCAATTGAGTTTGTTTGTTTGATGGTAGGTGTGTAATAAAACTAAGAGAAATACTTGTTAGTGCAATTTTAGCGCAAAATTTAAATTTTTTTACAACATTTAGGAGTGAAACTTTAGCCTTAACAAGCGTCTCATGGATATGAGTTGTATGACTAGCACAAAACCGTACCATTCAGAAAATTTTCAACCCAAATATGTGAGGTTCGCCTTTAGATTTGATAGGAAAAGCATTTATTATTAGTGCCTATGAGTGTACCGGTAGTATTTAGATTCTAAAACTTCCATTAGTTATGCATCCCGAGACCGCTAGTGAGACTACATTCGTGTAGTAGGATTTACTACATGATAAGAGGCATTAGGATCACCCTTGTGTTAAAACCCGTATCATAATTACTTGAATATTTAAGTCAATTACCTTGACTAACAAAGTCAATTAATTTTTCCCATACCATTGCGTTGTACTCATTTTTAGTACATGATACCCCTAGTACACCCCTCTGAGCCTGTCTTTTCGTTTCTAACTTTAAGCATTTTACTTAAGGGAAGAATTTGTTACAACCCACCCAAATGTGTAACCAAATTGCCTTAGCCTTCCGTGCACTCATCTTTAGTGCATTATTGTTATTTGTTTATAACCTTAGTTAATTATCTAATTACTTACATGGTTGCTAAGTCGAGTCATATATTGTACATATTGTTTTGGGATGATTGAGATTCATGGGTAAAGTACTAGTCTTATGGAGTAATGGGGAAGAACATCAAACTATCACCCCTATATGTGCGTTAATCTTAAAATGTACTCCAAGTGTTTTGATTATCTTGATTCGAGTCATTAGATTAGTTTATTGTAAAGTATGTAAAAATTCAAGTGTAAGGGGAATGTACATTCCCTATGATGTATTATTTTGGATGGTAGGGTAAAAGTGTATGAAAAAAAAGAGAAAAAAACATACGGACTACCATCCAGTTTCATTCTATGTTTGTTTTAAGTTTTTGTTATTTTTTATTTATTAGCTTAAGTCGAGTCGAGTCAAGTCTTGGCTTAGCAACACCATATTGTACATGTAATTAACCAAGATGATTAACTCGCCACCAGTAAATATTGCCTTTATCCAACAAAACCATGTTTTCCATATCCCTACACCTAACGTTATAACCCTTTAAAAGACCTCTTTGATAGTTTATCCTAGGTGCTTACGCCAAGTGGTGGAGGTTTGATCCTTTCCCAAGCCTATGGTAATCTATTTGCTATGACAGGTAGTGAGAGATGTTTTCCATTTCCATATTGTGATATATACTTTATTACACCCGAGAGATGTGAGTATCTAAACACTATTTGTTAGGTGCTAGTGTATAACCTCCGTGTTGATTTTTGGTTTTTAGTGGAACGATTATTTGTTGTAATTACTTTTATATTAGTGTTAAATGACCCCTAACTTGTATTTTAATTAGAATAAAAGTGCATTTGCTTGAGGACAGGCAAATCTCAAGTGTAAGGGTATTTGATGAGGCGAAAAGTGTACCGATTTTAAGGGGTCATTTAAGTCCGAATTCGTAATTATTTGATCAAATATTGCCCTAAATCGTTCCTTTTGTCATTTTAGGTACTTTTGTGAAGAAATCTAGAAAAGGAAGCATTTTGGACGTTTTTGGAGTATAAAAGTGAAGAAAACGGCAAAGTCTCAAATTCCTTGCTGGGAACAGTACCTGACGACGTCAAGACATTACACATGACGGCGTCAAGAGTGACAAAAGAGGTGGATGTGGAATTTATAACCTGACGGCCCAGAACATTTTCTTTGTTAATGGCCTGACGGCGTCACCAAGGCCGTCAGGGTCTAAATACTAGTGACGGCCCAGAGCTTATTTCTACATGACGGCGTCAGAAGTGGATCTAGGCAATACGAATTTCAACTTGGCGGCGAGTTGACGGCGTCAGAGGCTAATACATGACGCCGTCAGGATGTTATGTCTATATATATTTTTTCAATTTTTCATTGTAAAGGGTGGAACAAGTTGTGCACAAACCCTAGGTCGAATTTCCTGCATATTGAAGGGGTTTCAAACCCTTCTTTCTTCCATGTTTTAATAAAGATAATTAATTCAATAATCATTCAATATGTTTATGTATTGTTTGATTCTATCTTATGTTTATCTTTCTTTTAACATGTTAGGCTAGGCTTTTATTGTGTTTGCTTAGATGTAGTGAAACCTAGATGTTGATTATTGGTTGATTGTTTGTCTATAATTGTTACGGATGATTGTATTCGATGTTAGGCTTAAGAAAACTGGCAGACTTCCATTGGTAACTTGCTTGAACGTCTTAAGAAACATAGTCGGAGGTGTACTACGATTTTTAGTTGTATTTAATGCATAAGTGAATTCTAATGATCCCATGTTAGGAGCTTCTAATCGGCTCGACATAGGAGTGAAGTAGGATCTTATAGAGTTAGAGAATATTGTACACGGCCCTACGACTAGTATTAAGGAATATAACCCGTCATCCATGCAATTGTAACAAGCAAATCAACCAATAACAGATATCTAGGGAGTAATGAAATCTAAGTAAACACAACTTTTCTCATTATTGTTTCCACCACATTAGCATATTAGTTAATTTTCATTTCTTTTATTTTATTTTGATTGCATCTTTTGTAAATTGGGTTACTTGACTAGCAACTAATTCCGCCCACTCTTTCAAAAACCCGAGATTTTATTTGCTTTCATAAAATATAAAAATACAAAAAGAATAATCCTTCATCTTTAGACCTAGCTTAGTAAGCTTTCTAATCCTAGCGACACTATTCCTGAGTTGAACGATCAATCCCCCGGTACTTGTCACTATACTATACTACAACGATCAGGTACAATGCCTGGTGGGGGTTGTAAGCTTCTCAAGATCCCTTGAGAGGTCAAACCTGTTGCGAGGGCGCAATTCCCACGTATCAACACCCTTCTCTTGAACTCATGCAGATCTTCTGGGGGGTTGTCAAAGTCACAACTATTAACTATGCTCAACTGATTTGGGAGGATATGGTTCTTCAAGCAAGACAGTTTAAGAAAGCTTCAAATTCAAGAATTCCATTTTACCGATATACCAAGTGTCTCGTTGCTCATTTCATGGATATATACTCAGATATTGATCGCAGATCAGAAGATAAAGAACACAAAACTGCCATGGATCATATGTATACACGAACCAGAATTCAGAAGACAAACACCCAGAAACAAGGAATAAGAATTCCTTTAAGTTTGTTAACTAAAGCCATTCTTACTACTAAAGCATTTGAGGTGTATGATGATGCTCAAAGAAATAACTCAGTTGGTTTGACTCAGATGAAGAAAGGGAAAACTGCTAAAGCTGCAACAAAAATCAAGACAATTCCCAAGTCAAGAACAAAGAAAGTCACTCTACAACCAAAGAAGAAAGTGACAGCTCTTCGTGATGAACCAACTGATGATGAAGGAAATGTTCAGGAAGAGACTGAGACTGAGAAGCTTAGATTAATTAAAAAGAATAAGGCAGAAAAGGGAAAGGCAAAAGAATCTCAGGAAGAATCCGTCACCTTACCAATGTCCGAATCCGAAGAAGAAGAACAACTGCAAATAACGTTAAGAGAAAGCAAACAATCGAAAGAGGAAAGAATTGCCAGACTAACGAAGAAAGGTGAAGGTTCTGGTACTCATGATGTAGAAATGACAACTCCAGCTTCAGAAGGAGATGATCAATCATCTGAAGAAACACATTCACAAACATTGTCATCCTCTGATCAAGATGATGATGATTCTGATAATGAAGCTGAGTCATCTAGTTCAGAACAAAGAATTTCTCTCGATAAACCAGCTGAAAGTAATGAAGAAGAGGAAGCTTCCAAAAGTAAAGATGATAAAGCATCCGAAAGTGATAAAATTAGTGATGAGGAAAAGCAGTCTGTAAGTGATGAAGCTAAGAAAACGGATGAGGATGAAGAAGTTGTGAATGATGAAAGTAATGACGAATCTGATGGTGATGGTGATGATGTGCTGATTGATACTAGTAAAGATACCACTATCGACATAGTTGGTATTGATGATGAACCGTCTACAGTTCAAACACAACCTCAACCCTCATCACTAAAACAAGTTCGTCCTCAGCAAACCCTTGCTCCACCAACAACAATTCACCCAAGCTTGCTGAAATCATTACAAGAACAACTTCAGAAGCTCAAAAAACAAGTTGATGAACAAAAGAATGATGTCGAGACGTTCAAAGTATACAATCTTGATGCAGCAGTGAAACACCAGGTGAAAGAAAGACTACCAGGAGAGGTTTAAAAGTAAGTTCGTAAGAAACTCCCTGCTACCATAGAACACTACGTTAGAGATAATCTTGAAGGGATTGTTTCACGGAAATTTCAAACTACACCTATCACCATTCAAACTCTACCACTGAACCCTTCTGTGAGTGATCTCAAAGGTAAGTTGTTGGAAGCAATCATGAATGATCCAGATGAGAATGAACTTCGCAAGGCATTGATTAAGTCAATTAAAAGGGCTGAAAAGAAAGACGAAGTTTGCAAGAAGACGAAGGCTACCAAGCGTCGTCATGATGATTCAGATCCGGATGATCAGCCAAAACAACAAGACAAAAGGAAGAGAATATCCGGTTCCACCTCCAGACCTCCAACTACAACTGTCAACGTTCAAGATGATCCAATCCCTACACATTCAACCGATGAAGCAGGAGTACATATAGATGACATCCCACCAGTAATCACTAAACACATTCAAGAACCACCAAAGGAAGCTCAATTAATTCTAGCTCCTGAATCGATTAATCTCAATGCACCTTCATACAATTGGTTTGATGAAATGGTTGATGCTCATCCTGATATTCCTGAAGCAGAAGAACTTATTGAAGGATCGATTGTGAACTTCACTAAACGAGTCAAGAAAGTAATGCAGACCCAAAAGCTTCAGCTCTTAGACTTATTTAAGATTCGTGCAGCAGGGTTCACAGAATTCAAAACGTGTACTACAACAGAACTCGAGTTTGAATACAATGTTGATGAAGTCGCAAGAGCTCTATCGGAGAATATTACTTGGGAAAAGAGGCTTTCATGGGACAGAATCTACACCGTCACAGATCCTAATGACTTTAAGTTTCAAGATTTCTCACAACCATTACCCCTCATTGGTCCTCCTAACCGACCAAAGATTCCTAAGCAATACTTCTTCAACAACGATCTGCAATATCTTATTAATGGGAACACAGATCCTGAACACCGTTATGCAACATCTCTCCCAAAATTCAAAGCTGCTGCAGTATGAGATTATCAACTCTATTCTGCTCTTCATGCGCCAAACCATCATCAAGGCAAGAGTTGAGGATGCACAATTAGGAGTTGAAAGCTATCAAACGTCACTCAACTTTACTACTCCACAAAAACAAATTCCAAGCATCCTGTATTTGAGATCTTTCATCTTCAACAACAAACCATTTGGAGTCATATACCCTTATAAGGATGCCTACAGATTCATGAGATATGATGAGCTTCACAAGTTCGGGGATCAGACTCTCAAATTTGTCAGACTTAAGTTGAATCAAAAGCTAAAGGAACATGACAGTGGGATAAAAGTGGGATGGAAAAGTCAAGATGTGAAGGAAGCACTTAAGTTCATGGATAGGATTGATCACAGATTGAAGTTCAGAGAGCACATACGCAGATTGGAAAGCTTGATTAGAGGAAGGGCACCTATTCAGAATTTTCTCACTTACCGTCGTTCGGATACTCCACCGGTCTGATTATTTTGGTATAACATCATCATTATTTCATCATAATTTTCTTCATTTATAACTTTGGTTTGTGCACATATAACAGTGTACAACCCGTGCTTGTAATAAAAGGACCTTGAGGTACACGTCAGTTCCTCAATCCTAATATAAGTAGCGAAGGCTTCTTACTTTTGAGTAGAATTAATCAAACATTTTTTGATTTTCATAATTCTGCTCAAAAGACAAGTATTTCACCTCAATGAGTATTCACTTGTTGAGGGGGAGCACTTGAAAACTCATCGTTTCTTGAAATCAAAAGTTCTTGTTGATATCTCCCCATAAGACTCAAAAAACATATTTTAATCAAAAGTTTATCAAAACAACATTTCATATGCTATTTTTGAGGGGGAGAAAAGTGAAAGTGATTAAAATATGAAAGTTCAAAGTTTCTTAAAGTCGAATCTCATGCGAGCTAGACTCAGAATTGACCCAGGAATTGACAAAACAAAAGTTAATAATCGAAAAGACTTATCCTCGACGGGTAATAACATCAAGTTAATTACTAGAGTTAGTTGTCACCTAAAAGCTGACAATGGAAATATTTAACTAGCCACGTAAGCGTGTCTCGAAAAGGATTTGTCCTAGTAGAAATGTACCATTTCGAGAAACTTTCTATGGACTTGACCAGGCCGGGTAATAACTTTAAGCTAGTCTAACTAGTGATGTAAGCGTGTCTCTAATCAGTCTTGTTCACTGAAAGTGGATCAATTCAAAAGTGCTTGCTCCTCCCACATGTGGTTTTACAAACACTTTGAGAGATTTTCTATAAATGGTTTCAATGGCAATTATAGGATAGTCATGGTGTTATAAGGTGACTAAGGTTAGGCAAAACCGTCATATGATCCGCCAGAGCCGGAGGGATCTACCCAAGGACATCACCAATAGTTAGATTTAGAAGTCCTTAGGTATGATACAAAAAAAGGAGGAAAGAATGAAAGGGGAAAGAAGGAGTTGAAGAATTAAAAATAAAAGTAAAGAAAAGGGTGAAAAGAAATAGCCCTCCATATGTTCAACCTTAGGGAAGACACCGGGTATAATTTGTATGCTACTGGTTGTTGCTAAGGCGACACCGGTATTGAAGATAAAGACGTCATGGACCCAGGTGACGCACTGCACTTAACCTTCTATGCCACTCAAGTTCTCTTAAAAGAACTTGTTTCATTCTTACGGGGAACCGGTGTAATCTATCGACTTGTCTCTTAGAGATGGTTGATATTGAAGCAGGAGACCCCTCCCTAGTCTCCGCATAGGAAACCTAAGTGTGCACTTATCGAGTCTAGAGCCATGAGATACATCAAAGATCTCTTAGGAATACTTAGTATTTCTATAACTGGTGTTCTACATCAATGGAAACCAGCTGTAAATTATCGAGTCCTTCACAGATCTTAGCAATCTGCCGAGAACGTTTATGAGAGAATTTACAAAAGTAATTCTCAATGATTGAACGGAAATTCCTGCCAGGGTCAACATCAAACAGCCTTGACAGCAGGTCACTTCGGTAACCCCTCACGGGTTACGCTTAGTGTTCGCGGTGGTTCCATAGTGGTCTACAGTCGTGGATTGATCCCCAACGATTTACCCAGTCATTGAGCTACTAAGTAGGTCTCGTAAGCTCCCTCGGGAGTATCTGATATGGGAACGGCCATGATAAGGATTAGAAGGAGTCTTCACAATATGCTGTTGACGATCTCTAATTCCTTACCTGTAAGTACCGGTTGATTATTGCTAACTGTTTACCTGCAGGTACATATCACCTCCATGATGGTAGATTCCAGCATGCTCATGCATACATCTTGAAGTCAATGAAAGCTCCCCCAAAGATCTAAGCAAAACAAAGTTCAAAGAAAAGATTCTACACCAAAAAGAAGAATCTGCAAAGTAAAGAGACCAAAGATCAAAGTGATAGAAAAGGATCTTCGTGCATGTGAAAGTCAAAGTTCAAAGATGTATGAGCATGTTGGAATGGCGGACAACCACCACAGACACAGAAGTGACGAAAGGCAGACAACTTCATAATATGATCACTACCATATCAACAAAGAACAAAGAACAAAGAACGATGAAAGATTTTGTTACAATTTTTGAAGACGTCAACAAAAAAGTCAAAGTTTAGAAGATGACGACGTCGGGCAACCTTTGATGACCAACACTTAGGGGGAGATTGTTGGTAATACACTTTGTTAAATTAAGTGTCGGTCATTGAGTTTTGTAATAGGTTTCAATATTATGTTAGTACGTTAATGATTTAAGATGTTTTTAATAGTTTTATGCTAAGTATACTTGTTTTATTAAAGTTTAAGGGCTAAATATGTAACAATATCAAAGTTAAGAGAAGCCCTAGACTAAGTACTATAAATACTCATGTAATCCCTCCTTTGGAGGGTGTTGGTTCTCTTGCAATATGAAAGTTCATTTTATTTTTATATTAAGAGTTCCTTTCACTCACTCTATCTCTCTCTCTCTCTACTTACTTTCTATCTCAAAGATTTAGTGATCATATGTTAAAAAATCATGACCTAACAGTTCCTCTATGAAATTGAGCTTATAATCCAACTGAAGCTCTTTCATAGGTATGATGATAGATTCATCCGATAAACACTTCTTAAGGTTGGAGACGTGAAATTTTTTGTGTATATTACTTAGTTCATCCTGCAATTCAAGTCGGTATGCCACTGGACCAATTCGTTCTAAAACCTTAAATGGTCCGATGTATCTCAGATTAAGCTTTCCTTGCTTTCCAAAATGAAAGAGGCCTTTCCTAGGTGAAACTTTCAATATAACCTTGTCTCAGACTTGAAATTCTAAAGGCTTACGTCTTATATCGGCATAACTCTTTTGCCGATTCCTCGCAGATTGTAAGCATCGTTAGATTTGAACTATTTTCTCATTAGTCCATGGATTATCTCTGGACCCGTAAGTTGTGCTTCTCCAACTTCGGCCCAGCATAAAGGGGATCTGCACTTACGTCTATAAAGTGCTTCATACGGTGCTGCCTTAATTTGTGATAACTATTATTATACGAGAATTCGATCAACGGTAAGTGTTTCTCCCATCATTTACCAAAATCTATCACATACGCTCGAAGCATATCCTTGCGTGTTTGGATAATTCTTTCACTTTGACCGTCGGTCTACGGATGATATGCCGTACTCATGTCTATCTGAGTACCTAGGGCTTTTTGCATAGATTGCCAATCTTGACGTGAATCAAGAGTCACGATCAGATATGATGGATATTGGCACTCCATGTCGGGAAACTATTTCCTTGAGGTACAACCTAGCAAGGGTTTCCATATCATCCATTTCTCGTATAGGAATGAAAGGAGCTAATTTCATAAGGCGATCTACTATTACCCAAATAGTATCATGCCCGTTGGATGTTCTAGGAAGTTTAGTGATAAAATCCATCGTAATTCTTTCCCACTTCCAAATGGGAATTTCAGGATATACCAATAGCTCGGATGGCTTTTGACATTCAACCTTCACTCTAGAACATGTTAAACACTTGCCCACATATCTAGCAATGGATGCCTTCATGTCGGGCCACCAATAGTGTTTCTTCAGATCCTGGTACATCTTATCAGAACCCGAATGGATGGAGTACTTAGATTTGTGGGACTCGTGCATTATTAAGTTCCTTAAATTACCATAATATGATAACCATCTCTGATTCTTAATGCAACGAGTTCCGTCTGAACGTATCTCAAAAGCCTTATTCATCCCTCGTAAGTTTTCCATTTGAAGATTTTCCTCTTTGAGGGATTTATCTTGGGCTTTGAGTATTCGAGAGGGTAAATCCGAATAGAGAGTCATTACTAATGACCTAACTCTAATCGGTTTGATTCGTTCCTTTTGGCTCAAAGCATCTGCTACTACGTTAGCTTTGCCAGGGTGCCAAATCTCACAATCGTAATCAGCGAGTAGTTCTATCCAACGATGTTGTCTTATGTTCAACTCTTTTTTATTAAGAATATGCTGTAGGCTTCTATGATCGGTGAAAACCGTACATTTTGTGCCATACAGATAATGTCTCCATATTCTTAGAGCGAACACTACTACTCCTAATTCTAGATCGTATGTAGTATAGTTTTCCTTATGTGATTTAAGTTGTCATGATGCATAAGCTATAACCTTATTTCTTTGCATCAATACTGCTCCAAGACCTCGATGCGAAGCATCACAGTAAACAACGAAATCGTTGTTACCCTCTGGTAATGCTAAGATCGGAGCTTCACACAACTTTCTCTTCAAAAGTTGGAAAGCTATCTCTTGGTCTTTTTCCCAATCAAACTTCCTATTTTTCTGGGTTAATTCCGTCAAAGATTTAGCTATTTTTGAAAATCCCTCAATAAACCTTTGATAATAACCCATGAGTCCTAAGAATTGTCATATTTCGGTAGTATTCGTAGGATACGGCTAATTCTTAACTGCTTCTATTTTTGTTGGATCAACATGATGTCCTTATCTATCAAGTGTCTGAGAAATTGCACAACACTAATCCAGAACTCACACTTAGAGAACTTTGCATAAAGTTTCTCTGTCTTAAGTAGTTCTAGGATTATTCTCAAGTGTTGAGCATGCTCTTCCTCATTACGAGAATATATAAGGATATCATCTATGAACACTATGACAAATTTATCCAAGTATGGTTTACACACCCGGTTCATGAGGTCCATGAAAACCGCTGGTGCGTTTGTCAAACCAAATGGCATAACTTGAAACTCATAGTGCCTATACCTTGTTCTGAAAGCGGTTTTAGGGATATCCTTTTCCCTCACTCTCAGTTGATGATAACCTAATCGTAAGTCGATCTTCAAATATACGCTTGACCCTTGAAGTTGATCAAATAAGTCATCAATCCTAGGTAATGGGTATCGATTCTTGATAGTAAGTTTGTTCAATCCATGATAATCGATACACATTCTCATAGAGCCGTTTTTCTTCTTTACGAATAAAACAGGGGCTCCCAAGGGTGATGTACTTGGGTATATGAAACCTCGATCGGTTAATTCCTGGAGTTTTTCAGAGAGTTCCTTCATCTCTGAAGGGACTAACCTATAGGGGGCTTGAGCTATAGGTTCCGCTCCGAGAATTAAATCGATTTGAAATTCTATCTAACGAACGGGAGGTAAGCTAGGTAAATCCTTAGGAAAAACCTCTGGGTATTCCCTGACTACAGGGATCTCATCTAGTTGTTTTTCATTTGGCTTAGTCTCCATTACTTGAATAATGAAGACTTGACAACCTCGTGACATGTATCATTCCATTTTGATACATGAAATGAAGTTAAGTCGGGTTTTACTTCGATCTCCTCAGATAGTTAAAGTCTCACCGTTGATAGGTACATGGATGATTTTCTCATCACAAAGAATCTTAGCTTGATTCTTGGACAACCAATCCATTCCCACAACAACGTCAAAACTACCGAGTGTAATGTGTATGAGATCGATTTCGAAAGGATGGTTGAGTAAGGTTAGGGTACAACCCTTGATAACGGTGTTAGTACTAAGTTTCCATCGGCCATTTCTATGTCATAGTAGGTATCTAAAGCTATGGGTTTGGTCCTATGTCTAGAGGCAAAAGGTATAGATACAAAACTCCTATCAGCTCCTGAATCAAATAGAACTCTAACTAAGTGATGGTTTAAGAAAAATTTACCCGTGACTACGCTCGGATCCTGTAGATCATTCCTATTCCTCAACATATATGCTCTTCCCTGGGCACCATCAGTATTTCTCTTTGGACATCTACTTGCATAGTGTCCCTTTTCTCCGCAAGCGTGACAAAAGATCGTTACTGGTTGCAGATTACTACCAGTAGCTGGTCCTTTTTGCTTGCAATCCTTTGTTTGATGGCCAATCTTATTACATGTATTACATTTAATGGAACAAGGCCCTATGTGATGCCAATTGCACCTCTTACACAGAGGGGCTTTTCTAACATAACCACTTCCCTCATTTGGAGTGGCTACATATGCTCTAGCAGTTTCTTGCCTTGGTTGAGGATAAGGGTTGGTACGATGATTACCATAGGTGTTACGGGTACTACCAAAAGCTCTCCCATCGTGGAACTTTCGTTTGTTATCGTTGGCCAATGGCACAGAGTTGTGCTTTGTTACTTGATCCATTAACCTCAAAATGATGTTAATGGCTTCCTCTAAGTTTGTGGCCTTGAGGCAATAACATTCCCTTCGATACACCGGGGCAAACCTCCGATGAAAACTTCTATTGTCTTTTCAACAGTTGGCACCATTGTGGGACACAAAGTTGCCAACTCTTGAAATCTCCTAATATAAGTTTTAACATCGTTCCCCTTCACAGTCAAGATATAAAATTCATCCTCCATTTTCTTGAATTCCATTCGAGGGCAACATTTCTTAATCATAAGTTTCTTAAATTCAACCCAGGATAACTTGTATGCCTCTTCTATTCCTATGGGTTGGGCATACGAGTTCCACCAAGATAACGCTTCCTCAGTAAGTGTACCAGTCGAAAACTTAACCCTACAATCCTTAGTATAGTTACTACGGGAAAATACCGATTCACATCTCTCAAACCAGTGAATTAATCCTATGGCCCCTTCTGTCCCCTTGAAATTGAAGGGCTGACAGCTCATAAATTCCTTGTAGTTACTCTTCTTCACTACAAGAATTTCGGGGTTTCTAGCCATGTTTGCATTCCTAGCTTCTAGTGCCGCAATTACACTGTCAACAACTAGTTGCCGAATGTCTTCCTGAGACATGGCGGGAGTAGTAGGAGTAGAGTATTGGCTCTCGTACGTGCCATTCTATAGACGTTCGTAGGAATAAGATGGGGTAAGAATAATGTCATTTCCAATTTAGACATTCTTGCAAGTTCTTACTAATAGAAACTTGCGTATAGACGGATGGTACAAGTTCTAACTTGTAGAACATTGTCTGATACTGGGGAAAAGGATAGGTAGGGAATCCTAAAACTAAGAGGGCGGATTTCCTAATAAGATTGACTATATTCCCAGAAATTCTCTTCCACCCGTCTAAAGGCATAGTGGTACTAATCTAAGGGATCCTATTTCCAAGCTTTAGTGTTCCTAGGTAAGTCTACTTGTTTTAAAATTTTCTAATGACCTCGAGTTATTTAGACTTAAGGTAGGCCTATAGTGTTTTCCTAAGGCATAGGGGATCCTAATACGGGATACTTGATATAAGAAAACTAAGTGTAGGCAAACTATAACTTCTTATTCCTAGCAAGTACCTATACATACTAAGTTATCTATAGCTAAACTACCTATAAAGCTAAATCTATAATCTTACTAGTTTGATACTTTGTTGTTTTTGATTTCCTGGATTGCTACTAATAGATCTCTTATATCAGACTTAAATATTCCTAATATCCTCTTTGATAATTTCTATAGTGGAAAGCCTAACATGTGATGTAACTACTTCATCAGAGTGTCCTTCATATTTTGCTTGTAACCTAAAGATTTGACTATGTGTTTTCTCTAATTCATTTTCTAACCTATTATAGTCTTTTTGAATTATAATTCTACCTTTTCCTATGGCACTTATCTTATTTTCTACTTCCTCAATACGTCCTAAGGACAACTTATCTAAATGAGTAAGTATATCCTCTATTTGTTCCTCATGCATTTCTAAAGGCGTTTTATAGGAACTACTACCTATTTCAAACCTAGAGGGAGGCGAAGGCGGTATAATACGTATTTTCTTACGGGGAGGGGAAGATATTTTGGGAACATAACAATCTTTACTAGTATAGTGAGGTATAGATGGGGTAAGGGTTATAGTGGGTACGGTAGGAATATCACCACCATATGCTTGCATATAACCGTTATATGCTTGCATATAGGGATCATTCGGGGAAAGTTCTAAACCTAGGCTAACTAAGGCATTCTGGGCTAATTCTTCCGGAGAATTAGAACCAGAATATGAGTAAGTAGGGGTAGCCGGGGTATATTCATAACTATTCGATGAGGTATCACCACCATAGATGGGGTAGGGGTTATAGTGGGAATATCACCACCATAGGCTTGCATATAACCGTTATATGCTTGCATATAGGGATCATTCGGGGAAAGTTCTAAACCGAGGCTAACTAAGGCATTCTGGGCTAATTCTTCCGGAGAATTCAAACCAGAAAATAAGTGAGTAGGGGTAGCCGGGGTATATTCATAACTATCCGATGAGGTATCCGTATCATCGGTATCCAACACGATGATAGGATTATTAAAGGAGGACATAACTAACTGTAATACCCAGGAAAAGTATCTTTGCATATCTCTAGCCTATGCTATATCCTATGGGCAAAAGTAATAGTGGGGTATCTATCTTAGAGGCAATAGGGAGGTATCTAACCTAAAGGCAATCTGAGGAATCTAACCTAAAGGTAAGTTAGGATTAACCTAAAGGCAAGTCGGGAGTCTAAAGGCAATTTGAGGGATTCTAGTGCACTTAGGACTTTTTGAAAAAGTAGTTATAGTTTTAGGAAAAATCCTTTTGTTCTCTATAACTGAGGCTCTGGTACTAATCTGTAACACCCCCATTTTTCACTGATCACAGCGGATTAAGTGTTTGGGGTATTATTCATGGAAACAAAGACAAGATAATAGAAAACGACTTGAAAAGAGACATTTTAGAAAAAGGTGTTATCATTCATTTTTTCATCATAGTTTTTACAGTAAAAGATATACTTTTACCAAAAGAGAGGTCCCAAAAGATACATTTTAAGGCAAAACTGATGAATGATAACTATTCTAGACGTCCTCATGTCCAGTACTTCTCCATGCCAGGGTTCCTAAAGAGCTCATTTACCTAGGATAACATGCTTAAAAGTCAACCCGAATGTTGAGTGAGAGTCATAGGTTTAAATAGTTAGGGTGTGTGAATACAAGCTCCAGAGGGTTCAGCTTAAACCGTATGTGTCGAAAAGTTTAGTGATAGCAGGTGTATTGCAATAACCTCGTGAACTACACGTTAACAATCCGGGTCATGGGGGCTGCAGACCCAACCATGAAGGGATGGGAAGGATGACTTGCCAAAGTTAATCCTTCAGTGAGGGTTCGAACATAATACTTATTGGTACCCTCCAGTGAGAGGTAGTACCAACGGAAGTTGTCAAACTCCAATAGATCTATCTATTATATTTGCGTTCACTTGTGTAAAATATCACAAGCGTTTAGATTCATGTATTTTGTTGTGTAGGGGTGAAAAATAGTTTACTCATGCAACAACCAAAGAAAAATACTTGTATTCGATTTAAAGCATGTATCCCCCTCAAAGGATTGTAAAGCATTTAAAAGTAAGGCTATGAAAACTCACCTGGGTCTAAGGTTAGTAGGGTAGTGTATGAATAACCTTAGAAAAATACATATACTTCTGAATTGTGATGGCCCCAACCATGAAGGGGTAGTGTAGGTGGGTGTGTATATGTCAGGTCTAAGTCTAGGTTTTTAAGTAATTACTTTTAAGGTTTATAGATATAACATAACACTGTTCGGGCCATCACAATTCAGAAGTATATGACTCCTCACATGAAGCTCCCTACTATTGTATTATGTTATTAACATAATACCGTTTGGGCGACCATAATTCAGAAGTTAATACTCCTCACATGAAGCTCCCTACTATTGAGCTATATTGTTATTAAGTTTTAGTTATAGCATAACACCGTTCGGGCCATCATAATTCAGAAGTACATGCAATAATCGTTTGAGGAGCTAAGGCACTTTAATTCGTAAACCCAGCAAAATCGTCAAAACGAAATATCCACATGGTACTATGATAAGTGGGAATCGCACCAGGCTTTACCTCTCGAGGGATCTCGAGAAGCTTACAACCCCCACCAGGCAGTGTACCTGATCGTTGTAGTATAGTATAGCAACAAGTACCGGGGGATTGATCGTTCAACTCAGGAATAGTGTCGCTAGGATTAGAAAGCATAAAAAACTAGGTCTATAGGTGAGGGATGATTCTTTTTGTATTTTTATATTTTTATAAAAGCAAATCAAATCTCGGGTTTTGGAAGAGTGGGCGGAATTAGTTGCTAGCCAACTAACCCAAAAACTAAAGATGCAATCAAAATAAAATAACAGAAATGAAAATAAATCTAATTAAACTAGTGGTGTAAACAATGATGGGGAAAGCTGTGTTTACTTAGGTTTCATTGCTACCTAAATATATCTTTTACAGGTTGATAGCTTGTTACAATTGCATGGATGACGGGTCGTATTCCTTAATACTAGTCGTAGAGCCGTGTACAATATTCCCGAACTCTATAGGATCCTACTTCACTCCTATGTCGAGCCGTTAGAAGCTCCTAACAGGGGATCATTAGAATTCTCCTACGCATTAAATACAACCAAAAATCATAGTACACCTCTGATCATGTTTCTTAAGACGTTCAAGCATGTTACCAATGGAAGTCTGCCAGTTTTCTTAAGCCTAACATCGAATATAATCATCCGTAACAACTATAAACAAACAATCAACCCATAATTAACATCTAGGTTTCACTACATCTAAGCAAACACAAAAGAGATCTAGCCGAGCATGTTAAATTGAAGACAAGTGTAAGATATATTCAAGAAAGACATAGACATATTGATTGAATTGAAAGAGTACTTATCTCAAATTGACATGAAAAATTAGACCTAGGGTTTCTCCCTCAAAGTTGCACACTAATGAATGAAATTTGGAAATCTATATATAGATTATACAGGGTGACGGCGTCATGAAGAAATCTGTGACGCCATCAACTCGCCGCCCATAATGAAATCAGATTGCCTAGATCCACTTTTGACGCCGTCATGTGTGATTTTGTTCTGGCCCGTCACTAATACTTGGACCATGACGGCCTTGGGTGACGCCGTCATCTCCTATGTACAAAACTTTCTGGATCGTCACGTGTATAGTCCACATCCACCTCTTGTATTACTCTTGACGTCGTCATGTAGAAGCATGTGACGCCGTCAGGTACTGTTCCCAGCAAGGAAAATTAAGACTCTGCCGTTTTCTTCACTTTTATGCTCCAAAAACGTCCGAAATGCTTCCTTTTCCATATTTCTCTCCAAAATTACCTAAAATGACAAAAGGAACGATTTAGGGAAATATTTGATCAAATAAATTCGAATTCAGGCTAAAATGACCCCTTAAAAACGGTTCATTATTTGCCTCATCAAATACCCTTACGCTTGAGATTTGCAAGTCCTCAAGCAAATGCGCTTTTCTTCTAATAAAGACCAAAGACAAGCACGGAGGTCATACACTAGCACCTCACAAATAGTGTTTAGATACTCACATCTCTCGAGTGTAATAAAGTATATATCATAATATGGAAACGAAAAACATCTCTCACTACCTGTGATAGCAAAATAGATTACCATAGGCTTGGGAAAGGATCAAACCTCCACCACTTGGTGTAAGCACCTAGGATAAACTATCAAAGAGGTCTTTTAAAGGGTTATAACATTAGGTGTAGGGATATGGAATACACAGTTTTGTTGGATAAAGGCAATATTTACTGGTGGCGAGTTAATCATCTTAGTTAATTACATGTATAATATGGCGTTGCTAAGCCAAGACTAGACTCGACTTAAGCTAATGAATCAAAAATATCAAAAACATAAAATAAAACGGGATGGTAGTCCGTATGTTTTTTTTTTTTTTTTTTTTCCCTACCATCCAAAATATTACATCATAGGGAATGTACATTCCCCTTACACTTGAATTTTTACATACTTTGCAATAAACTAATCTAATAACTCGAATCAAGATAATCAAAACACTTGGAGTACTTTTAAGATTAACGCACATATGGGGGTAATAATATGATGTTCTTCCTCATTACTCCATAACATTAGTACTTTACCCATGAGTCCCAATTGTCCCAAAACAATATGTACAAGATATGACTCGACTTAGCAACCATGTAATCAATTAGAAAATTAACTAAGGGTTTAAACAAATAACAATAATCCACTAAAGATGAGTACATACACGGAAGGCTAAGGCGATTTGATTGTACATTTGAGTGGGTTGTAACAAATTCTTCCTTTAAGTAAGATGCTTAAAGTTAGAAACGAAAAGATAGGCTCGGAGGGGTGTACTAGGGGTTTCGTGTACTAAAAATGAGTACAACGCTAAGGTGTGGGAAAAATTAATTCACTTTACTAGCCAAGTAATATAACTTAAATGGTGAAGTAATTATGATACGGGTTTAACACAAGGGTGATCCTAATGCCTCTTATCATGTAGTAAATCCTACTACACGAATGTAGTCTCACAAGCGGTCTCGGAATGCATCACTAATGCATGTTCTAGAATCTAAATGCTACCGGTACACTCATAAGCACTAAGAATGAATGCTTTTCCTATCAAATCTAAAGGTGAACCTCACATATTTGGGTGGAATATTTTTCTGAATGGTACGGTTTTGTCCTAGTCATACAACACCTATCCATGAGACGCTTGCTAAGCCTAAAGTTTCACTCCTAAATGTTGTAAAAAATTTTAAATTTGGCGCTAAAATTACACTAACAAATATTTCTCTTAGTTTTATTACACAGCTACCATCGAATAAACAAACTCAAGTGCAATTGTATCCTATAAGGTATCATCATTTACCCTCCCCTTACACTTAGGATGAACATTGTCCCCAATGTTCAATTAAAGAATGTAAAAGTGAAATAGGTAAAAGAATGAAAGCAAATACTCCCTTGATTCGTTCGGTGTGGATAGTGTGGTAAGAAGGTTAGATCTTCCTCCAAGAAAATGAACATTCAAATCTTCCCTTCCAGAAAAATAAATCATCTTCTTGTCATACATAACCTGTTAAACCTGAGAAAACAAACAAGGCAACCTCACATAAAATCGGTGACAATCTATATACTAACAAGTTCTAGAAAGCAAATTAAGATATAATTCTTGTGGAATGAATGTTTACAGATTTCCTGGAGTTTATAAAACTAAACAATTAACAAAAACTTTAAGACTCCATTAGAAAAACAAAACTCGCAAAATTTCCAGAATTTTACACATGACGCCGTCAAGAGTTAACTCCTGACGCCTTCAGAAGTGACCAGCAGTAATTTTTACGTTAAGTTTCTGGAAAATTTCTGGAAAAACTTATGTCCTACTTCCTGGAAAATCCTGCAAGACATCATTATGACTCGATACAAGCATTTGACTCTAACAAATACTAATACACATGTTCATTTAATATTGTGGAGAATCAAGATCAATTTCGTTCTTAAAAACAAATTTGGAGTTTCCCCTCACACTTAGCTTTTGCAAAATACCTTTATATGAAGTTAAGACGAAGTTAAACAACAAAATAAAGCACTTTCACAATTTAGTTTTGAAACATGATCTACCAACAATAAAAATAAAGCATGCATATGGAAGCAAATAACAATCCAACAATTAAAATTACACAAAACATGGGTTGCCTCCCAAGAAGCGCTTTTCTTTATTTACGAGTCTTGTAGCTAGACTCAAGGTCATGGGCAATTACGTGACCTCATCGTTCGAGATGACGTACCCCATATAATTATGACCCTCACTATCGTGGTGGTGGTGTTTCAATCGATCGACACTCGCAGTCACCTCCCCTCTTCCTTCACTGCTTAATGTAGTTATCCCATCTTGGCGTATGCTTTCAATTGTGAATGGTCCATACCACCAAGGGCTTGGCTTATCGGGAGGTAGTGTTATCTCTAAGTGTCTTAAGAGTACCAGGTCTCCTTTCTCGAATGGTACATGATTCTCCATCGGCTGACTACATTCAAACTTGACATGAACTTTATTACGGCTTTTGCCTCTCTCAGGCTCAGTTTCTGTGTAACTTTTGATCCTCGTTTTCCATGCAAGAATGTTTTTCTTGAACATGATTAGGCGATGTGTCAATGTTGTTTTTGAGCTTTCTCTTCATCAGGCTTTCTTGTACACATCGTGGGGTCATGGGAAAGCTAATATTTCTTTTCCCTGACTTAAGCTCAATCTCCTTTTTTCATACCTAATAACAGCTCTTGCGGTGGTAAAGAATGGTGCCCCTAGGATTATTAGCATGCATCCACCTCCTTTATCATCGATGATCATGAAATCAACGGGATACATGAAACCTGCAACATAAGAGTGACCAGCGAAGGATAGCTTAACACGGGTGGTGGCTGGCATTTCTGAGGTTAGTTGGTTATAGATAGTTAGGGGCATAAGATTTACTTCTGATCCTTGATCGGCGAAAGCATTCAGATACTGCAAATTCCCAATGTTGGCAGGAATCTCAAAGTTCCCACAAGCCATCTGCTTAGTAGCTACTTTTTGTACAAGTAGTCTCTCAAATACCGATACCCTAGGTAATGTATCATACTCATCTTCCCCCTCTTTCTCCTTCTTTGAAACCTGTTTGGAGGATCGGTTACGCCCGTCACCTTTTATCCAATTTGTTATGGTGTTTTTGTTTATATCGTGTTTTAGGTAGTAACCTAATGATTGGGATTTTGGCAGTTCATCAATGGTTTGTTCACTAGGGGCTTCTTTTTCCTCATTATCCTCGTGGACAATTGTGATAGAATTAACAAACTGGGTAGTGGGGGTAGCGCTTTCTTTTCTTAGTAACATCATTTCTGGGGTTTTCTGGTTTGCGTACTCCTCCACTAGGCTCATCGTCTCCTTCATTTTCTCTTGCATCTCCTCCTTTTGTTTATAAACTGCTTCCTCGAATCTAGCAAGCAGCTCATAATGGGTTGCCATATACTCTCTCATTCGAGCTTCGAATTCCGGGCTAAGGTTTTGAGGAGGTGAATAAGGTGGTGCATAATTTTGAAAGGTTTCGACACTCTCTCTAGAGGGTGACTCAGAAAATGATGTTGGGATCATTTTTGAGGCAGAATTGACAGTTGCCCGTCTGGGACTTAAAGGTCTCTTTTGTTTTTCCCCGAGATAGTCAACCTTTGCCTCAAGTTTGCAAAGGAGTTCTTCGGAGATTTGATTAGTCTCCCCAGGTGTCGAGATTGCGTTCATAGCCGCTTTTATAACATGATTAACTTCCCATAATTCTTGATTATTGGAGGCAAGTTCATCAATAATTTCCCAAGATTCCTCGGCATTCCTATCACGTAATCTACCTCCGGCGGCTCGATCAATGGTACGTTTGGTGTGAAAGTCGACATGGTCATAGAAGATTTGAACCAATAGCCAAAGATTTATACCATGATGAGGAACTTTTTGGAGTAAGTCCTTGGAACGATTCCATGCTTCATAGAAGGTTTCACCTTGACGTTGTTGGAACATCAAGATATCATTTCTAAGCATCGCAGTTTTCCCTGGTGGGAAAAATTTAGCAAGGAACTGAGACGTGAGATCATCCCATGAGGTGATGGATGCCGCTGGTAAACGTTCAAGCCATTGACTAGCTTGATCACGTAGAGAGAATTGGAATAGGTGTAATCGGGTCGACTCTCTAGTTGTAACATCAAGGTCTATAGAATCTACGATTTTAAGGAAATCCTTGAGATGTTGGTTAGGATCTTCGGAACGAAGTCCATGGAATGCACATCCGCTTTTCACCAACCGGATGGTGACGGATAACAATGGGGACACATTGGCTCCTTGAGTGAGCTCAATAGTGTTTCGATAGCCTTGGTGGCTCGGACGGGAATACTCTCCTAAGGTTCGGGGCCTAAGAGGTTGGTTTGCTAGTGGTGGGTTTTGTGGGTGGTTTTGTTGTGGTGGGTTGATGGGTTCAAAGATGTTACCACCTTCCATGACGTCGGATGGTAAAGGTTACGAACAAAGACATGAAGAAATAAGATAGACTAAAGAAAACCTAGAAATAAAAATAAAATCTTACTAGAAAGGAATCTAGCAAGTAGACCTAATAAAAAGAAATCCTAACCTAGACAATAACTATTCCCCGGGCTGCGGCGCCAAAAACTTGATACATGGGAATCGCACCAGGCATTATCTCTCGAGGGATCTTGAGAAGCTTACAACCCCCACCAGGCAGTGTACCTGATCGTTATAGTATAGTATAGTGACGAGTACCGGGGGATTGATCGTTCAACTCAGGAATAGTGTCGCTAGGATTAGAAAGCCTAAAAAACTAGGTATAGAGGTGAGGGATGATTCTTTTTGTATTTTTATATTTTTATAAAAGCAAATAAAATCTCGGGTTTTGGAAGAGTGGGCAGAATTAGTTGCTAGCCAACTAACCCAAAAACTAAAGATGCAATCAAAATAAAATAACATAAATGAAAATAAATCTAATTAAACTAGTGGTGTAAACAATGATGGGGAAAGTTGCGTTTACTTAGGTTTCATTACTCCCTAGATATCTTTTACAGGTTGATAGCTTGTTACAATTGCATGGATGATGGGTCGTATTCCTAATACTAGTCGTAGGGTCGTGTACAATATTCCCTAACTCTATAGGATCGTACTTCATTCCTATGTCGAGCCGTTAGAAGCTCCTAACATGGGATCATTAGAATTCTCCTACGCATTAAATACAACCAAAAATCATAGTACACATCTGATCATGTTTCTTAAGACGTTCAAGCATGTTACCAGTGGAAGTCTGGCAGTTTTCTTAAGCCTAACATCGAATACAATCATCCGTAACAACTATAAACAAACAATCAACCCATAATTAACATCTAGGTTTGACTACATCTAAGCAAACACAAAAGATATCTAGCCGAGCATGTTAAATTGAAGACAAGTTTAAGATATATTCAAGCAACACATAGACATATTGATTGAATTGATAGACAACTTATCTCAAATTGACATGAAAAGTTCAAAGGGTTTAAACCCTTGAAGAAGCTGGAAAAATTCGACCTAGGGTTTCTCCCTCAAAGTTGCCCACTAATGAATGAAATTTGGAAAACTATATATAGATTATACAGGGTGACGGCGTCATGAAGAAATCTGTGACGCCGTCAACTCGCCGCCCATAATGAAATCGGATTGCCTAGATCCACTTTTGACGCCGTCATGTGTGATTTTGTTCTGGCCCATCACTAATACTTGGACTATGACGGCCTTGGGTGACGCCGTCATCTCCTATGTACAAAACTTTCTGGATCGTCACGTGCATAGTCCACATCCACCTCTTGTATTACTCTTGACGCCGTCATGTAGAAGCATGTGACGCCGTCAGGTACTATTCCCAGCAAGGAAAATTAAGACTCTGCCGTTTTCTTCACTTTTATGATGCAAAAACGTCCAAAATGGTTCTTTTTCCAGATTTCTCTCCAAAAGTACCTAAAATGACAAAAGGAACGATTTAGGGCAATATTTGATCAAATAAATTCGAATTCGGGCTAAAATGACTCCTTAAAAACTGTTCATTTTTCGCCTCATCATACTCCTCACATGAAGCTCACTAGTATTATGTTATGTTTCTAACTCAAAATAGGTTTTTATAATTTATATGAAAATACTCCATTTAAGCCCTTGAAGTTTATATATTCACACTTTCTACCCTAAACTTATAAACTTATCACATTTAGGCATATAACTTACTATATTTTTACATAACTAGTCCCTATACATATATATTTAAGAGAAATGGCAAAAATAGTTCTTAAACTACACTAACTGTCAATAATTACCCTTTTTACCCTTAACTTAATAATTTTCGCAAATTTAGTCCTTTTAAGTTCATATTTCATTTTTCTTATTATCTTAAGGTTTTAAAACTTTGCAAATGGGGTCCTTGTACTTATATCTTTCAAGTAATATCAAAAACAGTCCTTATACTTTATAGTTTCAGAATTTTACAATATATACCCCTTTGCATGTAAAGTTTTGCAAAACTAGTCCTAACTTTAGGTAAACTATATTCTAATGAGATATTTAAGTTTCTTAGCTTATGATGAGTTAATATATGTCTAACTAAGTCACATAAACTAGTTTATAGCACATGATATAGCAATTTAGCATGTAAACACCTAATTATCTAATTTTAGGGTTTTGAATAGAAAACTTCTAAAATAAAATGGTCAAGGATATCCTATGGTTTCTAATGCATGCTCTAAGTGTCCTAGGTCTATTCTAAAGCTATTAGATTCAAAGTTGAGGCTTACCTAGGTCTTTGGAAGGGTAATGAGGCGATCTAGGGTTTTCTCGGCCAAAACTTAACTCGACAAGGCTTCTTGTACTTGACACCTAAGGTTTCTAAGGTCCTACTACTATAGAAAGGTTTAATGTAGAGAAGAGATGGAGGTGTGGAATGAAATGTTGAGGGGAGGGGGTATTTATAGGGTGCGTAGGAGTAGCGAGCATGCAAAGGTGCTACTAGGTGTCGAGGGGGGCGGAAGGTCGAGTAAGAAAGGCTAGGCAAGGCTAGAAGGTGATGAGGATCAGCTATGGTGTAGGTAGGGGCGCCTAGGCCGGTTGTGGTAGAGTTTGGCCGAGAGGGTGAAGGTGGTGATGCACCGCCTTGCTTGGGCTCTTAAAGGTCCTAGGGTGTGTGCTTAGTCCAGGGGAGGTGCTAGGGTGCTTGCTTGGTAGTTTACAAGTAGTATTGTAGCTAGGTTTTAGTTTTAGGTTTTGTTTTAACCTAGTTTTGCATAGTTTAAGATTTGATCCTAGGAGAGCATTTAGTGCCTAATTCAGGGTCTTAAGGGTGTTTAGTGACTAATATTAGGTCTTAGAAGGCTTATACTAAGTGGTGGTAACTTATGGTAAAGATTTGGCATAGTTTAGACCTAGTTTGGGGAAGTTATGACCTAATTAGGGTTTTGTGATTAAGGGACTTGTACCTAAGTTCTAGAGGGTTGTACTATGGTCTAGAGGGTCTAATGTATCCTAAGGTAACTAATGTAACTCATATGTAAGCCTTGAACACTTTCAAGTTAGTTCAGATAAGCAATTAGGGTTTTAAAGCTAACCGGGAACACATAGGTGCATTTAGGGTTTTCTGGTGAGTATTGGGTATTAGAGTGATAGTTTACTTAGTGAAAATGTGTTTTTAACCTTGACTTGACATACCTAGATGTTTACATTAAGTAAACATAGTGGTGGTTGGCATAGGTGGATATGTGAGCTTGTCTAGAGGTTAGTTAGGCAATAGTAGTATAGTAAAGCAAAAATTTCTCTTGGGAAATAGCGATAGGCATTTCTACCTAGATTGTGCTTAGTGAGGGCCTAAGTTAAGTTAGTGAGACATTTCTAACCTAAAGGAAGTTAATAGGGAAGTTAGTGGGTTGTTATACCAAGGAACCCGAAACATGCAAAGCGATATTTTCTAACAGTGGGGAACCACTTTATACTCCTTTCAGGTACTCGGATGAAGAACTGGAAGTGTTTGCAAATAAGGATGAGCTTAACTTCGACGATGAAGGAGATTTTCTTAACGAGATGGAGCTCTACCCTTTAAATTATGAATGAGGAGAGGAAGTTAAGCTAAATGCCAGATGTTCGGCCATTATTCAACACTAATTGCCTCCAAAGGAAAAAGACCCAGGAAGTTTTATTCTCCCTTGCACAATTGGTAGTTTGTTTAGTAAAAACTCTTTAGCAGACTTAGGGGCTAGCATAAATATAATGCCATTTTCTATGTACGAACGATTAGGACTAGGCCCTATTAAACCTGTTTGCATGACTATTGAAATGGTCGATAGAACGGTTAGCATACCTAAAGGGATTGTTGAAAACGTGTTAGTAAAGATCGATGAGTTTACTCTACCTGTTGATTTCGTAATTCTTGAAATGGAGGAAGATAATGAATTGCCCATTATTTTAGGACGACCACTCCTTGCCACTGCCCATGCCACGATCGATGTATTTAATAAACTAATTTCCTTAAGTGTAAACAATAAGAAAATAGTTTTCACATCGATGAATGAGGAAAATGTCATAGGGTCGAATCTGTTTGTGTAGTTAATAATGGGAACGTTAAGCTTAACATAGAAGACAACATTACTTCTGATATCACTAAACACAAGCACCCTACTACTAATCTTGAAGGTTCGAAAGAAAATATTTTGTAGGAAAATGATCGCAGAGAAGATCTACGCCGTAGATTTCCTAATGAGCTACGGCGTAGCATGGATACTGATTGTGAAGCAAGGACGAAAAACGTAGCTAATTGCGGGAATAAATCTGGCGATACCCCAGTTAAGGATAATGAAGCTAAGAATCTTTCGGGAGTAATTGCCCAACATCGGAAGAAGACGGGAAATAGCACTAAAGTGATCATAAAAAAATACCATTGGTGTGAGGCAATCCTCATCGATAATGAAAAAATCTACGATTTATGGGCATCATGTGACCCCAATGCCGACCAATGTGATGGAGGGGGAGACGAAAAAAGAATACGAAATAGTAAACAACTTTGGAGCCCTACTAATGATGATGGCAGAAGAAATCTTGAATGGAAAGGAACCATATCCTTTGACAATTGGGTCCGAATCACCCATGGAAAGATTGAAAGAGAAGAGTAGTGAAAGCTTTGGGATGCCTTAAATGGTCCAAGTAATGTAGAAGAACCTACAATCTTTAAAGACAAAACTCCATAAGAAGAAAACCATTAGAAAAGGAACATTGGTGTGAGCAAATCAAGACCCGCAACAATCCTGAAGATGAACTATGGGCGTCTTGCAACCCGTATGAGGATGATTTCAATGGAGGAAGTAGCATGGAGAGGGTTGATGACGATGAGTATTTATGGACATCAACAAATGATCACTGACGTAGTGATTTGCCATGGCTTGATAGATTGAGTTTTGAAGATTGGGTGAAAATTAAATATGGAAGAATTGATGCAACAACTAAAGAGAAGATATGGAATGGTTGCATGGGCAAAATTGACCAAATTGAATGCGAGGCTAAAAACAAACGGGCGGTCGTAAAAGATGAAGGATACAAAACTAGGTGGGGAGAAGAGAAGGACCGTTACAAAAAGGAGCTTATTGAGGATAGGCTTGATGACAAATGGTTCAACGGGACTGAGTCCGATGACAATGACATTGATGGTATTATGGATTACCTTGAGTTACAAGGACATGATGGGTTTACGGATCCGGATGATGAGGCATACGAGTAACGGCGATGCAAGCTTTTAGGAATTCATTATAAAAGCCCTCCCCGATCATTGCGGAAGCATACGAGGCGACTAGGTACAATTTGGGACCTGACGAAAGGTTCTCAAAAATACGTCGGATTGGGAAAATGGAGTACAAGTGCACCACTACAAACGTTTCCTGGATAAGACACAACCTTATGAAGGAAATGGACGAGCTTGGACAAGTCAATAGGCAACCGCCTACGTGAAGATTCGCCACCATGAGTCTAACTTAAAGACTCGATAATAAAGAAAAGTGCTCTTTCGGGAGACATCCCGAATTATCTTTGTTTTTTATTTCTTTTAGCGTAGCTGGGTTTTGTATGTGTTGTTCTAATCATTTTTGCAGGTAAAAGAGAATAGGGGAATGATGTTTGCTGATTTTTGGAGCCTTTTTGCTCTAGAAATTTCCCCTAGGAAAAGTCTACGGCGTAGCCTTCTGGTTAGCTTTAGCTTAGCACCCCCTAGGTGCAACACTGTATGATTTTTCCAACTATGGCGTAGCTTCTAAAACCTCTACGTCGTAGTTTTCTCCTATACCAAATAATTTTAAAAGATTTTTATTATAAACATACATTAACCTTGTATTAGTTTTTAAATGAACTTTGTGGGTATGTTCACTGTAAACCCTCACGAGACTTCACTCGTCCACTTGGGACACCAAGCGGTTTAAAAGGCTTGTTGCATATGCTAAATGCAACCGTGATTCCTACGAAAGTGAGTTAGGATTTTTGTTTTTCTTTTATTTTTTCTTTTTTAGGTTTTATGCTTGTGGTTGTTACGTGATTTCAGGGAAACGAAGTTTGCTCATTTGGCAAAACGAAGGCATGTTTCCTCAAACATGATCCTTCTACATTTTCAAGAACAAATTTCAGGGAAGTTCTCGTTCCAATTCTACTAATCTCCTCTATTCTCTTAGCTTATTTGCGTACAAAAGGGACTTTGTACATTTCAAGTGGGGGGGACAGAAGTAGAATGTAACTTGAACTTTTATTTGCCCCATTTTTCTAGTTTATTTTGAAAAATGATGCCATCTTTAATAATTTTGACATGTTTTTCTTAACCTAACTATAATAGACCTTAACCGAGCACATTAACCCTTAATATCATGGTGAGGTTTAGCCTATTCAGTTTCCCCTATTTTACCCCAAATCCACCAAAATTATGAGTGTGTCGGTAGTTTGTAAACTTTAGAACTTCGCCTTCACATCATTTTGAGACCATGGACAAGTAGTGTATTGAGATTACTTAGTACATTTGGAAGAAACTTTTCTAGAAGGCAATATTTTAGGATTAACACCCAAATAGCCTATATGTGTGTTTATCGATTACTCACATTGACTATTCGACCCCCGTGTAAACCCTTTTGTTGCACTCATATTTAGTGCAAGATACCCCTAGTTACACCCTTTTGAGCCTATCCTTTCGTTTCTCACCCACATTTTAAACGTTTGGATACACCTATACACCTTAGCCTATCGTGTAGTCTTGACTTATGATTGGGAAGTTGCCACTTGTCCTAGTTTGAGGTTCGAGTCAAAAGGTTCAGAAATTACGCTTATGTTGAAGACCCATCTTTGAAGATCATGAGAGACCCCCCGAATTATCAAGAATGTTTCATCTCAAATGGGGGGATGTTATTTATTTCTTGTATTGTATTGATTTAAAAAAAATAAAAAATAAATAAAAATAATAATGTGAATTTCAGTATGTAGATAGTTTATTTTTTGTGCAACCTTTTATAGCACCGTATTGTTGAGCTTTGAAAGAATTAGTATCGAAGAGGCCACTTCGGTCACATATGAAGATTGAAGTTGTTGGTTCATAATCACCAACATGAAGACCAAGTGGGGTGCCCATTATGACGTCCTCTAATGGCACGCACACTTGTTATATGATCCAATTTTTGCGTCTTGAAGCTTAAACCTTGGATGAACGAAAAGTGGTAGAAACTTGGTTATAGGTTAAGTCTATTTGCTTCTATTTTTCATTTTACACCATTTTTGTGAATCTCATGTTTTATCCTACCCTTAGTTGTGAATCATGCATAGGTGAGGGATTCGAGCTGTCCTTGGTGTCTTGCCCGGCGTTCCGGTCATGTACCATTGCCTTTGTCGCCCTTACCTTAGTATGTTAGTAACTACATTATACCCCCTAGCCTTATATATATGTTTACCTAATATTGCCTTTAAGAATCGTTTTGATCTTAGCTCTAGTTGTGGAGATTTGTGTAATTGCCAAGCCTATGATAGAATACATTCAATGACTATGCGTTGAGTGATCACACCGAAAATAATACTTAGACTAGGAGAGAGAGCATGAGTGTTTGTTCCCATTTCACGAGGTGTTCGGTTTAAGTATATTCCAGCATATGAGGTTTTTAGACTCATATCTTCCGGTTTTTCGGGAGATATCTTTTTAAGAATTATTCAAATAAGGTCTACTTGAGGGCAAGTAGAGTTCAAGTGGGGGGATATTTGATAACATCAAATCGTACCCGTATTTTAGGTGTTAATTTCCCCGTATATTGCTCATCTTTTATATTAATATGTTGGATATATACTCTTATTTTTTTATATTCAGTTTTCAGGGCAAATATGAGCAAAGGAATGAAAAGACGCGGATTTGGAAGGATTTACACATGAATCATTGAAGTATGCGGATTCTGCATTGACTACGGCGTAGATGCCCAATCTACCTACGCCGTAACTATGATTACTGAAGACTACGGTGTAAATGCTCCATCTACCCACGCCGTAGATATTATTTCTGAAGACTAAGCCATAGCTAGCACTACACTTATGGCGTAGCTGAACATCAAAGGGTTCTACGGAGTAACCTCTCTCCATCTACGATGTAAACCACAAAATTAACCATAGAAGAAACTACGACGTTGTTCCCAAATAATTACGCCGTAGACATGACAGCTGAAGAAACTACGACCGTAGCACATGATCTAGCTACGGTGTAGATGCAATTATCAAAGACTACGGCATAGCCAACCCTAGGCCTACGCCGTAGCTATGTCGGGCCTATAAATACCAGCCCTAATTCCGAGTTTTAAAACACACATTCCAACAAACAGAAGTCAGGAGGAATTAAGGTAGCAGGAGGACGAAGTTCCATCAGCATACTAGTCCACTCCAAGGGTGATTTCACACCATAGCTATAAGTTTATTCATTCGATTTGTTTGTATTAATTCAATGTTTACATTTATTATGCTAAACCATTGTTTTTCTGCATTCATGAACATGAGTGGCTAAACACCTCTTGGTGTTAGCCTATTTATGAAATTTTATTTATGTGATTTACTTTTTGCGCATCTTTAACCGTTTTATTTGTATACTTGCTTAGCTAGTCTTGGGACACTCGAGTTTTAAGGGTATTGATATTGGGTAGTCCTTCGAGGGGAATGTTTGAGGCGACCGTACCCGCATTTCACTAGAAGGTGAGACTTGGTAATGGTTAAGACGATCCGTAGACGCTTCCATTGCCATACATGGGCCAATTGACCATAGGATCACCTACCAAATAGATATACTTAAGAAGTTAGAGGGGATGTAAGATGTGATCGTGCCCGCATCCTGCTAGATTAGTCTAAGATAGTAGAGGTACTTAATGATTCAACATAGTCTACCGTTGACCTCCGTCAATATCAAAGGGTTAGTTCTTTGATATCGGAGTAGGATTCTATGGGAAATAGGCTAGGCGAATTTGAGAAGGAGCCTAGAGAGTTTAACCCCCAAATAAAATGATAGGATGTATAATTAGAGAACTTGTCACATTGATAACAAGAGTAATAATTAGGTTAACACTGCTTTCTCCTACTGATTTCCGTTCATCATTTAGTTGCTTTATTGTTTTGTTATTTTATTAAGTAATTTCATTATAAAAACCCCTTTTATTTGAGTGACATTAAAACTTAGATATCTTCCGCCCCTAGATCTAGGGACGACCTCGGCTTTACCATCTAGCTATACCTCACACAACCGGGTACACTGCCCGATAGTGCATTAGGTAGACCTTAGGTAGACGAGACTATTATAAATATAAAACCTGGTCGGTAAATCCTGCATCATATACGCATATGATATGGTCCTTTAAATGATTATATGCTCTCAATGTATGAACTAAGATATGGTTTATAACTTAAATAAATAAAACATGGAGCTGTATCATTATGGTAAGTAGTTAAGGGTGCGTTTGCATGTGAAGGGTGGTGAATCACATAAGGTTTAATAAACGTGAGTCACTTTGATTTTTGTTTCAGTTTCACTAAATGAATACGAGGAAAATGTGTGTCTTGATTTCTTTGTGGAGTTAAAAAAAGGTGTGAGTTAATAGATGTCGAATCGGGTGCGAATGTATGACCTGTGAGTATGGTCATGAAGGAAGTTATAATATTAATCTATGTCATGTAAAGCTTTTGCATCTCGTTAATAAAATGACATTCACATATATATATATATATATATATATATATATATATATATATATATATATATATATATATATATATATATATATATATATATTAAAGAATATCATAGGTACCTTTGAAAATGTACCATACGTAATATGATAATATGGTAACCCAAATCATCTTAAAAAGGACGTATGAATTATGGGTTAAAAATAGGTTAAACCTAAACTATGATATTGGTAATATTAAACCTTTAACTTTACAGGTTAAAAATAGGTTAACGATTTATTAACCTGAAAAATCATAAAAGATAGATCATGCATGTTTACTTTGGAATTTGTCATAGTAAATCCTAAACTTTAATAACTGGCGTATTAAAACCTAAACTATGATATTGGTAATATTAAACCTTTAACTGTACTTAATTATCATTTGTAACCCTAACGTATCAAAGTTACTAATTCGGGAATTTACTAAATATGAGAACTTACTAATTCGGGAAAGTTACTCATTATGGAAAGTTACTATATTTGGCAAGTTACTAAAAATGGAAAGTTGACTAAAATGAGTAATCAGATTTAAAATAAGTTATTAGTAATAAGCCGATCATTAATTCGTGTAGATTCACTGAAGAAGGAGTGACTTCCTATTCTTATGTTATGATATGGCTTCGTTGGCAGTTTAAGGTACAGATATTTTGACCTTATTACAGGTTTCTCATGAACTCTTCATAACTTTGATTTGTTTAGCTTCTGACTTGATACCTTTTCTATGATTCTCTTTGTTCTGAACCTTTGCTATGATCCCTTTGATATGAATCTCTGATATGAACCTTTATTATGAATCTCTAATATGAACCTTTGATTATGAACCTTTGTTATGCACTTCTAAACCATTTAACATGAACCATATGATATGAACCTTTTGATATGAACCTTCTGATATGACACTCTGATTATGATATGATATCTGACTCTCAGTTTTATACCCGAGCCATTTTACTAGTCATGGGGGTTCCATGTCCGTGTCATTGATGCACCAATGGCATGACTCTAGTGTGGTTGAGTGATGTTCCACACCGTCCCTTTCTGTTTTATGTTATGGCCACTATGATTATGATTTTCTGCAGTGGCGTATGGATGCATCCTAGATCTGTTATCTGTTATGTTATATGATATTTTTCTGGTGACTGGTGCTTGTGTGCAATACACGCCTTTCACATTTCTGGGAGCTGATCACTCAATTATGTTACTTATGAAGATTATGATTATGATGATATGATATGATATGTTTCTTGGCTCGTGATAGATTATTGTCCTACTATTTATTATATACTTATTATACCTCATGATATTTCCTAATGCACCATTTCTCGTTTTTGTTCTTTATCATTACTTTGCTTGTATACCTGTTCATTGGGCTTTTTAAGCTCAGCCGCATTTCTTTTCACTGCGGCAGGTTTTTAGAGGGAATCTGGGATATGAGTGGAGAGTACGTTGGACTTAGAAGACTATACCTTGATAGCTATAACGGATTTAGAGATGACTAGAAGTTTTTACATTTCAGACTTAGTATTTCATTTTTGTATTGATTTGTAACCTTGTATTTCAGATTTCTTTTTGTAACCTTTGAGATTCATTTGTAATATTTTAGTCTTATGCTTGTGTTTGATTTGATTTGTCACCATAACATAATACTTCTACCCTTATCGGGTTAGGGTGTTACAATTATGGTATCAGAGCCCAGCCTGCGACTTGTAGTACATTAAATCTTGACTTGTGAAGTTTGGACCATTACGCTTCCACTATAGGTGCTCATAAGTCAACCTTTGAGAATTTTTTTTAAGATCTCCTCCTAGGAACATAAGTTATTACCGGTGAGGAATGGATAGACTAGGACATCTATGTAAGTAGCATTGCTTCCGCATCACTCTGATTCGTGCCTCTACCCTTAGTTAAGCCCTATAAGAACATTTATTTCAGAAGTTAGAAAGTTGTGCTCAAACTAAGTTTAGTAACCAAGTACGTTTGGAAGTGCCTCTGGGACTACATGGATACCTTACACAATTTAAGTTTCCTTTCTGATTTTGATCTTTGATTCCGATATGGTTAAAAACAATTTGATACCTTTCTGACCATCCAGAAGGTTATTCAACCATAATGTGTTTGAGACATTTTGTGAATTGATTACTTATGTTGGATATAAAATGTATCACTTGATACTATCTAACTCTGGATAATCCATTACTACTCATATGATAACTATGGTAATTTTTAATTACGGATATAGGAAGATTTGTTACGTCCCTTCAAATGTTGAAATTTGCCTGCCAATCAGTCCCTTTGGAAGGATATGATGTTAATATAATCTCAGTATGAATTTGTTAACTGAGCATGATGATGCTGACAACTTGATGCGTGTGGATTGCAACGCAAAAGTTTTACTTCTCAAGAGATCTTGAGAAGCTTACAATCCCCACCAGGCAAGTGTATTTGACCAATGTAGTATAGTGTAGTGGTAAGTCCCAGGGGATTGATCGTTCTCTATAGGGAATAGTGTTCGTTAGGATTGAAAATGATCTCAACTAGGTCTAGGGGTGAGGGTTTGGAAGTGTGGGCAGAATTAGTTGCTAGTCAACTAACCCAAATACTAAAAAGGCAAATAAAAATAAAATAACTGAAAATAAATGTGAGAGACTTCTAATATGGAGATAAACGTGTTTACTTAGGTTTCACTACTCCCTAGTTATCTTTTACTGATTGATAGGTTTGTTACAATTGCGTGGATGCTGGGTTGTATTCCTTAATACCATTCGTGGGGCTGTGTACGATCTTCCCCAACTCTGTAAGCTCTTATCTCCTCCTAAGACGACACGTTAAGTGCCCAATCCTAGGGATTATAAACAGTGGCTCATGCATTAAATACAACCAAATAACCGTAGTACACATCCGATTCATGTTTCTTATGACGTTCAAGCATGTTACCATTGGAGTAATGCCAGTTCTCTTAAGCCTAATATCGATAAACATCCACCCACAACAATTAACAACAAACCATTCAATAAATAATCGATAACTAGGTTTCATTAGACCTAAGCAAACACAAACAAACCTAGCCTAGCATGTTAAAAGAAAGACAAGCGTAAGATAAAATCAAACAACACATAGACATATTGAATGATTGATAGATTACTTATCTTCAATTAATAATGGAAGAAAAGAGGCTTTGAAACCTCAAAATAGCCGCAAAAGTCGACTACGGTTCGTACCCTAAGTTCCTACCAAAAGTCCTCCCCCTAATGAATGAAAAATAGGAAAGTATAAATAGATATTACAACTTGACAGCGTCACATTTTAGGATGTGACGCCGTCATCTCGCCATGTTAGGGTTTCTTGATTGCCTAGATCTACTCTTGACGCCGTCTAGTTTGAAAGTGTTCTGGGCCGTCTCTATTTAACTTAAAACGTGACCACCTTCGTGAAATAAAACGTGACGCCGTCACGTATGAATGCCTCAAAATATTTTTGGCCTATCAAGTGCAAAGTAAATGTCCGCCTCTTTATCAACAAGTGACGGCGTCACCTTGTAACTTTTGACGCTGTCGGGTACTGTTCTAGCTTGAATTCTTGACTTTGTCGTTTTCTTCACTTTTATGCTCCAAAAACGTCCAAAATGCTATGTTTTCCAAAATTCCTCTCAAAAGTACCTAAAATGATAAAAGGAACGATTTAAGGTAATATTTGATCATATTATAAAAACTTAAGGCTTAAATGACTTCTTAAAAGCGTAACACTTTTTGTCTCATCAAATACCCTTACACTTGAGATTTGCTTTTCCTCAAGCAAATGCGCTTTTATTCTAATCAAAATACAGGATAGGGGTCATTTAACATTAATATAAAAGTAATTACAACAAATGATCGTTCCACCTTAATCAAAATAAGCACGTAAATCGTACACTAGCACCTCACAACTAGTGTTTGGATACTCTCATCTCTCGGGTGTTATAAACCTATATATAACTATGGAAAGGGAAAAATATCACTCACTACCTGTCATAGCAAATAGATTACCATAGGCTTGGGAAAAGATCAAAAACCTCCTCCACTCGGCGTAAGAACCTAAGATAAACTATCAAAGAGAGCTTTTCAAGGGTTATAATGTTAGGTTTAGGGATATGGAAAACACGGTTTGTTGGATAAAGGATATTTTACTGGTGGCAAGTTAGTCATCTAGGTCAATTACATGTACAATGCGGCGTTGCTAAGCCAAGACTCGACTCGACTTAAGCTAATCATAAACATAAACATAAACATAAATAAAAGAAACGGGATGGTAGTCCGTATGTTTTTCTCTTTTCTTTTTCTATTTTTTTTCATACACTCTTTCCCTACCATCCAAAATAATACATCAAAGGGGCCTTGGTTCTCCCTTTAAACTTGAACTTTTACATACTATACATGTAACTATTCTAATGACTCGAATTAAGATAATTGAAACATTTGGAGTACTTTAAAAACATTTTGCACATATGGGAGTAATAATTGATGTTCTTCCCCATTACTCCATAATATTAGTACTTTACCCATAAGTCCCAATCGTCCCAAACAATATGTACAAGATATGAATCGACTTAGCAACCATTTAATCAATTAGACAATAAACTAAGGGTTTAAATAAATGTTGTAACAATAATGCACTAAAGATGAGTGCATACAAGGAAGGCTAAGGCGATTTGGGTGTATATTTTGGGGTGGATTGTAAACAAATTCTATCTTTAAGTAAAATGCTTAAAGTTAGAAACGAAAAAGATAGGCTCTGGGAGGTGTACTAGGGGTATCCTGTAATAAAAATGAGTACATCGCAATGGTGTGGGTGAATTACTTGACCAATGAAGTCAATGTAATTATATAAACATGGGTTATCCTAATGCCTCTTATCATGTAGTAAATCTAACTACACGAATGTAGTCTCACTTGTGGTCTCAGAATGAATCACTAACGCAAGTTCTAGAATCTAAGTACTACTAGTACATTCACAAGCAATAAGGCTTTTCCTAACAAATATAGGGGCGAACCTCACATATTTGGGGTGGAAAATTTTTTAGTGGTACGGTTTTTGTGCTAGTCATATAACTCCTATCCATGAGACGGTTATTAAGACTAAAGTTTCACTCTTATATGTTGCAAAAAATTTTAAATTTGGTGCTAAAATTACCCTAACAAATATTTCTCTCAGTTTTATTACACATCTACTATTAAACAAACAAAAATCAAGTGCCATTGTATTCTCTAAGGTATCTTCATTGTCTCCAATGTTCAATTAAAAGATGTAAAAGTAAATAAAATGAAAGAATGAAACAAATACTCCCCTTATTCGTTCGGTGTGGATGATGCGGTAACATAGTTAAATCCTCCTCCAAGGGAATGTAAAAACTTCAAGATTAAAGTGGAGACGAAAAGTGTTACCCTTTTAAGGGGTCATTTAAGCCTTAAATCGTGATTATATGATCAAATATTGCCTGAAATCGTTGCTTTTGTCATTATAGGTACTTTTGAGAGGAATTATGGAAAAGGAAACATTTTGGACGTTTTTGGAGCATAAAAGTGAAGAAAACGACAAAGTCAAGAATTCAAGCTGGAACAGTACCTGACGGCGTCACACATTACTAGGTGACGGCGTCATGTGTTGACAAAAGGTGGATAATTATTTTACACTTGACGGCCAGAAAGGAATTTTGGAGTTTACACGTGACGGCGTCACGTTATAATGCACCAAGGACGTCACATGTTATTACAAAGAGAGACGGCCCATAACCTTATTCAACCTGACGGCGTCAAGAATGGATCCAGGCCATCAAGGAACCCTAAATACAGTGAGGTGACGGCGTCACGTCCCAAAAGGTGACGCCGTCAAGTTGTAAAATCTATATATACTTTTCTAATTTTCATTCATTATGTGTGGAACTTTGGAGAGAAACTTAGGGTACGAACCTTAGTCGACTTTTGCAGCTATTTTAAGGTTTCCAAACCTTTTTTCTTCCATGATTAATTAAAGATAAGTAATCTATCAATCATTCAATATGTCTATGTGTTGTTTGATTGTATCTTACGCTTGTCTTTCTTTTAACATGCTAGGCTAAGTTTGTGTGTGTTTGCTTAGATTTAATGAAACATAGCTATTGATTATTGATTGATGGTTTGCTATTAATTATTTTTGGATGAATGATATCAATGTTAGGCTTATGAAAACTGGCTAACTTCCTATTGGTAACTTGTTTGATGTCTTAAGAAACATGAATCGGATCTGTACTACGATTAATTGGTTGTGTTTAATGCATAAGAGAATATTAATAAGGCCATGATAGGATACTTAACGTGTCATCATAGGAAGAGATAGGATCTTATAGAGTTGGGAAAGGACGTACACCCCCCCCCCCCCATGAATGGTATTAAGGAATACAACCCGCCATCCACGCAATTGTAACAAACTAATCAATCAATGAAAGATAGCTAGGGAGTAGTGAAACCTAAGTAAACACGTTTTTCTCCATATTAGTGTTTCACACATTTATTTTCTCTTATTTTATTTGTATTTGCATTTGTAGTATTTGGGTTAGTTAACAAGCAACTAATTCCGCCCACTCCTTCAAAACCCAGTAATTTTACTTGCTTTCCAAAAAATTATAAAAATACAAAAAGAATCATTTGTCACCTCTAGACCTAGTTTAGATCATTTTCAATCCTAACGAACACTATTCCCTTTGGAGAATGATCAATCCCTTGGTACTTACCACTACACTATACTACATTGGTCAGGTACACTTGCCTGGTGGGAATTGTAAGCTTCTCAAGATCCCTTGAGAAGTAAAACTTTTGTGTGACAATCCAAATCACATCATAAAGCAACGCCAAAAACTTGGAACTTGATGCCCAAAAACTTGACCATCCATGTACATCTTCTTGTCCAATATAACCTCTTAAACATGAGAAAACAAACAAGAAAACCTAATGTAAATTCGGCGGTAAAATCTACATAACATAAAATCCTAACAAGCAAATAAATATATAATTCTTGTGGAATGAATGGTTGCAGATTCCTGGAGTTTATAAGTTAAAGCTTTAACAAAACTTTACAATTCTGGCAGAAAAACAAAACTTGCAAAATTTTCAGAAAATTTGTACCTGACGTCGTCAGGTTTTAATTTCTGACGCCATCAGAATTGATCTGACAGAAATTTTATGTTTAGTTTCTCGAATATTTCTAGAAAAACCTATGTCTTAATTCCTGGAATTCCTGCAAAATATCATTATGACTCAATACAAGCATTTGAATCAAACAAGTTCTAATATGTATGTTTATGATATGTGGGAATCGCACCAGGCTTTACCTCTCGAGGGATCTCAAGAAGCTTACAACCCCCACCAGGCAATGTACCTGATCGTTGTAGTATAGTATAGTGACAAGTACCGGGGGATTGATCGTTCAACTCAGGAATAGTGTCGCTAGGATTAGAAAGCCTAAAAACTAGGTCTAGAGGTGAGGGATGATTCTTTTTGTATTTTTATAAAAGCAATTAAAATCTCAGGTTTTTGGAAGAGTGGGCGGAATTAGTTGCTAGCCAACTAACCCAATTTATCTAAAGATGCAATCAAAATAAAATAACAAAAATGAAATGAAACTAATTATACTAGTGTGGTGTAAACAATGATAAGGAAAGTTGTGTTTACTTAGGTTTCATTACTCCCTAAGTATCTTTTACAGATTGATAGCTTGTTACAATTGCATGGATGACGGGTCATATTCCTTAATACTAGTCGTAGGGCCGTGTACAATATTCCCTAACTCTATACGATCCTACTTCACTCCTATGTCGAGCCGTTAGAAGCTCCTAACATGGGATTATTAGAATTCTCCTACGCATTAAATACAACGAAATATCGTAGTACACCTCCGATCATGTTTCTTAAGATGTTCAAGCAAGTTACCAATGGAAGTCTGCCAGTTTTCTTAAGCCTAACATCAAATACAATCATCCGTAACAACTATAAACAAACAGTCAACCCATAATTAACATCTAGGTTTCACTACATCTAAGCAAACACAAAGGAAATCTAGCCTAGCATGTTAAATTAAAGACAAGCGTAAGATATATTCAAACAACACATAGACATATTAAATGAATTGAAAGAGTCCTTATCTTTAATTGAACATGAAAGTTTCAAAGGGTTGAAACCCTTGAAAAGCCTGGAAAATTCAACCTAGGGTTTTCCTCAAAGTTGCACCCTCAAATTTACACACTGAAGAATGAAATTAGGAAAACTATATATAGATTACAATGGGTGACGGCGTCATGTATTGAGTTGTGACGCCGTCAACTCGCCGCCATAATAAAAATCGTATTGCCTAGATCTGATTTTGATGTCGTCATGTATGAAATAGTTCTGGGCCATCACTAATACTTGGACCATGACGGCCTTGGGTGACGCCGTCATGTCCAATGCACAAAACTCTCTGGATCGTCACGTGTATTTTCCACATCCATCTCTTTTGTTACTTTTGACGCCGTCATTAAGGAAGTCGTGATGCCGTTAGGTACTGTTCCCAGTAAGGAAAATTAAGACTTTGCCATTTTCTTCACTTTTATGCTCCAAAAACGTCCAAAATGCTTCCTTTTCCAAATTTCTCTCCAAAAGTACCTAAAATGACAAAAGGAACGATTTAGGGCAATATTTGATCAAATAATCTCGAATTCGGGCTTAAATGACCCCCTAAAAACGGTTCATTTTTCGCCTCATCAAATACCCTTACACTTGAGATTTGCTTTTCCTAAAGCAAATGCGCTTTTATTCTAATCAAAATACAAGTTAGGGGTCATTTAACACCAATATAAAAGTAATTACAATAAATAATCGTTCCACTAAAGACCAAAGACAAGCACGGAGGTCATACACTAGCACCTCACAAATAGTGTTTAGATACTCACATCTCTCGGGTTTAATAAACTATATATCACAATATGGAAATGGAAAACATCTCTCTCTACCTGTCATACCAAAATAGATTACCATAGGCTTGGGAAAGGATCAAATCTCCACCACATGGCGTAAGCACCTAGGATAAACTATCAAAGAGGTCTTTCAAAGGGTTATAACGTTAGGTGTAGGGATATGGAAAACACGGTTTTTTTTGGATAAAGGCAATATTTACTGGTGGCGAGTTAGTCATCTTGGTTAATTACATGTACAATATGGCGTTGCTAAGCCAAGACTCGACTCGACTCGACTTAAACTGATAAATCAAAAATAACAAAAACATCAAATAAACATAAAATGAAACGGGATGGTAGTCCGTATGTTTTTTCTCTTTTCTTCTTTTTTTTTCTATTTTTTTTTTTCTTTTTCTTGATTTTTCAATTTTTTTTTTCTTTTTTTTTTTTTTTTTTTTTTTTGCATTCACTTTTACCCTACCATCCAAAATATTACATCATAGGGAATGTACATTCCCCTTACACTTGAATTTTTACATACTTTACAATAAACTATTCTAGTGACCCGAATCAAGATAATCAAAACACTTGGAGTACTTTTAAGATTAACGCACATATGGGGGTAATATATGATGTTCTTCCCCATTACTCCATAACACAAGTACTTTACCCATGAGTCCCAATCGTCCCAAAACAATATGTACAAGATATTACTCGACTTAGCAACCATGTAATCAATTAGATAATTAACTAAGGGTTTAAACATGTAACAATAATGCACTAAAGATGAGTGCATACACAGAAGGCTATGGAGATTTGGTTGTAAATTTGGGTGTGTTGTAACAAATTCTTCATTTAAGTAAGATGCTTAAAGTTAGAAACGAAAAGATAGGCTCGGAGGGGTGTACTAGGGGTTTCGTGTAATAAAAATGAGTACAATGCTAAGGTGTGGGAAAAATTAGTTAACTTTACTAGCCAAGTAATATGACTTAAATGGTCAAGTAATTATGATACGGGTTTAACACAAGGGTGATTCTAATGCCTCTTATCATGTAGTAAATCCTACTACACGAATGTAGTCTCACTAGAGGTCTAGGGATGCATGACTAACGCAAGTTCTAGAATCTAAATGCTACCGGTACACTCATAAGCACTAATAATGAATGCTTTTCCTATCAAATCTAAAAGCGAACCTCACATATTTGGGTGGAAAATTTTTCTGAATGGTACGGTTTTGTGCTAGTCATACAACTCCTATCCATGAGATTCTTGCTAAGGCTAAAGTTTCACTCCTAAATGTTGTAAAAAAATTTAAATTTGGCGCTAAAATTACACTAACAAGTATTTCTCTTAGTTTAATTACACACCTACCATCAAACAAACAAACTCAAGTGCAATTGTATCCTATAAGGTATCATCATTTACCCTCCCCTTACACTTAGGATGAACATTGTCCCCAATGTTCAATTAAAGGATGTAAAAGTAAAATAGGTAAAAGAATGAAAACAAATACTCCCCTAATTCGTTCGGTGTGGATGGTGTATCAACAAGGTTAGATTTTCCTCCAAGAAAATGAACATTCAAAGCTTCCCTTCTAGAAAAATAAATAATCTTCTTGTCATATATAACCTGTTAAACCTGAGAAAACCAACAAGGCAACCTCGTGTAACATCGGCGGCAATCTATATATACTAACAAATCCTAGAAAAATAATGTAAGATATAATGCTTGTGGAATGAATGTTTGCAGATTTCCTAGAGTTTATAAAACTAAAGAATTAACAAAAACTTGAAGACTCCGTTAGAAAAACAAAACTCACAAAATTTTCAGAAATTTACACATGACGCCGTCAGGAGTTAACTCCTGACGCCATCTGAAGTGACATGCAGAAATCTTTACGTTAAGTTTCTGGAAAATTCTGGAAAAACTTATGTCCTACTTCCTGGAAAATCCTGCAAAACATTATTATGACTCGATACAAGCATTTGACTCTAACAAATACTAATATACATGTTCATTTAATATTGTGGAGAATCATGATCAATTTTGTTCTTAAAAACAAATTTGGGGTTTCCCCTTACACTTAGCTTCTGCAAAATACCTTTATATGAAGTTAAGACGAAGTTAAACAACAAAATAAAGCGTTTTCACAATTTTAGTATGAAACATGATCTACCAACAATAAAAATAAAGAACGCATAGGGAAGCAAATAACAATCAAACAATTAAAAATCACACAAAACATGGGTTGCCTCCCAAGAAGCGCTTTTCTTTATTTACGAGTCTTGTAGCTAGACTCAAGGTCATGGGCAATTACGTGACCTCATCTCTCGAGATGACGTATCCCATATAATTATGATCCTCACTATCGTGGTGGTGGTGTTTTAATCGATCGACACTCGCAGTCACCTCCCCTCCTCCTTTACTGCTCAAGGTAGCTATCCCATCCTGGCGTATGCTTTCAATTGTGAATGGCCCATACCACCAGGGACTAGGCTTGTCGGGAGGTACTTTTATCTCTGAATGCCTTAGGAGTACCAAGTCTCCTTCTGCAAATGGTACATGATTCTCTGTTGGTTGACTACATTCAAACTTGACATGAACTTTGTTGCAGCTTTTGCCTCTCTCAGGCTTAGTTTCTTTGTAGCTTTTGATTCTTGTTTCCCATGCAAGGATTTTTTCTTGAACAATATTAGGCGATGTGTCAATGTTGTTTTTGAGCTTTCTTTTCATCAAGCTTTCTTGTACACATCGTGGGGTCATAGGAAAGCTAATCTTTCTTGTTCCTGACTTAAGTTCAATTTCCCTTTTTTCATACCTAATGACAGCTCTCGCGGTGGTAAGGAATGGTGCTCCAAGGATTATTGGCATGCATCCACCTCCTTTATCATCGATGATCATGAAGTCAACGGGATAGACGAATCCTGCAACATTGACCAGCACATTCTCTACAATTCCAAAAGGGTATACATAAGAGTGACCAAAGAAGGATAGCCTAACACGGGTGGTGGCTGGCATTTATGAGGTTAGTTGGGTGTAAATAGGTAGGGGCATAGGATTTACTTCCGATCCTTGATCGGCGAAAGCATCCAGATATTGCAAATTCCCTATGCTGGTTGGTATCTCAAAGTTCCCACAAGCCATCTGCTTAGTAGCCACTTTTTATATAAGTATCTTCTCGAATACCGGTCCCCCAGGTAATGTATCATACTCATCTTCCCCCTCTTTTTCCTTCTTTGAAACCTGTCTGGAGGTTTCGTTACGCCCGTCACCCTTTATCCAATTTGTTATGGTATTCTTATTTATATCAAGTTTTTGGTAGTAACCTAGTGATTGGGATTTTGGCGGTTCCACAATGGTTTGTTCACTAGGGGCTTCTTTTTCCTCATTATCCTCATGGACAATTGTGATAGAATTAACAAATCGAGTAGTGGGGGTAGCGCTTTCTTTTCTTAGTAACATCATTTCAGGGGTCTTTTGGTTTACGTATTCCTCCACTAGGCTCATCATCTCCTTCATTTTCTCTTGCATCTCCTCCTTTTGTATATAAACAGCTTCCTCGAATTTAGCAAGCCGCTCAGAATGGGTTGCCATGTATTCTCTCATTCGAGCTTCGAATTCCGGGCTAAGGCTTTGAGGAGGTGAATAAGGTGGAGTATAATTTTGAAAGGTTTCGACATTCTCTCTAGAAGGTGACTCAGACAACGGTGTCGGAATCGTATTTGAGACCGAATTGACAGTTGCCCGTATAGGACTTAAAGGTCTCTTTTGTTTTTCCATGAGATAGTCAACCTTTGTCTCAAGTTTGCAAAGGAGTTCTTCGGAGATTTGATTGGTTTCCCCAGGCATCGAGATTGCGTTGATAGCCGAGTATATAACATGAGTAAATTCCCATAACTCTTGATTGTCGAAGGAAAGCTCATCAATAATCTCTCAAGATTCCTCGGCGTTTCTATCACGCAACCTGTCTTCGGCGGCTCGATCAATGGTATGTTTGGTGTGAAAGTCGACATGGTCATAGAAGATTTGAACTAATAGCCAGAGATTTATACCATGATGAGGGACCTTTTGGAGTAAGTCCTTGAAACGAGTCCATGCTTCATGGAAGGTTTCACCTTGACGTTGTTGGAACATCAAGATATCATTTCTAAGCATCGCAGTTTTCCCCGGCGGGAAAAATTGAGCAAGGAAACGAGACGTGAGATCATCCCATGAGTTGATGGATCCCCACAGGTAAACGTTCAAGCCATTGACTAGCTTGATCACGTAGAGAGAATTGGAATAGGCGTAATCGGGTCGACTCTCTAGTTACAACAACAAGGTGTATGGAATCTACGATGTTAAGGAAATCCTTGACATGTTGGTTAGGATCTTCGGAACGAAGTCCATGGAATGCACATCCACTTTGCACCAACCGGATGTTGTCAGATCGCAAGGGGGACACATTGGCTCCTTGAGTGAGCTCAATAGTGTTTCGATAGCCTTGGTGGCTAGGACGGAAATACTCTCCTAAAGTTCGGGCCTAGGAGCTGGGTTTGGTAGTGGCGGGTTTTGTGGGTGGTTTAGTTGTAGTGGGTTGATGGGTTCAAAGATGTTACCACCTTCCATGATGTCGGATGGTAAAGGTTACTAACAAAGACACGAAGAAATAAGATAGACTAAAGAAAACCTAAAAATAAAAATAAAATCTTACTAGAAAGGAATCTAGCAAGTAGACCTAATAAAAAGAAATCCTAACCTAGACAATAACTATTCCCCGAAAGCGGCGCCAAATACTTGATACGTGGGAATCGCACCAAGCTTTACCTCTCGAGGGATCTCGAGAATCTTACAATCCCCACCAGGCAGTGTACATGATCGTTGTAGTATAGTATAGTGACAAGTATCGGGGGATTGATTGTTCAACTCAGGAATAGTGTCGCTAGGATTAGAAAGCCTAAAAACTAGGTCTAGAGGTGAGGGATGATTCTTTTTGTATTTTTATTTTTATAAAAGCAATTAAAATCTCGGGTTTTTGGAAGAGTGGGCGGAATTAGTTGCTAGCCAATTAACCCAATTTATCTAAAGATGCAATCAAAATAAAATAACAAAAATAAAATGGAACTAATTGTACTAGTGTAGTGTTAACAATGATGAGGAAAGTTGTGTTTTCTTAGGTTTCATTACCCCCTAGATATCTTTTACATGTTGATAGTTCGTTACAATTGCATGGATGACGGGTCGTATTCCTTAATACTAGTCGTAGGGCCATGTAAAATATTCCCTAACTCTATATGATCCTACTTCACTCCTATGTCGAGCCGTTAGAAGCTCCTAACATGGGATCATTAGAATTCTCCTACGCATTAAATACAACCAAATATCGTAGTACACCTCCGATCATGTTTCTTAAGACGTTCAAGCATGTTACCAATGGAAGTCTGCCAGTTTTCTTAAGCCTAACATCGAATACAATCATCCGTAACAACTATAAACAAACAATCAACCCATAATTAACATCTAGGTTTCACTACATCTAAGCAAACACAAAGGAAATCTAGCCTAGCATGTTAAATTGAAGACAAGCGTAAGATATATTCAAACAACACATAGACATATTGAATGAATTGAAAGAGAACTTATCTTCAATTGAACATGAAAGTTTCAAAGGGTTGAAACCCTTGAAATGGCTGGAAAATTCGACACAGGGTTTTCCTCAAAGTTGCACCCTAAAGTTACACGCTAATGAATGAAATTTGGAAAACTATATATAGATAACAATGGGTGACGGCGTCATGTATTGGGTTGTGACGTCACCAACTCGCCGCCATAATAAAAATCGTATTGCCTAGATCAGATTTTCACGCTGTCATGTATGAAATAGTTCTGGGCCGTCACTAATACTTGGACCATGATGACCTTGGGTGACGCCGTCATGTCCAATGCACAAAACTCTCTGGATCGTCACATGTATTTTACACATCCACCTCTTTTGTTACTCTTGACGCCGTCATTAAGGAAGTCGTGACGCCGTCAGGTACTGTTCCCAGCAAGGAAAATTAAGACTTTGCCGTTTTTTTCACTTTTATGCTCCAAAAACGTCCAAAATGCTTCCTTTTCCAGATTTCTCTCCAAAAGTACCTAAAATGACAAAAGGAACGATTTATGGCAATATTTGATCAAATAATCTCGAATTCGGGCTTAAATGACCCTCTAAAAATGGTTCATTTTTCACCTCATCAGTTTATATCTCATTGTTATTGTTCATGTTCAATTCGTTCTTTGAATATAAATTTGGATTTCCCTTACACTTATCTTTTGCAAAATACCTTTATATGTAATTCAGACGAAGTTAAAATCAAAATAAAGCATTTTCACAATTTTACTTGAAACATGAATCATAAACAATAGAAATAAGAACACACATACGGAAGCAAATAAAACAAGCAAAAATCTTATGTTCAACTTGCCTAAAGATTCATCATGCGTTCCTTGAGATTCAAAGTCATCGATCATAAAACCTAGGTCTTTTTGATCAATGTGATCATGTTTGGCTAAATCCTCCCTAATTGGTTTCTTAGGTAGTGATAAAAGCAAACCTAACGCTTCATCCAACTTATGGATTATTGCTACGGATTTCTCCATAATTCCTTGGTAAACTAGGTCGCTTTTTCCTAAGGGCCTCACTAAAACGAGATCCTAAACATGGAGTTTGTTCATAAGAATCTATCTTAGGTGAAGCGTCACTTGATTTATAGGTGTCCCAAAATGAGGTATTTTGAGGGTTTGATGGAGCTGCTAAGGTGATTTTTTCAAAAGTTTTATGTGCTTGGTCTCTTTTCTCAAGGTACTCACTAAAATCAATGCGAGATCCCGTCCTCCTCATTTCAATCCATCTTGATATATCTGATGAGTGCTCAAACACTCATCATTTTTGGTCAAATCTGAACTGCAAAACATTTAAAAACACTCAGAATTGCATCAAAATATAGAAAATATCCCAAGATTGTGTTTTATATGTTTCAGATGCAAAATGATTAAAACGGATGAAAAACGAACAAAGTTTGCATAATTGGCAGTTTTAGTCCCTTAACTTTCGAAAATTGTCAAAACTAGTCCCTGAACATTTGTTTTGAAAGAAAAGTCAACCCAAGGCATTTAAAAGTCAAAATTTATCAAATATGGTCCTTGGGTGAAAACTTTGGAAAATTTACAAGTTTGGTCCATGCAGTTTCAAAATTGGCAAAATTGGTCCCTGGGATATTCAAACTTTAAAAATATCAAAATAATGCTTGTACTATTGAAACTTGACAAATGAGGTCCCTATGATGAATTTGGGAAAGTTACATTTCTGGTCCCTAAGTTTCAGCAGTTGGCAAAAATGGTCCTTGGGAATTTTAATTTTGGAAAATAAGCATTCAAGGTAACGGGAAATCAAAGCTTGGCATAATTAATCCTTGGGATAAAGTTGGAATTTTTGGCAGAAGTGGTCCCCGGAGTTTCAGTTTTAAGAAGTTTGGTCCCTATGTGTTTTTAACTAATAACCAAATGGGCCCTTTACTTATTTCTTACCCAACAACACACACCCTTTTTTATTCCAACCTTATAACCCCTAGCCAAACCATCACCTTAGCCCAATTCACCAAACAAAACTCACCCCTGGTTGTATAACTCTCACCAGGGTCAAACATCTCCCATTTCCCTCTCCCGTGACCCTGCAACACTGCCAACCCTCATCATCACCACCTCCACTATCTTACACCACTGCCACCCCTACTTACCTTCCCTCCCCCCCCCCCCCTTCCAAACACAAAAGACAACAAGCTTTAATTACCTCCTACCTTATCACAAGTTACCACAAGCAATCTGCTAAAAATCTATTTCCTGCCAAAACAAATTAAATGGCTGAGATTGATTGTGATAATCCAATGGTCAAGATAAAAGGTGGGAAATGTCCAAAGGACCCTTTTGAAGGTTATAAAAGAAGAAAGAAGGACACAGGAAATAGGAGTTAGTTAATAAGTAGTGGTAGCATAGCTTAGTTAAATCGACTTAGATGTAATTTAGGTTTCAATTGTTTTTCTTAGTTCTAAAAGATTGTAATCTTAACTTTAAGTGTAACTCAACTTTCCTCAGTTATGATTAAAAAGTTCTTGGCTTATTTCAGTAATTGTCTTATTTTTAGTCACAAATCTCATGTTGATCTCATATTATTAAAGATTGTTAGTTAGTGATCATAAAGTTCATATAAGCTTATTCTAGCTTAATATAGCCAGTGGTATGCTCACTAGACAATGAAATAACTAAAACTTCCAAAGCTCTCAAATAGTCAACAATAGTCAACTATGGTGAAGAATAAGCTCTTGTGCTTATCTTGAGCTGATTATGAAGACCCCTAGGATTTATAAGAGTTGATTCAGAAGCATTTTCAGCCTTTCTCTTCTATTCCTTTACCTTGGGACCTTTGTGAGTGCAACCTTATTGCTATTTTTAAGCAAACTGTAGTTTAGCTTATTTTTGTGTAATCCAGCTTATCATGTGATATTTTCTGTTCCTCTATGATTGTGTGGCTTATGTGAGTTAGATTATTGCTGGTTTGTTGTACTTATTTGAGAGGTTTTCATATTTGCTTCAAGTTTCATATTTGGTCATATAGTTGCATCATCTGTCTTAGCTTAGAATCTTGCTCATCTCTGCATCAACTTAGCTTATATGTATTCATATAGTATATTTAGTACATTTGCATCAGTAGTTTGGCTTCATATGATCATTTGCACACCAAATCATAAAACAGTTAGTATGTAAAGGGGTGTTTGGATTGGTGTATTCTCATGTGATTTTGTTGTTTTGCTTTTGAGATTTCTACACAACTAGACTCACTTAGGTAAAACTAAGTGAACTTAGTCATAAAATGCATAAGTTTTAAAGTAAAAGTCAAATCTCCCCTTTAAACCCCCATATTAGTTCACTGTTAGGGCATTAGGGAAGCATAATCTGTAATTTAGTTTAAACCTTGCTTACTTTACTTACATTAGCATCATTTTAAGATAAAACATCTTAATTAATCACCTAGGATCTGTTAAATCTCATATTAGTCAACTAGGAGTAAAACTGAAAAAGTCATAATTGCATAGTCACTGAGTTTACCAATTTTTGGGAGATTTTTCATGATCTCACTATTCACTTTTAGCTTTTGAGTCTTTGAAGGTTTTTAACAATTGTAAGCTCAGCTTCATGGTGCTATTTTTAGTTTATTTTTATCATTTTTTATTTTGCCTGTGCATTGGCTCAAAGTACCCATCTAAGCATCTGTTGCCCTGCACCAGGGTACTCTATCTCACAAGCAACTTTTCTACTGCATCTAGCTTGTTCTTTAATTGATTCCAGCCTGAGATTTTTGTTGATTTTGAAAGCCTTCCTGGCTATCTTGGCATGCTTATGTTTATTTTCCCCTTTCAAGCTTATTTGTCAACTTATTTATGTTCACAAAATCTCATCAATAAACCCCCTACACTGACTAATCAGTATGGAGAGGCAATTTCATAAGCTCATTATAAGCTTTTCTATGTGTTTGAGCTTGTGCCATTGGACTTTTTGGAAAGTTCACAAGCTTATATTTCTAGTTCAATGCTTCTTTTGGGTTCTCAAGCTTATTTGATAAGCTCAAGTACCCCTGCAAATAGCTTCTAGTCTGTTTGGTTTTCAGTGCTTTTGGATTTGCTTATTTCTTATTTTCAACTTTTTCAATTGGCTTTTCTTGCTGATCTAGCTTATTTCCAGTATATTATACTAGTTTGTAGCTTATTTTTCACTTAGGTGCTAGACAGTAGCTTTTTGGTTAGCTTGTTCAATCACAAATCCAACTGTTGGGCTAAAAAGCTTAACTGTTGGATCATTAAGCTCACATTAAGCTCAGTTGTAGTTTTTAGAAAAGTTGTTTTTATAAAAGTTGTTTATTATTCAGTGTTTGATAGATTTGTAACTAGAAAACCAAAAAATATAAATAATTGGCAAAAAGGTGGGGAGTGGGATTCGAACCCTGGTCATTCAGGAAGCATACATGCACAATAACACAACCCCCTTCCAATTGCTCTGGGGCACCAGTTCCGTTTATCTTTGCACACTCTATATACTTAATATAGTCCTATTCTATTTTGCTTATTTTTCTGTATTTTCTTTTTTAAATGCTTATTAATAAGTTTTAAAACTTTTCAAATTTTTTATAAGTTTCTGTCAATATTAAGTATTTATATAAAAAATTTCATATTTTTATAAATTAGTTTAGTATTTAATATAATTAAAATAGTTTAATTAGGTTTTAATAAATAATAAGTAATTAATTTCTTAAATAGCTTAAATATAATTTTTATAAAGTTTTTATATTTTTATAGATTCCAGTGATGGTTAAGTAGTTATATAATAATATTTATAATTTTAACTTTTCATTTAGTATTTATTATAATTAAATTAGTTTAATTAAGTTTAAATAGTTTTTAATTAATAAAAAATAATAAAAACTCTAAAAAAATATTTTCTTTTTCCAATAATTTTCTTTTACCATTAGGATCGTAGAAATGTAATTTTCATTTCTGTAGGATTTTATTTAATCCCGTTTCACTTTTTATTTTGCGCGTTCGCATTTATTTTAAATTCAAATGCGCGTTTTTAGGTTTAGGTTACGTTTTTAGTGTATCTGATCATCAATAATTGTTCTTATAGTGTTTCTAAGTTAATTTCAAATTCCTTATCCTTTTCTGTCCAAATTCACCCGATCACAAGCCCGTTTTAATACCATCACGCCTCGATGGGACATAACGACCCGAGGAAACACTGTATTCCGCGGAGAATTGGCACCAGGCTGTCTGACCTTGTTCACCACTCACACTGGTTGATTTAGGTTGCCCGTTTGGAGCCAATCAATATCCAAATTAGTATAATTACATTTCTTCATGTAAACCTCTAGTATCGGGTTTGGTGGATTCGTGTTTTCCATAATGGTGAATGGTAGAGTTAATGAAAAGATTTTTTTTTTTTTTTTTTTTTTTATTTATTTTTTTTTTTTTTACGAACAAAGACACAAAGAAAAGATAGACTAAAGAAAGCTAATAAAAATAAAATAAAAATCTCACTAAAAAGAAATCTAATGAGTAGACCTAATCAAAATAAAATCAACCTAAGCAATAACTATTCCTCGGCAGCGGCGCCAAAAACTTTGATGCGTGTGGATTGCAACGCAAAAGTTTTAGTTCTCAAGGGATCTTGAGAAGCTTACAATCCCCACTAGGCAAGTGTACCTGACCGATGTAGTATAGTTTAGTGGTAAATACCGGGGGATTGATCGTTCTCCACAGGGAATAGTGTTCGTTAGGATTGAAAATTATCTCAACTAGGTGTAGGGGTAAGGGATGATTCTTTTTGGTATTTATATATTTTATAGAAAGCAAGTAAAATTCTCAGGTTTTGGAAGAGTGGGCGAAATTAGTTGCTAGTCAACTATAACCCAAATACTACAAATGCAAATAAAAATAAAATAACTGAGAATAAATGTAAGAGACTTCTAATATGTAGATAAACGTGTTTACTTAGGTTTCACTAGTCCCTAGTTATCTTTTACTGATTGATAGGTTTGTTACAATTGGGTGGATGTTGGGTTGTATTCCTTAATACCATTCGTGGGGCTGTGTACGATCTTCCCCAACTCTATAAGCTCTTATCTCCTCCTAAGACGGAACGTTAAGCGCCCAATCCTAGGGATTATAAACAGTGGCTCATGCATTAAATACAACCAAATAATAGTAGTACACATCCAATTCATGTTTCTTAAGACATTCAAGCATGCTACCATTGGAGTAGTGTCAGTTTTCTTAAGCCTAACATTGATAAACATCCACCGACAACAATTAACAACAAACCATTCAATAAATAATCAATAACTAGGTTTCATTAGACCTAAGCAAACACAAACAAACCTAGCCTAGCATGTTAAAAGAAAGACAAGCGTAAGATAAAATCAAACAACACATAGATATATTGAATGATTGATAGATTGCTTATCTTCAATTAATCATGGAAGAAAAGAGGCTTTGAAACCTCAAAATAGCTGCAAAAGTTTACTAGGGTTCGTACCCTAAGTTCTTACCAAAAGTCCTCCCCCTAATGAATGAAAAATAGAAAAGTATATATAGATTTTACAACTTGACTGCGTCACCTTTTAGGATGTGACGCCGTCGTCTCGCCGTGTTAGGGTGTCTTGATTGACTAGATCTACTCTTAACGCCGTCTGGTTGGAAAGTGTTCTGGACCCTCTCTCTTTAACTTAAAACGTGACCACCTTGGTGAAATAACATGTGACACCGTCACGTATGAATGCCTCAAAATCTTTCTGGCCCATCAAGGGCAAAGTAAATGTCCACCTCTTTATCAACAAGTGATGGCGTCACCTTGTAACTTTTGACGCCGTAAGGTACTGTTCCTGCTTGAATTCTTGACTTTGTCGTTTTCTTCACTTTTATGCTCCAAAAACGTCCAAAATGCTATGTTTTCCAAAATTCCTCTCAAAAGTTCCTAATATGACAAAAGGAATGATTTAAGGTAATATTTGATCATATTATCACAACTTAAGGCTTAAATGACCCCATAAAAGCGTAACACTTTTCGTCTCATCACAACTGATATTCCATACATCTCACTTTTGACAACCATGCGATGTTCGTATTACCGATGACACACCCTCTACCTATCACTTGTGTAAGGAGCTAAACAAGATTCCATCACCTTGAACTGTTCAATATCTATCTCAACACTTTTGATGAACCATGTACTTGACTCTGATATATGAACTACCCGTCTGATTTGACGACCGTATTCATTCTGAGAATCTGTTTACTTTTGATATGATTGATTTTGAGGTCTTTTAGTTATGGATTGGCTGGTTCCTCATAAAACTACCATAAACTACCGTATCTGATATGTGACCTTTAGCAATCTGCTTCACCCTATCTTTGTGATGATGGTTCTCAACCACTTAAATCTATAAAGATTAATGTTGTTATGTAAGTAAAGATTCCGATCCCATTTGATTGACAAGTTTGTCCTGGAACCTATTAGTATCCACCCTTGGAAAGCTCTGGCATTGTAAGTATTTTGTTGTACAAAAAATTTCCGATGTTCTTTTACGAACCTCTTGGTATTCCCTCCTGCTTGGGAAGTAGAGTTGGCATTGAACATATCTCAATCGAAGAAACCATGGTGCCATATAAGTTGAGAGGTTGAAGGAGCTGACGGAATATGATTTTGCTCACCCTAGTGTTTCTCTTGGATGCTCCTATTGGTTTATAAAGAAGAAAGAGAGAAGTATGCGATGGTGTATCGATTATCATGAACTTAACCGTATCACTATTCGTAATCATTACCCATTTCCGTGTGTTAATAATTGATTTGATCTACCTTTGAAACTCTGTATTAGATGGCCTTATTTAGATTTGAAGGACTGAAGAAGCAACCACAAGAACTTTTAAGAAGTGGGTTAAATAACCAAAAGTAACCTCCGTGAAGCACTCAGTTTCATTCATGAAGAAGAAGGTAGAGGATGTGAAGTGGTGTGAAGTTTTCCCTAAGATGATTCCAGAAGCTACCTTTGTACTCGTTATAATCATTATGGGCATTAATGGTGCCAATTGTATTGGCTAATAAAATCATGTTTCCACGAGTATTTGGACAAATTGTCATAGTATGACATCGTGTTATGTTCAGAGATGAAAGAGGAACATGGAGATCATTCTCGTATTAAGTTGGAATAACCCTTTATTCTGGAAGAGTAGATTTGATTGGCGTTCAGAGATGGTAGCAGATAACACTGCTATGTATCTAGGAAAGACAGAGTTCTTACGGAAAGGACCAAGAACGAAGACAGTTACCGAAGGCAAGAACCTTGTAGTAGAGTAGTGGATGATGTTCGTGACAGACATTATTGTGGATGAAGCATATAGAAGAAAAGAGAAACTTAGAAGATACTTGAGTATGCTCTAGGCAGCGCGTGAAGATTATTCCTTATACATCAAGACAACCAGACCATAGGAGATGAACCATCCAACTCACACCATGGAGCTGGCAGCGGCGGTGTTTACCTTAAAGCCTGGAAGACATTTCTTACAAGACAAAAGTAGTGGCGGACATAGAAGGAGAATATAATCAAGATGGCGAATTATGAACTACGTTAGAAGACCTAACGAAGACATGCAGTTTCACTTCCATATTCATCTAGTTGTACCAAGATGAATTTAGGTCAGAAGCAGGCTTGCTGGTGGAAGGGTATTCCTTAGTCGTGTCAGAGATCTGCGTTGACACCTCTCAGTTTTAGGAAGGACTACAGAAGGCTTAAGGAACTAGACTCAAGTTTAAGATTCCTCTTCACTCTCAGATTAATGGACCAACAAGGACAGACTACTCAGACATGGAAGAGAATGCAGATCATGTGTTGAATGAACGGATTTTGAAGCAAACATTTATGTTCGGATGAGTTGATTTTGTGAAGGATGAAGTATTGATGACGTAATTCATTTCTGCTTAACCCATTTAAGCTTCCGTTAGATGCTGATAAGATCCTTTGAATGATTTAGGTTCTCTATTAGTAATTCCATTCTATATTCATTATGCGTATGTTGGATGAGGGTTTTGTTATGAGAACTTTGACGAATTATGGAAGACCTGATGTTTTTGACGACGTCATTCATTTGATGATACTTATTAGGCTCCGTTACGTTATTTATACAATTTGTTCCTCTTATTTCGTTCCGTGAATGTTGATTGATTTGGACCAACCCTAGGAAGTCGAAGGATTGTTAGGTGGTTAAGATAAGTTGCTTATTTCACGACTTGAAATAAGTATGGCCATCTATGATGCTAGTATTATGACGCCTGGCCAACGTGATAATACTAACATCATATAACGTGCACTTATTGTGATCATAGGATATTTCGAGGAGTGCCTTAGAAGCCTTAGAATTTTTGATATCTAATTGAGATTATCAGCATTTAATGAGACTTTAGGTTCATTCTACCTATACGCTTAATCTGCCTTCATCTATATACGAGTTAATACGTTTGGATACTCGACATGAGCTTGTTGACCTCTTTGTTTCTGATAAGAATTTTAAGTTCTGTTGTAGAGCTTTCTGCCGTTTGATGTTATCAAACAATCTATTTTCTGTCAGTATGGATTCAATCTGTTACTATAAAGGAGTTCACGTATGTTTTGCTATATGTACATTTCACATCCGTTGGATCTATTTCACTATGATCTGCTATGAGTAAGATATGAGATTTTGGATTTTAAGGAACAAGAATCTGTCTGTATATTAGAATACCTTGGAAAGGTTGTATTGAAGAAAAGACTATTCGAGAATCTGAAGAGTTAAACGTATTTATCACACTCATGTTTCTGAAATTCGATACGTTCTCATCTGATTTGTCTAATCAAATTCCACGGACGATATATCCGTCAAATCCTACGTATTGCATATATCTCTTCCGAGGAGTTACAATTTTCATCTGTTACGTTTGGCATATTATTCTTTGTCTTGGATTCATCATAGTATGTCTTTCATGAGGAAGCCAAAACTACTTTGACCAACAAAGTAGAGTCAGGAGAAACAAGTCATTCACATTTCTGTTCACAGTTCGTTGTGTTTTCCGTTTCATTTCACTTCAATTTTCGGGGACCAAAAATATTTTTTTTAGAGAGGAAGAATTGTAAAACCCAGATTTTCTGAACATGTAAAATACCCTTAAATTTAAAACTTTTAAAGTACGAATAATAGTTATACCCTAAGTATTAAAACGATAATACCTGAACATTTAAAGACATTGGAACCTTTGGAACTTATGATAATTAAAAAAACTACAAAACTTATATAAAAAAAATTATGCATGTACACGATTTATAAACACTTAGTATATGGGCTGAAAAGTTGTACGTCACATTTAAATCAAAACTTTAAACTAGACCAAGTACATTGTGATTAAAATTTTGGAAAGGGATCAAATCCAATTCCTTGAATTACAACATTATTGATTCACTCAATCACATAACTCGCTTTCTTTCCATACATTATAACCGAATATACAACCTTCTCCAAAGCAAAAAAATAACAAACTTAGAAAACCCTAAAACATAATATACGGTTGCTGCTCCTTTCTCTGGGTCCATTTCCGTTCAAATATAAGAAAAAAAGGGATGGCTCGATCGTGGTTTTGGTGTGCATTGGACGTGAGATAAGTCTATTCGAATGGGGATTCGATTTCGTTGGGTTATTAGCTGATCGAAGGGTGAATTTTGGTCGTGAGTTTTGCTGTAGAATCGAGAGTTGGGTTTTGCTGGGTTCGGTTAATTATGGTACTCGACTCTTGCTGCTTCCCTTTTGTTTGTCGCGCTACGAGGGTATGTAACTCAACCCGGTTCGATTCTCTTTCATTATTTTTGTCCGAGCATCACCATTCTGTTTTCATTCGACTTAAGAGACCACATAAAAATCAGTTATAAAACCTACATAATAACGAATACATGATCTTGGCACATAGAATAACAACTTGGAATAACTAATATACAATCGACTATATCAACTTGTGTACTCGTATCTTCCTGCCTCGTCACGTAATTTATTTTGGCATCGACTAAAACCAGTTATGACCCTATGATTAATCAAGAAATAAATCATTCGAAATCAGGTTTCGGTAATGTATATATATGGTACGTAGTATGAAGATCAATATGAATTGACTAATATACATACATGCTATACGCACGGTAATCTCACAATAATACAAGCGCCACATGAAATGACTAGTATTCATATGAACATGAATATATACATAACATATTAGAAGCTTCATGATAAGGAAATATTTGTTACACTTTTAGGAGGTCATTTAAGCCCTAAATCATGTTTTAATGGTCAAATATTACCTCAAATTGTTTATTTTGTCATTTTAGGCACTTGGGACATGAATTCTTGAAAATGGAGCATTTTGGAGCTTTTTAGACATTTTTATGCTCAAGAATGAAGAGAACAAGAAAATTCAAGAAAGTCAAGATTTAACACCTGATGGCGTCACACTTTTGAGCTGACTTCGTCACCTTACTTGTTAGGGTAATTTTGGCAACAAATTAGATTTTTTTTTCAACATTTAGGAGTGAAACTTTAGTATTAATAAGCATCTCATGGATAGGAGTTATACGACTAGCACAAAAACCGTACCACTCAAAATTTTCACCCCAAAAATGTGAGGTTCGCCTTTAGATCTTTAGGGAAAAGCATTCATTATTAGTGCTTGTGAGTGTACCGGTATTATTTAGATTATATAACTTGCGTTAGTGATGCATCCCGAGCCCGCTAGTGAGACTACATTCGTGTAGTTAGGATTTACTACATGATAAGAGGCATTAGGATAACCCTTGTTTTAAGCCTGTAATGTAATCACATTGACTTCATTGGTCAAGTAATTTTCCCAAACCTTTGCGATGTACTCATTTTTAGTACACGATACCCCTAGTACAACCATCAGAGCCTATCCTTTTTGTTTCTAACTTTAAGCATCTTACTTAAAGGAAGAATTTGTTTACAATCCACCCCTAAATGTACACCTAAATCGCCTTAGCCTACCTTGTATGCACTCATCTTTAGTGCTTTATTGTTATTTGTTTAAACCCTTTGTTAATTGTCTAATTGGTTACATGGTTGCTAAGTCGAGTCATATCTTGTACATATTGTTTTGGGACGATTAGGACTTATGGGTAAAGTACCAGTGTTATGGAGTAATGGGGAAGAACATCATTTATTACCCCCATATATACACTAATGTTTTAAAGTACTCGAAATGTTTCGATTATCTTGATTCGAGTCTTTATTTTAATTCATATAAAAGTTCAAGTGTAAGGGGAAGAAACGAGCTCCCTTGATGTATTATTTTGGATGGTAGGGCAAGAATGTATGAAAAAAAATAATAATAAAATAAAAAAACAAGAAAACAGGAAAAAAAAAAGAAAAAGAAAAGTAAAAAAACATACAGACTACCATCCCATTCTCTATTTTATTTATGTTTATGTTATTTCGTAATTAGCTTTAGTTGAGTCGAGTCTTGGCTTAGCAACGCCGCATTGTACATGTAATTAACTAAGACAATTGACTTGCCACCAGTTAAATACCCCTTATCCAACAAACCATGTTTTCCATATCTTTACACCTAACGTTATAACCCCTTAAAAAGATCTCTTTGATAGTTTATCCTAGGTGCTTACGCCAAAGTGGTGGAGGCTTGATCATTTCCAAAGCCTATGGTAATCTATTTGCTATGACAGGTAGTGAGAGATATTTCTTCCATTTCCATTTGTGATATATACACTTATAACACCCGAGAGATGAGAGCATCCAAACACTATATGTGAAGTGCTAGTATATAATTTCCGTGCTTGTTTTGATTAGGCTAGATCAATCATTTGTTGTTATTACTTTTATATTAATGTTAAATGATCCCTAACTTGTATGTTAATTGGTATAAAAGCTCATTTGCTTGAGGACAAGTAAATCCCAAGTGTAAGGGTATTTGATAAGGAAATATTTGTTACACTTTTAGGGGTCATTTAAGCCCTAAATCATGTTTTTATGATCAAATATTACCTCAAATCATTTATTTTGTCATTTTATGCACTTGGGACATGAATTCTGGAAAATGAAGCAATTTGGAGCATTTTGGAGCTTTTTGAAAGTTTTTATGCTCAAGAATGAAGAGAACAAGAAAAGTCAAGAAAGTCAGGATTTATCACCTTACGGCTTCACACTTTGAAGCTGACGCTGTCACCTTATGACAAGATGCATTGGATTTTAATGCTGAGATACCCTGGAAGAATTTGTTAGGTTAACACCTGACGACGTCAGGAGTTGCTTGAGCAAGGCCATTTCCCTTTAACACTATACGAGATGGCCCAGAACCCTCATAATGGGACGGCGTTAGAGATCTCTTGGGCGATACGAAACCCTAAGACACGGCGATCTGACGGCGTCAGAAGCTAAAACCTGACGCCGTCAGAAGTGTATATCTATATATATTTTTCGATTTTCTTTCATTGTGTGTAACTTTTTAGGGTGTAACTCTTGGGATAAAAACCCTAGACGAATCTTCAAGTAAACTTAAGGTTTCCATAACCTTCTTTCATCCATGTTCAATTGAAGATAAGTTATCTTTTAATCAGTCAATATGTCTATGTGTTGTTTGATTATCTTTTATGCTTGTCTTTCTTTTAACATGCTAGCTTAATTCTCTTTGTGTTTGCTTAGATCTAATGAAATCTAGTTGTTAATTATTGGTTGTTGGTTGGTTTATTAGTTGATTTGGGTGATTGATTTTTGCGTTAGGCTTAAGAAAACTGGCTATACTCCTATATGGTAACAGGCTTGAACTTCTTAAGAAACATATCAGATGTGTACTATGATGTTATTGGTTGTATTTAATGCATAAGTAATTGTTTACGAGGCCTTGATAGGAAGAGATAGAAGCTTATAGAGTGAGGAAGGACGTACACAACCCCACGACTGGTATTAAGGAATACAACCCTTCATCCAAACAACTGTAACAAATCAATCAATCAGTAAGCGATAACTAGGGAGTAGTGAAATCCAGGTAAACACATTTTCTCATCATAATAAGTTCACCACATTTTATTTTCTGTTATTTTATTTTATTGGCATTTGTAGTAATTTTGGGTTAGTTGACTAGAACTAATTCCGCCCACTCTTCCAATACCCGAGACTTTTACTTTGCTTTCATAAAATACAAAAATACAAAAAGAATCATCCCTCATCTCTAGACCTAGTTTAAGTAGCTTTCAATCCTAACGATATGATTCCCCAAGAGAACGATCAATCCCCCGGTACTTGCCACTCACTATACTACATCGGTCAGGTACACTGCCTGGTGAGGATTGCAAGCTTCTCAAGATCCCTTGAGAAGTAAAACCTTTTGCAAGGTTGCAATACCACACATCACTTCATAAAACCATGAATCTATAACTAGATATATAGGTCGGCATTGATTCTATATTGGGTCGTTCGAATCTGATTGGGTTATATATGCGTATGATATGGTCCTTTAAATGATTATATGCTCTCTAATGTATGAACTAAGATATGGTTTATAACTTAAATAAATAAAACATGGAGCTGTATCATTATGGTAACTAGTTAAGGGTGCGTTTGCATGTGAAAGGTGGTGAATCACATAAGGTTTAACAAACGTGAGTGGCTTTGATTTTTGTTTCGGTTTCACTAAATGAATACGAGGAAAAATGTGTGTCTTGATTTCATTGTGGAGTTAAAAACAAGGTGTGAGTTAATAGATGTCAAATCAGGTGCGAATGTGTGACGTGTAAGTATGGTCATGAAGGAAGTTATAACATTAATCTATGTTATGTAAAGCTTTTGCATCTCGTTAATAAAATGCCATTCGAATATGTATATATGAAATAAATATCATAGATACCTTTGAAAATGTAATATGATCATCTTAAAAAGGACGTATGAATTATGGGTTAAAAATATGTTAACGATCTATTAACCTGAAAATTCTTAAAAGATAGATCATGCATGTTTACTTTGGAAACGTAAATCCTAAACTTTAATAACTGATGTATTAAACCCTAAACTATGATATTGGTAATATTAAACCTTTAACTTTACTTAATTATCATTTGTAACCCTAACTTATCAAAGTTACTAATTCGGGAATTTACTAAATATGAGAACTTACTAATTTGGGAAAGTTACTCATTATGGAAAGTTACTATATTTGGCAAGTTACTAAAAATGGAAAGCCGACTAAAATGAGTGATCTGATTTAAAATAAGTTATTAATAATAAGCCAATCATTAATTCGTGTAGATTCGCTGAAGAAGGAGTGACTCCCTATTCTTATGTTATGATATGGTTTCGTTGGCGGTTTAAGGTATAGATATTTTGACCTTCTCACAGGTTTCTCATTAACTCTTCACATCCTTGATTTGTTTAGCTTCTGACTTGATACCTTTGTTATGATGCCCTTTGTTCTGAACCTTTGCAATGATCCCTTTGATATGAATCTCTGATATGAACCTTTATTATGAATCTCTGATATGAACCTGTGATTATGAACCTTTGCTATGCACTTCTGAACCATTTGACATGAACCATATGATATGAACCTTTTGATATGAACCTTCTGATATGACACATTGATTATGATATGATATCAGACTCTCCGTTTGATACCCGAGCCATTTCACTAGTTATGGGGGTTCCATGTCTGTGTCATTGATGCACCAATGGCATGACGCTAGTGTGGTTGAGTGATGTTCCACACCGTCCCTTTCTGTCATATGTTATGGCCACTATGATTATGATTTTTTGTAGGGGTGTATGGATGCATCCTAGATCTGTTATCTGTTATGTTATATGGTATATGTCTGGTGACTGGTGCTTGTGTGCAATACACGCCTTTCACATTTCTGGGAGCTGATCACTCCATTATGTTACTAATGTTACTTATGAAGATTATGATTATGATGATATGATATGATATGTTTCTGGGCTCGTGGATTATCAAATCATCATCAAAAAACATGTCTGGATCTCCTAATCTCAATGAACTGAAAGATATGTGTGGGTCTGATAAACTTCACAAATGTCTCAACTTCCTCTTCAGTCAAGAAATTCCTCTAAATGAAGTAATGATCCAGTGTTTGGGTGAGAAGTGTGATGAGCTGCTGACGCGTGCGTTGTGTCATATGCAGTATAGGTTTAATTGCCTATTTCAAGTTTTACATTTATATTTAGCCGACTTATGCTATAACACACACACTAACGGACAGTGTATCTGATCAATATGTATATAGTGGTAAGTAGAGTGTCGATCACTAAGAGTGGAACGTAAAGCTTAATTTGTCTATCAGTATTTTAATATCCTAAGTTAGTTTTACAATCTAATCAAACGCAAGGGGGGTTTAGTCTGAGAGACTAGCATAGTTTTGGTTTTATTAAACAGTAAATTAAACTAATGAGAATGAATCAGCAAATAGTAACACGTACACAGATAGATAATAGAGACTACAAGAAGGCCTGTCCTGATAATTAAGTAGCTTGTCACTTGTTTTATTGCTAGTTTTATATGAAGTGAATCGTAATCTATTCTCTCTTGTTGGATCGCAATATATCGGCGAGTAAACCCTTAATGATCAATTATGTCTATCCTACTTATCCAAAGACGTTAGATTAAATAGGCGAGGGGCAGATATGGCAGTCCACGGGCTCAGCTAGACACAGAGATTATCAAAGCACTAATATAAGTTACCAAAGACATCAACATATAAACTTTAATTAATGGGAAAGCAATATTAAGGGGAGTGTACAATGTTCTGTAGTCACATATCACAAGTCCATCAATCCTGATGAGTTAAAGCGTACTATTACAATAAAACAAAACTACTTAATGAATTAAATACATGCAGGACATTCTTACAGCTCCAATATCTTTGTTTGGAGTGTGTCTTGTGAAGCTTCTTCGACTGAATTTGTCTCCTTAGGGTTATGTTGCACACAAAATTCGTAACAGTCTTGGGGTATTTATACTTTCTGTCTGAGGGTTCGATGCGGCGCATTGAGTAACGAGATGTGGCGCATTGGCTTTACTGTCGCGTGGGGTCCAAGATTACTATATTCTGAAATATTCGTACATCGCCTTTAGATGCGGTGTAACTTGACTCTTGTATGCGGCGCATGTCCTTTAGCGTCTTGGATTATATCTAGTGAAGTCTTGATAGTGATACGCTGTACGTCAGAAATATGATGCGGCGTATCTGGAGTTGAACAAGCTTGATCTTCTTCATTGACTAAAGTTTCATATGTGTCGCATGCTAGAATAGCATGCGGCGCATTCTTCAAAGTCAGGCAATGGTCTTTGAATTCATCTAAGTATAATATTGCGGCATATCTGTTGCGAGAGATATGGTGCATCTTCAGGGTTTTAGTAGACTTTTGACATCTTTCTGGTTTTGCTCCATATTTCGTCCAAAATCGTTAAGTTTCACCAATTGTTTGTTTTTACCTGAGAATTACTAAAGTAAATAATTAAGTATCGATTCTCATAAATAATATAATAAAACAACTCAAATAAATAGGATAAATGATGACAATAAAATGCACTTATTTGAGTTCATCAAATATCCCCCCACTTGAACTTTACTTGTCCCCAAGTAAACTCTAGATTATAAATTATGAAAATGTATCCTAAAAGGTATTAGGATTTATTTTTATCATTAAGCACGTATTCGTTTTATCATAATCACACAACCAAACACTTAACGAGTTAGAAACAAATTTAAAAATTTCAATTTAAGACCGATCTAATCGTCTCATTGTTTAGTTGTGACGAATATTCTATCATAGGCTTGGCAATCATTCACATCTCCTCAACTAAAGCTAAGGAATGACAAGTCTAAAGCGGTAAAAAGGGTTTTTGAGGCTTAAGGGTTAAACCTAGCTTCGTTCAAACATCTCCTGCATAAACTTAGTAGATCGCTAGCGCAAGTCCTCGACGCTTCAAATAACGGATGGTCACTAATGTCCTCCTTGGATCGCTAGCGTGTTATTTGCATAACGGATGGTCACCAATTCATACACTAGATCGCTAGCGCGTTTTCCGATTAATCTAATACTCGGGTGGTCACTACCTTATTCACACATTTAATATTCTCACTTGGCCATCATTATATCCGGATGCTCGTGAGCTAACAATGAATACAACAATACGGTTTGGTAGGGATAACATTTAGGATATAAAAATGGGTGTAAAATAAAAAATAAACAAACAGATAGATTAAGTCCTATTCTGGTTAATCACTTTCCCAACCATCCCATGAATAAGACTCATATCATTGAATAACTCACGCTTTTGACACTTGTAACTAATGCTTTAGGTAGACACAAGTTATACTCAATAAACTCTTAATCAAAGAATAAACCTTAGTTGGCGTTCCCATAACGGCCAACTCCCAATCAATCCATAAATATAATACAACAACAAATAGTGGCGATATCAACCACCTAATACAGAACTTTACAATAGTTAGTTTAACAAACTTCCAACTTTTTTTAGTATACATCAACATATAAATAAACAAAGATGTGCAACATTTCACCACATCACTTATAACAATAATTCTAGATAATTTTTTTTCATAATTTTCATAACTTCAGATATAACGGTAATAGTGAAAGTAGTAAACAAATGAAAAATAACACGACACACAAATTATACAATATGTACTTTCACTCCATTGCATTGCGCAATTTCCCGACCTAACCAAATATAATGAATTTACGTACTCGAACACAGGTAACGCAAGGAAACACACTATTCCTTAAAGCAACTAACCACGGACATTAATCTATAGGGTAGGCTAAGGTTTAAGGTGTAATGAAACAATTAACAAAGGGTATATGAAATGAAAGGAATGGTTCTGAGGGTTTTTCTATGGGTATCTTACTCTAAAAATGAGAGTAACAAAGGGTTTTACACGGGAGTTAACTAACCATTGTAGTTAGTTAATAAACATAACATATTAAAGGCTATTTGGTGTAATCCTAGAAATTTATCGAGATAGAAAGGTCATTCCTTTTATAATAATTACGCTCATTATGGTGGATTCAAATAGTATATGAGCCAAGTTCTATAGTTTACTAGTCACACGCACAAAAAATATTTTAGCAAAAAAAGTTATGTGTGCGGTTATGCAACTTAGATTTAACAAAAACATGCTAAAAATTTTTCATTTTGATATATTAAGTATAGATTAAGCATATTTTTAAAATTTTAGGACAAGTAAGCGTTCTAATTCTCCATCCCCCCACTTAAGTTGAACAACGTCCTCATTGTTTCTAATAAAGATTAAAAACGGGAAATAAACAGAATTAGAACAGGAAACTCCCCTGAGATTTGCTTGGTATGATCCTCCATTATGCGTTTGTAAGCAAAATCTACTTTCTTGTAGGCGCAAAGGCGTTCATCCCTCCATGAATGACGTCTCCACAGAAAGTACAAAAACGTATATATATACCTTTGTTCAGATAACACCCCTGTATTAAGAAAGTAACTACTTGCACGTAATTCATTAGTAGTTAGCGAAAACAAAACCTATAAATTAAAATTAAAAATTTGGAAATCATCAGGTCAATCGATACGCCGCATCCATTAGATTGGAGTATGGAGCCTGGAATAAGTACGAATAAGAGAATCAGATGCGTCGCATCCTTAACCAGGGATGCGCCACATTAAATAAACTAACAAAATGTTTTAAAGTCTGAAAATAAATGATATGATATGTTCAATTGATATGCCGCATGTATAGGATGAGATGCGCCGCATCTACTGTAGATCTGACAAACTCGACCCAGAAAAACAGTAAATGATAAATCCGGGTTGTCTCCCGGTGTGCACTTTTCTTTATTCCAGAGTATTCAACTTAGACTCACGTTCAACTCCTATTTTGTATCATTAATTCCTACATGTCCATGCGTGATATATTTGCTAATAACTTCGTCACAGACATATTTCGGTCCCAAATTGAATACACTTTTTTAGAATCCTTCTTCGCATCATTGTCATTTTTTTAAACCCTATCATGCAATCTAGCTGAAGCATTTCCTCCATCTACTTTCCGTACACTCGCAAAGTCCAGAACGGGCACACTAAATACCTTACCTTGGTAAAATCTCCTTAGACTCATGAGGTAATCATCCTCAGCACCTTGAGTCAAACCCATTAACTCAAAACGTAGCCACGCATGCCTTCGTGCTGCAACGGGTGATTCCATTCTGAAAAACAAAGAATGTTAGTAATCTCTCTAAAAGTTGCGTGATATGCCATATTTCATAGGCTGATGCGGCATATTAGCAATACGCCGTATCTTTTAATGAAAATGTGAAGTATGCAACAATTAGTTATAATGCGTCGTATTAATAAATGACTTTACGCCGTATCTAAAAGTTGAGATACGGTGTGATAACACTCAAATTATGCATGTTTTTAGTGGCGTTATTCGTATGTTTTTCGGTTATTTTTATATGCTTTTGTCCCATAATTGTATCAAAGTGTGTTTGTACGCATTTGTAGCCAAAAATAGGAGAAAGTGAAGAAAATGAAGGAAATGTCATTCTCATCTCGAGATTCAATTCGTTCAAGTATTTCACAAAGAAGAATCCAAGTTTTCATCATTCCAAAGAACGTTGACAAGGAATAATCAAGTTTGGAATAAGAACGAAGAGCCATGTTAAAGATCAAGTTTGTTGTTGTCAGAACACAAGCAACCGATCGGTATTCATCCAACCGATCGGTTAGGGGAAATTGTTACATCCAACCGATCGGTTATGAATCCAAGTGACCGGTTAGTCGCAGAGGTCACAACCAACCGATCGGTCAGAGCGCGTTACCGAACGGTTGGTCAGCTCATTAAAATTTTGCAAGATGTTTTCTAGCTCATTCTACCCGACTCTAGGCCCTTCTCTCTGCTATTCTAGGTCTTTCTATTCACCTTGGAGGCCAAGTTGTTGCATTAATGAGCCTAGGCTTGAGGAGTAGTATAAATAGAGGCTTTGTAATCTCATTTCAAGACACAACTATTACAACTCAATACACCAACAACAAAGAAATCCTTTACTAGTCTCAAAAGTTCCAAATTCGTCCATAAAAGTTCAGGAAGCATTGGAAGTCCAAAAAGTCAACATCCGGAGGTCAAATTCTCAAGAAGTCAACACCAACACTTAGGAAATCATTTCCTATTCATTTGTAATCATATTCCAAACATTTGTAAGACTTTAATTATGATTTCTAATGTTCAATATTCTGAGTTTATGTTCATGTTTGCTATGAGTAGCTAGTAACCTTTTTGCATTTGCTTAGATGATGTTAATTACTAAATGATTAGTCTATGATTATGATAACATGTTTTAATTCAATTTCAAGTCAATTCTAAACCCCAATTAGACTAAAGTTTCATAGTGACATTTGTTAAGTCAAGTTTAACTAGTTGCTTAAAATATCATTGGCCGAAAGGGTTGTTATCATTCAACTAGTTATAATATTTTGTCTATGAAAGATTGTTTTTCACCATAATTATTCTTGACTAAACAAAGGAACTAAGGTATAATTGTAATGAGAATACTTTTTGTTAATCAAATCGAATTGGTTATAAATGCCTAATTGGTCGAAAGTTTTAGTAGTTTATAATCTATTGTAACCTTGTTGTCTATGATTCGGTTAATTCAAATTTATGAACCTTGAATTGATCTTGAATTGATTGGTCCAAACCTAATGCTTGTTTTTATAAACTAAAATCTTGACGAATATTTAACTTGTAGAAACAATAGATTAGAACACCAACTAATTCTAATTACCAACATGTTAAGGAAGTTATCATAATCATGATGTTCTTATGAGTAGTTAACTAGTCTAAGCAAATATAGTTTTTAATCATTTGAATTATCTTATAATTATTATCGCTAAAATTAGAGATTTAATTTTAAACTTACGCTTAGATTCACTCACAAATCCCTATGAACGATCCCGACTTACCAACTCAATCTTGCTATAACGGACGAGTTCACTTGCTCGTATGTGTTATTTCTAGATCCGGCAATCGTGTTTATAAATTTAAAACTTGTACACACATCTAGCACATCAAGTTTTTTGACCCGCTGCCGGGGATTTTGATTGTGTTTTCTGTAAGTTTTAAAGTTCCATTTCTTTTCTAGTTCGTTTAAAAAAAAAAAAAAAAAAAAAAAAAAAAAAAAAAAAAAAAATCCGAGCCAAGTAACCGATCGGTATCCATTTCAACCGATCGGTATTTCAAATTGTTCAATCAAACCATTCGGTTTTTCAACTAACCGGTCGGTTTTTCAGATTTTTTATTTTCCGAGACAACTAACCGTTCGGTATTTCATCTAACCGAACGGTTACTTTTTCTGATTTTTCAAAATTTTTCTTTTTCTTTGATTGTTTAGGAAATTGCCTTGATTCTCTTGGTAATTGTATGAACACTCGTTCCACTGCTAAAAAGCTTAGTACACCTTTATCTAATCCCGAAAGTTTGTTTCGTAAAAGGAGATCTTCCTCTATTGTTAATTGGTTTGATAATCTTTCCAAAGAACATCGCATTACAAATCTCAATCAACCATTTCCAATGGCCGATGACCAACCCATGTGGGCCATAGGCCGAACCGTAGCACCCACTCCTGGAGCTGCTATTGTTGTTGTTAACCTTGGTGACAACTTCACCTTGAAGGGACACCATCTTTCTATGATCAAAGACCGTCAATTCGATGGCCGTTCGAGGGCCGATCCTCACAAACACATTGCTGAATTCATAGAAATTTGCGGCATGTTTCGATATGGCGACACCAATGTCGACGCCATTAAACTCAAACTTTTCCCATCATCACTCACCGGAGATGCCAAAGTGTGGTATAACGAATTAACCCCAGGAATTATCAATACTTGGGAGGAGATGAGGCAAGCTTTTGTAAGCCGATTCTTTCCACCTGCCATGTTTGATCGTCTCATGGGAGAAATCCGTGCTTTCACACAAAACCCCAATGAATCTCTTGTCGAAGCTTTGCTTCGTATGAAAGATTTACTTCGTAGTTGTCATGGACATGGTTTAGGACGAGGAACCATTATCCAAATCTTCTACCATGGACTTGATGAAACATCTCAAGGAATTCTTGATGCTGGAGAAATTTTTCTTTATAAAACTCCCAACGAGGCATATCAATTGCTCGAAGATCGAGTGCTTCTTAAACTCGATTGGTCAAAAGATTCCAAAACTAAACCTTTACGAAAACCGTTGCTTTTGCCGAAAGTTCCGATACTTCTAAACTCATGGAGAAAATGGAAGCCTTTACTTCCAAAATCGACTCGCAATATAAAGATATCAAAGGAGAAATGAAAGAAATGCGAGAAGGTTGTAACAACTGTGGAGGTAATCACACTTCATCCGAATGTGATGACCAACCCATGGTTGGATCCAATGAAGGGGAAGTCAATTATGTTCAAGGAGGATACCGTGGAGGAGGTTTTCGTGGTAATTATTACGAAAGAAATTCTGTAAATTGGCAAGATCGCCAAAGAGATAACAACCGTGATTCTCAACCACGAGTAGACAATCCAAATCCACCAAATTCTGAAAAAAAACCAAAAGAATCTGAGTTCAAAAAAATGATGCGAGATTTCGTGACTGCTCAAAGATCCACAAATGAATTTGTTAAAAAACAATTTTGAAATCTCAAAACCAAAGTTGAGCAAGGTCAGAAAAATCATCAAGCTTCTATTCAGGATCTTGAACAAAAATTTGGTAGACTCTCTGATCAATTTTCTTCACGAACACCTGGAACATTACCAAGCAATACCCAATCCAACCCAAAGCCTTCTAGATCAAATGAAAAAACTTACCGTCCACCACAAACTATAAATGAGCATATCAATGCTATATTCACAAGAAGTGGTCTTTCTTACGATCCACCACCCAATCCCAATGAAACTCAAGTCATCGATGATGATAGTGAAGAAGAAGAAGAAGCTGAAGCAGAAAAGAAAGATATTCCTAAAACACCAACCCAACCAATCAAAGCATACACTTCAAAAATTCCGTACCCACAAGCTCTTAGAAAAGAGAAAAAGGAGGAGCGTTTTAAGAAGTTTGTTGAAATGATCAAAGAAGTTAGACTCAATATACCTCCTGTTGATGTTCTAGCTGGAATGCCCAAATATGGGAAATTTTTGAAAGAACTTCTTAATAACAAAAATAAGTTACGTTAGGAAACAACATCACATGCGATGCTTTAGCCGATCTCGGTGCAAGTATTAATTCGATTCCCTATTCGTTGTATTCTAAACTTTCCATCAATAATTTGAAACCTACAAAGATGAGTATTCGATTAGCCAACCATACATACCAATATCCTGTTGGGGTTGCTGAAAACATGCTTGTTCAAGTGGGTAAATTTGTTTTCCCAGTGGATTTTGTAATCTTAGAAATGGAGGAAGATAGACAAGTACCTTTAATCTTAGGAAGACCTTTCCTAAACACCGCTGATGCCATAATCAAAGTTAAAGGTAAAGAACTTAATCTAGGAGTTGGAGAAGATAGAATTACCTTTCTAATCGACAAAGCAATGAAATATCCATATACCAGTGATGACACTTGTTTTAACATTGATGTAATCGATGAAGTCACTGAGGAAGAGTTGGATGCATTACTTAACGATTTTGATCCTTTCACAACCACTTCTGTGAAAATAAATGAAACGAATCTTGATAAAGAGTTCGCTGAATTTATGGAAGTTAAATTTGAAGAAGATGATGAAGTTGAGGAAGGAGAAATAGTTGAGGAGAATTTCGAAGAAATTACGATTAATGGTCAAATGAGGATCAAGACATCTCTTCAAGAACCACCCACCGATCTTGAGCTTAAACCACTTCCAAATAATCTCGAATATGCTTAGTTAGAGGAGAATTCACTTCTTCTTGTAGTCATATCTTCGTTGCTCAAAGATGATGAAAAAGAAAAACTCATTTCAGTTCTTAAGAAGCATAAACGCGCTTTTGCGTGGAAAACTTCTGATATCCCAGGAATTAGTCCTGATTTCTGTAAACACAAAATCAATTTCGAAGAAGGTGCTAAACCTGTTGTTGAAATACAACGTCGACTCAATCCCAACATGAAAGAAGTTGTCAAGAAAGAAATCATTAAACTTTTTGATGCTGAAATCATATACCCTATAGAAGATAGTCCTTTGGTAAGTCTTGTTCATTGTGTTCCCAAGAAAGGAGGAATGACAGTAGTGACCAACGAACGGAATGAATTAGTTCCTACTAGAACAGTCACTGGATGGCGAGTATGTATTGATCATAGAAAATTTAACAAAGCCACCAGGAAAGATCATTTTCCTCTCCCATTCATGGATAAAATGCTTGAAAGATTAGCAGGAAACAAATACTTTTGTTTCCTCGATGGTTTTTCAGGTTATTTCCAAATTCCCATTGATCCTTCTAAACAAGAAAAGACCACATTCACATGTCGTTTTGGAACCTACGCTTATCGGCGTATGCCTTTTGGTCTTTGTAATGCACCTGCCACTTTTCAAAGGTGTATGATTGCTATATTCCAAGATATGCTTGAAACATCTATGAAAGTTTTCATGGATGATTTTTCAGTATTCGGAGATTCTTTTGAAGCTTGTCTTTCAAATCTAGACAAAATGCTTGAAAGATGTGAAGCGGCACATCTTGTTCTCAATTGCTTATAATATCATTGGCCGAAAGGGTTGTTATCATTCAACTAGTTATAATCTTTTGTCTATGAAAGATTGTTTTTCACCATAGTTATTCTTGACTAAACAAAGGAACTAAGGTGTAATTGTAATGAGAATACTTTTTGTTAATCAAATCGAATTGGTTATAAACGCCTAATTGGTCGAAAGTTTTAGTAGTTTATAATCAATTGTAACCTTGTTGTCTATGATTCGGTTACCTTTTGTATTGACCATTTCTTAAGAGTATTTGATTAAACAAGAAACTATTTTTGTGTTTAAGGTTGTTAATTTAACTTTATGAATCTTGAATTGATCTTGAATTTATTGGTCTAAACCAAATGCTTGTTTTTATAAACTAAAATCTTGACGAAGATTTAACTTGTAGAAACAATAGATTAGAACACCAACTAATTCTAATTACCAACATGTTAAGGAAGTTATCACAATCATGCTTTTCTTATGAGTAGTTAACTAGTCTAAGCAAGTGTAGTTTTTAATCATTTGAATTATCTTATAATTATTATCACTAGAATTAGAGATTTTATTTTAAACTTACGCTTAGATTCACTCACAAATCCCTGCGAACGATCCCGAGTTACCAAGTCAATCTTGCTATAACGGACGAGTTCACTTGCTCGTATGTGATATTTCTAGACCCGGTAATCGTGTTTATAAATTTAAAACTTGTACACACATCTAGCACATCACGGTGTAAAGGGAAAGAATAATTTTTAGGAAAAAATATTCAATCCGCCGCATAGGGAAAACTTATGTGGCCATACGAACCACTTACAAATGCGATTAGTACCTCAATTTAGCAAGTAATTGACCCTGGAAAATGATTCAATGATCTTGATTGAATTTTTTGGAAAATTAGTCGTGGGATACGCATTTTACTGTGTATAAATATTTGGTAGTAAATCGAAATCAGGCGCATCCTCTCTATTTATATAGGGTAAATTCGATGTGGCACATTGCATAATTTTGATGCGTCGTATTTATCTAAATTCGTTTACTGTCAATAAGTTTTCATAAGTCAGAGATACGGCGCTTAGAATATTGAGATGCGCCGTATTGTTGTGCCAGTGAACAAAATTTAAATAAGGAACGTACCTTGGCCTCCGCAACACTTTTTCCTTATACACCAACTTAGGGTCAAACGGTATACCATACGGTATATATAAATTCAACATAAGAATAAAAGGTACAACCGTTTGAATGTAAGTCATAATCTCATTGTTTAGTGAATAATAATTTATTCCATGGTTAGAAAGAAATAAATTTTAAAGTTATCAAAATTGAGATTATAATCAAGAGATGATGTATTGCATAGACCAATGTCTGAGTAATCTTTACCGAAATTACGACTTTCATTGTGGATTTAGGTGTTTAATTCAAAAGAAAAGAGGTTTGTATCAATTTTTAGTATATCAAACTTCTCCTTTTTAGCAAACTGTTTCTTAAAAATTTTCTTTTCAGACATGTATGTGCAATAATCAGTATTGGGTAAAAATAATTCACTTTTATCATCAAATATTTGGGAAGAGTTTTGTAAAGGACTCTCCTTATAGCAGAGTGAATCATCATATATGATAGCTGTAAATTTGATTTCAAAGAATTGATGACACTCAATGTTACCTGCATTGAGTTTTCTTCTAGTCTTACCTTTTACAGCGAGTTTCCAATTATCGAAGATTTGATCAATCCAACATGCTTCTCCAGTTAGGTTCAGAATGTAATCTTCTATAGTGATGCTTGAGTAATCCATTATTCTGAAAATAAAACTTACTCATGCAAAAGAAGAGTGAAACAATCAAAGTAAAATAAAAGTTTCTGATATCTGCTGACGATGCGCCGTATCCTAATAATAGGATGCACCGTATCTTAATCGGTTAAAGTAAATCAGACTTTTATTTAGAAAATCAATACACCGCAATTAATAAATTAAATGTGCCGTATGTTTTAATAATCAATAAATCAATTATATTTATAAAAATAAGATGCGCCGTATTAGCATAAGCTAATGCGTCGTATCTTCGTTAGGTTTCAAAATAAAAGATTTTTTATTAAGATAAATGCGCTGTATCGACAAAAATCGATGCGTCGCTTTATTTTTAATTAATTCGAAAACTGTTTTTAATAAAAAGTTTAAATACGCCGTATCTGTGAAACAGATGCGTCATATGTCGGTTAGGGTTTAAAAAATTTCTGATTTAAAACAAAATACGTCGTGTCTAGAAGATAGATGCGTCGTACTCGAATAATTAAAGGCGCTGTATATAAAAATTAAAAAGCCATACGCCGCATCTGGAAAACAGATGCGCCGTATTGTTTGTATCAGCAGAATCAATGGCAGCAGTTTATGCAGAAAACAAATAAAAATACACAAAACAAACAAACAAATAAAGACACAAAAACAGGCAATATGCAAAATATACAATGAATGCAAACAAACAAAACAAAAACAAAGGGTTATAAAAATAAAATCTAAAAAACCTAAAAAATCAAAAAAGTTAGAAAACCTAATTAAAAGACTAATAGATAAACAAGTTTTAACAATTCACTCCCCGGCAGCGGCGCCAAAAACTTGATGCGTGCGTTGTGTCATATGCAGTATAGGGGTAATTACCTATTTCAAGTTTTACATTTATATTTAGCTGACTTATCCTATAACACACACACTAATGGACAGTGTATCCGATCAATATGTATATAGTGGTAAGTAGAGTGTCGCTCACTAAGAGTGGAACGTAAAGCTTAATTTTTCTATCAGTATTTTAATATCCTAAGTTAGTTTTACAATTTAATCTAACGCAAGGGGGTTTAGTCTGAGAGACTAGCACAGTTTTGGTTTTATTAAACAGTAAATTAAACTAATGAGAACGAATCAGTAAATAGAAACACGTACACAGATAGATAATAGAGACTACAAGAAGACCTGTCTTGATAATTAAGTAGCTTGTCATTTGTTTTATTGCTAGTTCTATATGAAGTGTATCGTAATCTATTCTCTCTCGTTAGATCACAATATCGGTGAGTAAACCCTTAATGATCACTTATGTCTATCCTACTTATCCAAAGATGTTAGATTAAATAGGCGAGGGGCAGATATGGCAGTCCACGGGCTCAACTAGACACAGAGGTTATCAAAGCACTAATATAAGTCACCAAAGACATCAACATATAAACTTTAATTAATAGGACAGCAATATTAAGGGGAGTGTATGATGTTCCGTAGTCACATATCACAAGCCCATCAATCCTGATGAATTAAAGCGTATTATTACAATAAAACAAAACTACTTAATGAATTAAATACATGCAGGACCTTCTTACAACTCTAATATCTTTATTTGAAGTGTGTCTTGTGAAGCTTCTTCGACTGAATTCGTCTCCTTAGGGTTATGTTGCACACAAAATTCGTAACAGTCTTGGGGTATTTATACTTTCTGTAATAGGGTTCGATGCGGCCCATTGAGTAACGAGATGCGTCGCATTGACTTAACTTCGCGTGGGGTTCAAGATTAATATATTCTGGAATATTCATACATCGCCTTTAGATTCGGCGTAACTTGATTCTTGTATGCGGCGCATTTCCTTTAGCATCTTGGATTATATCTGGTAAAGTCTTGATAGTGATACGCCGTATGTCAGAAATATGATGCGGCGTATCTGGAGTAGAACAAGTTTGATCTTCTTCGTTGACCAAAGTTTCATATGCGGCGCATGCTATAATTGCATGCGGCGCATTCTTCAAAGTCAGGCAATGGTCTTTGAATTCATCTAAGTATAATATTGTGGCGTATCTGTTGAGAGAGATACGGCGCATCTTCTGGGTTTCAGTAGACTTTTGGCATCTTGCTGGTTTTGCACCATATTACATCCAAAATCGTTAAGTTTCACCAATTGCTTGTTTTTACCTGAGAATTACTAAAGTAAATAATTAAGTATCGATTCTCATAAATAATATAATAAAACAAGTCAAATAAATAGGATAAATAATGACAATAAAATGCGCTTATTTGAGTTCATCAGCTGTGGAAGTGTTGATAAACACATCGAGAGAATGGCTGAGGTTTTAGATCTTAACTTTGATGAAGAAGAAGTTGTTGATGATGGTTATGAGTCCCCTCGTTAGGTTCAAGTGATGGAGAGCCGTTTGCTGAAGTCCCTTTCGGCCATTTTGGTTGACCTTCGTGCTCTGGTATCCAAGAAGGAGGAAGCCATTGCTGATATGGATTAGTATGATCAGAGCTCCAGTTGAATGGTTGTTTAATTAGGGTCTTTTTGGTTGGGTTTGATGGTTCCTTGTTATGTTTTTTGTTGTTGTTTTGAAGGAACTAGTACATTTAATCACACTCCTTAATATTTAATATAATGAATATGATTTAGGTTTTTATGTCATAATCTTTTGTTTTTATTTTAAACTAGACGAATACCCGTGCATAGCAACGGTTCCTAGCGGCAGATAATTAACGATTTGTGATATTGTGGTGAGTGTTTTGTGTAGCGTTCAAAATAGAACGTGAACATATCATAATGTAATTGCAAACGGTTGTACTACACGATAACTAAAGTCTAAGAAAAATTCTTAACATCTATCAAACAACATATAAAAACATTTATAGTTGCGATATTGTGATAAGTGTTTCGTGTAATGTTTAACATAAACATGAAAATATCAAAATAAACTAAAACAATAATAAAAAAAAAAGTTGTAATATATTGTCTAATCATAGCTTAATCATAGTACTTTTATAGTTTGAATGAGTGGTTCGCCCGCGCGTTGCCGCGGGAGCATTGTGTACTTGCAACATATATGACCATTACATCCCGTGAACCCATCCCCTGTACATACTTCAAACTCAGTAAGTATCCTATAGTGGACATACAAAGTCCATAGGAAAAGGGCTACATGAATTAAATTCCAGTGACTAATTTTGTGGCGACAAAATATTTTTCATGTATACGTTTTTTTCTAAAAGTACCAGCGATTAGCAGCAGCGGTGTATGTTTGTGATTTATATAGTAAATTTGTAAGTAACTTTTATTATAGTTGTTTTGTTAAATGGTGGTTTATAGTCTTTGACTTAATTTCATTGAGTCATTTTGTGTGTGTTTTTTATATAGCAAAGTTTGTGGCATGACGACGATGTTGTAGAGTTTTTGACTATATTTGATTGTAACCGTCAGTTACAAATGGGAAAAATCATACGCTATCATAGGCGCTTCTAATCTCTTTGGAGATTCTAAATGCAACATGCGTTGAAACCCGCCTATCGTGAATTCTACTCCCACTTTTATCGATGAGGGATTCCGCCTCAAGTTCGGTAATATAATTTTAAGTTGCAATATTTCAATTTTTTTTAAAATTATGAAATGTTTTGAATTTTCAAAAATTTCGAAATGTTTTGAATTTTTTAGCGTTTCATAAAACTTTAAAAAAATTTAAAAATTTTCAAAATATTTTTTAAAAATTCCAAAATTAATAAAAAAAAAAATTGAGATTTTAATTTAAAAAAAATTCAAAATATTTCAATTTTTTAAAATTCCGAAATGTTTAAAAAGTTTAATTTTTTTAAAGTTCTTTGAGTCTTTCAAAATGTTTAAAAAGTTTAGTTATTTTTAAGTTATTTGAGTCTTTAAAAAAAAAAAAAATTATTGTGCCACACTAAATAAAGTGTTTTGATTGATGTGAAGGAGACTTGACACAATTGGAACATGTAATAAGTTCTTTGAGTCTTTCAAAAAAAATTTATTGAGCCACACAAAATAAAGTGCTTTGATTGATGTTATGGGGACTTGACACAATTAAAATTTTAAAGTTCTAAAAAATTTCAAAATTTTGATAGATTTTTAAAAAATTCAAAAAATTTTGGATTTTGAAAATTCAAAAAAAACTCAAAAAATTTCGAAATTTAAAAAAAAAAATATTTAATTTTTTATTTATACATTTCTTTGTGCTAGTAGATGGGAATTGAGCAACATTGAGTCCAGTAGATTTATTAAGCTGATATGAATTTTATATACATACACACACATACGAGAAACTTCTATGGTCATACTCTGTAATGTTGTTCAAGTCCTACCTACTACAATATTGATTGACAACAGAAAGAGAATTAATGGATAGTCGGTGATATTAACATGCTCTATTGACTATAACATCCCGCTTCTTTCTTACTATTAAAAAAATATATAGTGTCAAACCTACCTCAAAGACGAATATTTCGACTTAAGGTTGTCTAGACTCCTATTACTATGCAAAACAAATTAACAGTTACTACAATACATTGTCATACGTTCTTTTTAATCATTACTGTTACCTATATGCGGCCACTGTCACCACCTTCAAAACATCATCTTTATGTGCTTAAGCTAAGTGCTTATAATCATGAATGTTGCTAGACTTCTATTATATAAAGGTCATTGAATTCTGATACAGTTACAACTGGAGTAACGAAATAATGTGGCCTTTTCTTAAAGAAGAAAACAAGGCAGAAAGTGGACAAGACAAAATAATGGTCATTCTCAACTACCAACTTTAAACCTTCTATAAACATTAAAAAAATAGACTGGACCAGCTTCAACTTGAATTTGGCTCCATTGCATAGCCCATAAAATAGACAGCCTTCACTTGAAAGTTTAGAAAATAAAAAATTACTATTCACAATGCTAAAGTTTTTGATTTACTTGATAACTTATCTCTTATCTCTTACTGTATCTCTTAATGCAGGCTGTAGCTCCTATATTTTCACTTGTAGCCCCACGATACCAATTCAAAGGTGCTAACAAAAGGGGTATACCAGTTTCAAGAGACCCCGCAGCTCTTGTTGCCAAATACACCGACCCATTGGTTTACACTGGGCCAATGAGAATCCGAACTGGTCATGAAATTCTTAGAATCTCATCTCACTTGATGCGTAATTTTAAGTCTGCCGATAAAGTCACAGATCCACTTGCTTCTCAGGATTTGTACAATGAGGCAGCTTCAAAGTACAAGCATATTAGGTTGTATGATGGGTTCTTGCACGATCTTCTGTTTGAACCCGAGCGTGAAGAGATTGCGCAAGATATTATTGATTGGATGGTGAGGAAGCTAAGTTACCATCATACTTGAAAGGTGAAATATTAGATAATGATTTTGGTGGTCTGCTATAAAAGAAAATATGTATGTATGTATTGGATTTAAACGTTTGGAGATTTAGCACCAAAGAGATTTAGCATTGAAAGCTGTTGTGGTTTCAAGAACCACGCCCTAAACACCAAAGAGATTTAGCATTGAAAGCCATGGGGAATGAAAAAGAGCCTCGCTGGTTATAATTAAGAAGTGGTTTAATGTAAAAAAGGGATGGGGATTGGTTGTGGGTATCCAAGGGTAAAATGGAGAATACAAAATTTCAGTTTTTCACATTTGACTCAAGTTGACCAAATCTCCTTTATAATTAGTTAAGATATACTTTATTTATAAGCAGTTGACTTACCTGATCTCTCACACGCTGAAATATTACACACATAAGAAACACATATTGGTGAAGGGTTATCGTACACGGAAGTCACTAAAGTTTTACCAAAATTTGTCCTAAGGAAACAAAGTTTGTTTTTGTACTTCTAGGTTACTAAACTTTCGGTAAGCATACACTTCAAAAATTCAGTGTTAGTCCGAGTAATCTGGATGTATATATTTTTTGATAAATTCAGTAACCTGAGTGAACAAAATTAAAAGTTCAATAACTTGAACATTCACTTTTGTAAGTTCAGTTACCTGAGTGAATACAGTTTCAAAGTTCAGTAACCTAGAAGTACAAAATGAAACTTTGTTTCCTTAGGACAAATTTTAGTGAAACTTTAGTGACTTTCGTGTACCATAACCCTAAAGATATAATCTAGGTGTGTTAACTAAATTGTTTTAACACTTCTAAAGATATAATCTAGGTCCTAAATACATTATAAGGAGTAGAGGTTGATATGACCTTATAAGAGAGTTACAAAAGGTGCACAAGGACACATCACTATCTAGAATAACAACGTCGATTTTACGCAAATAAGGGTTTCAGAGTTGTTAACATCACGTGGAATCGTGATAGATAAGACAGAATGAAATACCTTCACAATAGAACCACCTTTAAAATGCCCAAACCGAAAGGAAAAATTCCAATCGCTTTTGATTCTTCGCATACCCAAATGGACCATCTAAGACATATTCCTCCATACGCTTAAGTTATAACCTTTTTAGTTTCCGTTGACAATCTCATGTATCTACATAGTATTATCATAGAAAGCAATATTATAGGTTTAGCTGATATGGGACGTTAAATATGTTAATAACGGTGACAAATGATCACCCTGAAATTTCCAAACCAATTGATAAGTAGAACCAAACTGTGAAAAATCGTTCCTAAGGTAGGTTTGCACATGTAAGATTGGTACAAGCTTTTTGATAAGGAACAGATATCCCGACAGGGTGACTCATAGGTCTAGTATCAAGGAAAAAATCGAAATCCAATGTTGAGAGGGCAAATCTCCAACATCCATACTTCCCAGCTGGTTACAATTTCTCATATACATGCAATAATTTTGTTGTCTTATAAGCTTTTTGACTTAATTTCTGTTTGAATGCACATTACATGAACTCGAACATCAACTCAGATCATCTCTCAACCTTATAACACAGTTTTAGTTATTTTAGGATAATTTATCCGGTTCGAGTTTCTTTATTTTTATTTTATTTTATTTTATGTGCGCACGCAAATATGTTAATAAAAGAGCATTATAGTATTGTCACGTTCATAATATTTTTTGCTATTTGGCTTCTTTATGCATCTTTAACTGCCCCAAAATGTAACACAAATATAGAGACTATGAGTGTAGAAGATGATACGCGGAAGAACGAGAAAAACACCTATATATAAACTATATGAACATATATAGTTTCCAAAAATGTATACTGACATGAAATGAAAATGTATTGTTGGCTTTCTTTTGTTTTGTATTTCCCATTCATGTTTTTAGTTATCGCTTTGTAGTTTATAATCTCATTTTGTTTGTGTGGGGTTATATTAAAGATCCGTCACTGGTTATCTGTTACATAAGGCCTTTATTTTTTTTATTTTTTTTTAATTTGTTGTTAGTCCCTTTGAGAAATCATTATTCGAAAACACAAATAAAATAATATAAAGGCAAGAGTATTAGAAAAGCTATACCATCCATGAGTGTCCCCCTATAGCCAGTTAATACTATGAGTTTTTTTTGTTTGGTTTCCAGCCTACCTCTCCATCACTTAATTAAATGGTCAACTCCCTCCCCTGATTGTTACACCGTGTACTATATATACATTGGAGTTTCCTGTGACATGCAGCTATAAAAACTCTATGCCTTGTTCAATTCGATAAAAGCATGGACGTCTTTGAAAATATGCGCACTGTATAATCAGGGGCTTGACAAAATCAGACATATTTAGGACAATCGCAGAGGTGGCGACTTTTGTGCTAGTCGTTTGTTGTTTCTTTCGGGACGAGGTCGTTTGTCCGGCCCAAATATATCCTCAAGACATGTAATGTCTAGAGGTTCTTCAGCATCACATTTCGGGTAGCATTTCAAGATTTTCGAAACGTGAACATAAGTGAAACCCATCGAACAAAAGCGTTCTTCGAAGCTCGTTTTGACATTCTCGATATGATCATGCTCAGTTTCACCACTGCGACGCTCTAAATGTTTATAAATATTGTGGAATTTCTGGCAGTCGCCATTAAGCCTCGACCATTTACCGGATATTATGTTTTTGGTACGAGGGTCATCAGTAGTCCGCTCGTTGAACACTTCATGAATTTTGTTCCAAAAGAAGTCATTCTCTTTGTCATTTCCTATTGACACGTGGGAATCGCACCAGGCTTTACCTCTCGAGTGATATCGAGAAGCTTACAACCCCCACCAGGCAGTGTACCTGATCGTTATAGTATATTATAGTGACAAGTACCGGGAGATTGATCGTTTAACTCAGGAATAGTGTCGCTAGAATTAGAAAGCCTAAAAACTAGGTCTACAGGTGAGAGATGATTCTTTTTGTATTTTTATAAAAGCAACTAAAATCTCGGGTTTTGGAAGAGTGGGCGGAATTAGTTGCTAATCAACTAACCTAAATTAACTAAGATGTAATAAAAATAAAATAACAAAAATGAAGTGAAATCTAATTATACTAGTGTGGTGTAACAATAATGGGGAAAGTTGTGTTTACTTAGGTTTCATTACTTCCTAGATATCTTTTACAGGTTGATAGTTTGTTACAATTGCATGGATGACGGGTCGTATTCTTTAATACTAGTCGTAGGGCCGTGTACAATATTCCCTAACTCTATAGGATCCTACTTCACTCCTATGTCGAGCCGTTAGAAACTCCTAACATGGGATCATTAGAATTCTCCTACGCATTAAATACAACCAAAAATCATAGTACACCTCTGATCATGTTTCTTAAGACGTTCAAGCATGTTACCAATCCAAGTCTTCCAGTTTTCTTAAGCCTAACATCAAATACAATCATCCGTAACGACTATAAACAAACAATCAACCCATAATTAACATCTAGGTTTCACTACATCTAAGCAAACACAAAAGAGATCTAGCCGAGCATGTTAAATTGAATTCAAGTGTAAGATATATTCAAGCAACACATAGACATATTGATTGAATTGAAAGAATACTTATCTCAAATTGACATGAAAAGTTCAAAGGGTTGAAACCCTTGAAAAAGCTGGAAAAATTCGTCCTAGGTTTTTTCCCTCAAAGTTACACACTAATGAATGAAATTTGGAAAACTATATATAGATTATCCAGGGTGACGGCGTCAAGAAGGAAATTCTGACGCCATCAACTCGCCGCCCATAATGAAATCAGATTGCCTGAATCCACTTTTGACGGCGTAATGTGTAATTTTGTTCTGGGCCGTCACTAACATTTGGACCATGACGGCCTATGGTGACGCCATCATCCCCTTAGTACAAAACTTTCTGGATTGTCACGTGTATCATCCACTTCCACCTCTTGTATTACTCTTGACGCCGTCATGTAGAATTTTTGGCGCCGTCAGGTACTGTTCCCAGCAAGGAAAATTAAGACTTTGCCGTTTTCTTCACTTTTATGCTCAAAAAACGTCCAAAATGCTTCCTTTTGTAGATTTCACTCCAGAAGTACCTAAAATGACAAAATGAACAATTTAGGGCAATATTTGATCAAATAAATTCGAATTCGAGCTTAAATGAGCCCCTAAAAATGGTTCATTTTTCACCTCATCAAATACCCTTACATTTGATATTTGCTTGTCCTCAAGCAAATGCGCTTTTATTCTAATCAAAATACAAGTTAGGGGTCATTTAACACTAATATAAAAGTAATTACAACAAATAATCGTTCCACTAAAGACCAAAGACAAGCACGGAGGTCATACACTAGCACCTCACAAATAGTGTTTAGATACTCACATCTCTCGGGTGTAATAAAGTATATATCACAATAAGGAAATAGAAAACATCTCTCACTACCTGTCATAGCAAAATAGATTACCATAGGCTTGGGAAATGATCAAACTTCCACCACTTGGCATAAGCACATAGGATAAATTATCAAAGACGTTTTTTAAAGGGTTATAACGTTAGGTGTAGGGATATGGAATACACGGTTTTGTTGGATATAGGCAATATTTTCTGGTGGCGAGTTAATCATCTTGGTTAATTACATGTACAATATGACGTTGCTAAGCCAAGACTAGACTCGACTTAAGCTAATAAATGAAAAATAACAAAAATATAAAATAAACATAGAATGAAACGGGATAGTAGTCCGTATGTTTTTTGTCTTTTCTTTTTTTTCTATTTTTTTTTTCTTTTTCTTAATTTTTTTTCGATTTTATTTTATTTATTTATTTTTTTTTTTTGTGTGCATACACTCCTACCCTACCATCCAAAATTTTACATCATAGGGAATGTACATTCCTCTTACACTTGAATTTTTACATACTTTACAATAAACTAATCTAATGACTCGAATCAAGATAATCAAAACACTTGTAGTACTTTTAAGATTAACGCACATATTGGGGGTAATAAATGATGTTCTTCCCCATTACTCCATAACATAAGTACTTTACCCATGAGTCCCAATCGTCCCAAAACAATATGTATAAGATATGATTCGACTTAGCAACCATGTAATCAATTAGATAATTAACTAAGTGTTTAAACATGTAACAATAATGCACTAAAGATTAGTGCATACACGGAAGGCTAAGGCGATTTGGTTGTACATTTAAGTGGGTTGTAACAAATTCTTCCTTTAAGTAAGATGCTTAAAGTTAAAAACGAAAAGATAGGCTCGGAGGGGTGTACTAGGGGTTTCGTGTACTAAAAATGAGTACAACGCTAAGGTGTGGGAAAAATTAGTTGACTTTACTAGCCAAATAATATGACTTAAATGGTCAAGTAATTATGATACGGGTTTAAACACAAGGGTGATCCCAATGCCTCTTATCATGTAGTAAATCGTACTACACGAATGTAGTCTCACTAGCGGTCTCGGGATGCATCATTAACGCAAGTTCTAGATCTAAATGTCACCGGTACACTCATAAGCACTAATAATGAATGCTTTTCCTATCAAATCTAAATTCGAACCACACATATTTGGGTGAAAAAGTTTTCTGAATGGTACGGTTTTGTGCTAGGCATACAACTCCTATCCATGGGACGCTTGTTAAGGCTAAAGTTTCACTCCTAAATGCTGTAAAAATTTTTAAAATTGGCGCTAAAATTACACTAACAAGTATTTCTCTTAGTTTTATTACACACCTACTATCAAACAAATAAACTCAAGTGCAATTTTATCCTATAAGGTATCATCATTTACCCTCCCCTTACACTTAGGATGAACATTGTTCCCAATGTTCAATTAAAGGATGTAAAAGTAAAATAGGTAAAAGAATGAAAACAAATACTCCCCTGATTCGTTCGGTGTGAATAGTGTGGTAACAAGGTTAGATCTTTCTGCAAGAAAATGAACATTCAAAGCTTCCCTTCCAGAAAAATAATCATCTTCTTGTCATACATAGTCTGTTAAACCTGAGAAAACAAACAAGGCAACCTCGCGTAAAATCGGTGGCAATCTATATATACTAACAAATCCTATAAAACAAATTAAGATATAATGCTTGTGGAATGAATGTTTGCAGATTTCCTGGAGTTTATAAAACTAAAGAATTAACAAAAACTTTAAGACTCCGTTAGAAAAACAAAACTCGCAAAATTTCTAAAATTTTACACATGACGCCGTTAGAAGTGACCTGCAGAAATCTTTATGTTAAGTTTCCTGAAAATTTCTTGAAAAACTTATGTCCTACTTCCTGGAAAATCCTGCAAAACATCATTATGACTCGATACAAGCATTTGACTCTAACAAATACTAATACACATGTTCATTTAATATTGTGGAGAATCATGATCAATTTCGTTCTTAAAAACAAATTTGGGGTTTCCCCTTACACTTAGCTTTTGCAAAATACCTTTATATGAAGTTAAACAACAAAATAAAGCATTTTCCCAATTTAGTTTGAAACATGATCTACCAACAATAAAAATAAAGCATGCATACGGAAGCAAATAACAATCAAACAATTAAAAATCACACAAAACATGGGTTGCCTCCCAAGAAGCGCTTTTCTTTATTTACGAGTATTGTAGCTAGACTTAAGGTCATGGGCTATTACGTGACCTCATCGTTGGTCTCATTCTCTAGGTCATCTCCAATCTCGGGATCGCTTTCATAGTGCAGCTATTTTGGGTCTTCAAACTCAAAGACATCTTCCCGATACTTGGATCCAAGTTTACTAACATCCTTAAAGAATCCACATGATAAACCAGAAGTGCTTTTACATCCTCTCCGAACATCTTCATCACATAAGACAAGTTGAGAACCTAGCTTATCAAGCCCGTCACAATCAATTCCTTTGAGGTCTTTCCTCTTGTATGGCGTTTGGTATGACACCCTCCTAATTCCATCAGTAAAGGTCATGATTCCGTTCCGGTCTTCAACCATTAAGTTAGTGTTTTCACAAAAGGGCGCTCCGAAAACAACTTGTGACAACCTTGGGTCGACATAGTCCTCAATGTTGTCCACGATTGTAAAGTCCATTGTAAATGCCATATTTCCTATGAATACCTGGATTTCATGATCTCTACCAACAACATTTTCTCCTTTATAAATCATTTCCCATCAGCAAATATTGTTATAATGGAATAGGGACATAAAATTCTTAGGTAGAGACACATTAATGTAGACATTATCAAAATACTTGTGACCGACCATACAAGGGATTTTGAGGTTATTCGGATCACGCCGCTTTATCCTTTCCGATCTCCCATCCTGTGATCCATATATATTCCCTTCTAGTGACGGACGGTACTCATACACCTCCTCATTACCCTTCCGAAAAATCACCTTCCTGAAGCCATTGGTGAATAACGCACTACCATCCTTAATACTAGTCGTAGGGCCGTGTATAATATTCCCTAACTCTATAGGATCCTACTTCACTCCTATGTCGAGCCGTTAGAAGCTCCTAACATGGGATCATTAGAATTCTCATACGCATTAAATACAAACAAAAATCATAGTACACCTCTGATCATATTTCTTAAGACGTTTACCAATGGAAGTCTGCCAGTTTTCTTAAGCCTAACATCGAATACAATCATCCGTAACAACTATAAAGAAAAAATCAACCCATAATTAACATCTAGGTTTCACTACATCTAAGCAAACACAAAAGAGATCTAGCCGAACATGTTAAATTGAAGACAAGTGTAAGATATATTCAAGCAACACACAGACATATTAATTGAATTGAAAGAGTACTTATCTCAAATTGACATGAAAAGTTCAAAGGGTTGAGACCCTTGAAAAAGCTGGAAAAATTCGTCCTAGGGTTTTTCCCTCAAAGTTGCACACTAATGAATGAAATTTGGAAAACTATATATAGATTATACAGGGTGACGGCGTCAAGAAGGAACTTCTGACGCCGTCAACTCGCCGCCCATAATGAAATCGGATTGCCTAGATCCACTTTTGACGCCGTCATGTGTAATTTGTTTTGGGTCGTCACTAACATTTGGACCATGACGGCCTATGGTGACGCCGTCATCTCCTTAGTACAAAACTTTATGGATCGTCACGTGTATCATCCACTTCCACCTCTTGTATTACTCTTGAGGCCGTCATGTAGAATCTTGTGACGCCGTCAGGTACTGTTCCCGGCAAAGAAAATTAAGACTTTGCCGTTTTCTTCACTTTTATGCTCCAAAAACGTCCAAAATGATTCCTTTTCTAGATTTCACTCCAAAAGTGCCTAAAATTACAAAAGGAACGATTTAGGGCAATATTTGATCAAATAAATTCGAATTCGGGCTTAAATGACCCCCTAAAAACGGTTCATTTTTCGCCTCATCACCCATCTCTTGGTCTTGGGAAATTTCTATCCATGCTTCCGCAAGAAGCTTTTCTTCTTCCTTGGACCACAACTTTGGAGCACGCGTATGACCAGCTTCTTCCAAGTCATCGTCATCGTCAGCGTCTAAATTTACGACATTTTTTTCCTTTTTGGCCTTTGGTTTTTTTTCCTCAACCATTGGCCGGTGATCGTGCCTTATGTACTTTAAACGTTTATTGAGATGGTTGTGATGGAGGAAACGTGGGTGGTTGATTCGGGTTATAAAATTGTGGTGTCGGATTGAATTGGGGTTGATTTGCGAATCCTTGTTGAAACGTATATTGTTGGTTACGGTAAATTTCATTTGGATTGAATGGTTGCGAAGAGTATGGCAACGAAGGGTTTGGATTTTGCGACGATGGAGTAGAAGAGTTTGAGGCTCCCCCGTATTGATGTTGGTTTGACGTTAAGAGGTTCGTGAAATAGCCTCCTTCATTCGGGTTTTGAGACATTTTTGTGTTTATTTGGAGAAGAGGTATAGAAGTTTTTATTTTAGTTTGTTGAAATGTAGTGAAGAGAAGTCAAATTGGGTTTAGTATTTATAGTGTTTATGTGTATAAAAGACAGACGGGAACAAATAAAAAAAATAAAAACACAACCGTTTGTATTTACAAATGGTAATATATCCGTTTGAATTTCTGCAAACCCAACGTCCATATCCTCTTTTTGTAAGAAACTTCCCTCGCCATGCTCACGAAGAACTACTGAACGAAGACCAACGGCGAGCCTCATCTGGTGTAGTGGCGAGGAACGGCTCGCCGTTGAGCCTCCACGTGGGAACGAAGAGCATGAACGGCGAGACTACACCGTGTGCTCTAACTCACTTTAACTCAACTTTTCAAATATTTTCAAATTCAACCCTAAACTAAAACTAAGACTTCATTTATTAAAAACCATAACATTCATTCTTAAAATATATTACAACACGCACTAAAAAAAATACATTACGACATATAAAAAAAAAGTTTCATTTAACACGAGATTTGTTTTTCTTTGGAGGAGACGTAGGTGTTTCGGGAACTTCGTTAGTTTCCGTTTGTGAATGTTGGGATTGTTGAGTGAATTGGAGATTTTGGAAATTGGAGTTTAAGGTGTTTTGTTGTTGGCTATCTTGTCAAAATTTTAGCGCTTGATGTTGTTGGAAAAGTTCTTGACTCGACATACCGAATAGGTTTGGGTTCTCCCAATTCGGATTTAACGATGAACCCGAATGTGGGTTCCCCCACCCACGGAGGAGGTTCATAAGCGAGTCGTTGTAGCCTTGAGACATTTTTTTTGGCTATTAGAATTGTAGTAGAGAATAAAATGAGTAGTGAAAGTGTCGGATTATATTGGTTGATTTTTTTTTTTTTTTTTTTTTTTTTTTTTTTTTTTTTTTTATTATTATTATTATTTTACAATTGTATCCGTTACCAAATGTTAGGCGTGGGAATTGTAATTTTTTTTTTGAAATATATCCGTTAGTGTACGTTAGAAGGGGGCGAAGTAAATTTTATTTATTATTTTATCTTTTTTACAAACGAAGCAGCTTAACATGGCGTTAGCCACTTAACGAGCCACGGTAACGTGGACTTAACGCAATATCGTGCAACGAGTAACTCGATCTTAACACGCTTTATGGGCTCTTTAAGGCAAGAGCTGTGTTACCGATGCGTATGCTCTTAGTCTTAGTCGGACTAGTAATCATGGTGATTGGTTGACTTCCATGTCTTATTGGGAAGATTGCCCGATAATAAAGTCGTTACATTTAATCCAGAACCTTTATCTCTTCAGATGTGGGGAAAACAATATTACCTCCGCCTCAAAATAATTGTCCATATTTCATTTTAAAAATTAATTTGACCTCATTTTTATTAAACTAAGTGATTCTTGTCTTCTGGCAATTATTTTAAGACGGGGGGAGTAGTATTTATACCTACTAAAGCATAATAATAGAAAACCAGAAGCATCAGTTCAAAGGCCATATATGGTTAATGGAATATAACTTTGATATTGAAAGTCAATAATTAGGCATGAACATGAAAGCTAAGATACCATCGTTGCATGGCTTACCTTTCTAATAAGCAACATCAAGTAAAGTCACGAGTTAAATGTGGTTTAGCCACTATTTATTTATTTATTTATTATTATTATTATTATTATTATTATTATTATTATTATTATTATTGAACAAACTGATTTTGTCAATAAAATCTACTACATATATTATTGCAATCCAAAAAAATGCTGTAAAATATTACTGTATAAAAAATTAGTAACAATCCAATAAACTGATAAATATCAATTACAATAAAATATTAGGCAAACAAGCAACATGCTGCGCCGCAACCTCCTTTTGAATGACAAATCTAATCCTACTAAAAATAAAGTTTTGTATCTTAGGGGACAATACTTTGCACAACCCCGTTAAACCATAGTCAAAAACTCCCTTGCCTCCGGAGCTAAGAAACCAAATGTATCAAAAGCAAAAGGGATAAACACGTGTTGATTTTCTAAACAAGCCTTCTCATGTTTAGCAACTTTGCTCAATTGCACTTTCAACACCGTTTGTCCTGCAACAAACCCATTTTCCTTGAGCCCAACAAGAGGGGACAACCCCTGTAATGTAACACCCCAACCCGAAAATGGCTAAAGTGTAACATTATTGGGTCAAATCAGAACATAAGCAAGCGAAATACATTAATAATACAAGGTTTACAAAACAGTTCTAAAGAAAAGATAAAAGACTAATTCTAAGCCACTACAAGAAAAACTGGTAATTGGGAGGGTGGAAAACTGTGCCAAATACTCAAAAAGCCGTGCCAAATGCTATTTGGCACGGCTTTGGCACGGTTTTGGCTTCGTCCTAAATATGAGGGTGCCAAATACATTTGGTTCGGGTTAAAACCGTGCTAAATAGTATTTGGTACGGTCGGTGGGACGGTTTAACTTTAGGGTGCCATGAGTGAGGTATTTGGCACGAGTGACAATCTTCCGTTCCAAAATAAGTATTTGTTACACTTTTATATCTTGTGCCAAATACGTATTTGGTACCAATTCATCTCCCGTGCCGAATGCCTATTTGGTACAGTTTTTATTTACCGTTACAAAATTAACTGGGACGGTTTTATCTACCGTGACAAACGTATTTGGCACGGTTTTAGTTTTTGTGCCAAACATATTTGGCACATTTTTATCCGCCTTGCCAAAAGACATTTGGCACGCTTTGGCGTCCGTTATAAAATTCATTTGGCACGGTTTGCGTAATTATTGCTAACGTGTATTAGCACCATTTTTGTTATAAATAGGTTTTGGTACACCATCGTATCAACCAACCATCACATATATGCGCAAATATAATTCAATAGAAGCCAAAAATAAATTAAACTCAATTCTATTAATCATCCATAAAATCAAGTCATGGTCACTTGAATATTATAAAGTAAAAAACCAATCTCTTTTGAAGCAAAATGCCTAAAAAATGTTAGGATAACTACAACTTCATCATTTGTAATGAATTCCCCGATATCTGTTTAGAAGCACAAATCTGCACATAAAAAATAACAACTTTTATATATGAAAGTTACACATTAAACTATGATGAGACAAGTTGCCAAACAAATCAACAGCCAAAGAATCAAAAAATCAGCGACCTGTTTAACCCATTAGTAAACCTCACAAGCAACCCATTTTGTCATCTTTCAACCAACTTTAAATCATAAAATATGCATCACATTATAAGGTAAAATGACATGTTAAATATTTGGTCTAAAAGACATCAGCACATTATATGGTCTACTGAGAATAGTTTTGACTAGTATTCGTTACTAAATCAAATTAAAAGAATGGAAATATTTGTCAGAATCAGAACCTACATATGTCGTAGTAGTGTGAGCATCATCTTGAAACAAATATGCAGGTCTAGGTCGCGGGTCATCAATTTGTGTTGGAGAAATATGGGTATGTTGAGGAATGTAGATATCTGTTGAGGAATGTAAATACGGGTAGCATATAAGGTTTAGCAGCAACATAAAAGAGAAGATGCAAAATAGATTTGTTGAGGAATGTAGATATCTGTTAAATCATAGTAGTTGAAACACCAGTTGTAGAGCTAGCTTTAGAGGTAAATATGGATATGCTGAGTTTTGTAAAGACTGACCTCAGATGATCACTAGAGCTTAATTCATATGTTGGATATTGCACCTGTGTCACACAACACAAATTAGTCTCACTTTTGAAATCCAAAGAAGTACAACAAAATATAAAATATAATGATATATACCTTTATCTGGGCACTAGAACCTGATCACTGACCGCGAAGACCATTAGGGCCTGGAAAAGAATGCCTCGATAAAGTTTCTTGTCTCGGAGGTGGCAACAGAGATCTGTGACAAAAGTGAAGTCAGCCAACTAACACATATAACAACTCATCTGTGCATCTACTCTTACATGTACAATCCTGAAAAATGTTTCGACCACAAACATTTCAAGCAACTCTGTTGCCATCTTACGTGAAGTGTGCTTCTGGATTTTTTCTTTGACATGCAAAATCCTAAAATGTTACCAAATCATCTAATCTATGTATTTGACTAATCACGAATCATAGAATTGAGTTATCAATTATGAACGTATGAGTAGTCAGATTTCACAAGAGCACGGGACAGAAAACGAGGATAACATTTTATAACTCTTCATCAAACAAAATGGCCAGAATAAACCATTTCAGGATGTAAAGGAAGAGGCTGCAACGGTATCCCTAGCTCCAAAGGGGGTCCCACGGGTTTCTCCTTAGCTTTAATAATATTATCCCCTTCAGAATCATATCGACTCTCTTAATCGGCTAGCATGTCCTCTGGTCTGAGATCCTTCTCGTAACCTTCCTCCTCCACTGGAGATCTCTATAGCAAGAAGAACAGGTTTATTTTTCTAGAAATCGATGACTTGTGAAATAATATGAACCAATGTTTTTGAGCAATCAGTCCATACATTTGAATCATCCTCGAGATTAGTCTGAGCATCATCATATTCTGAGCTAGTAACCACAATTGTCACAAAAAATAAATAAATAAATAAAACACTCCAATTTCTAAAAAAGTAAAAAAAAAATATAGTTTTATCTCAAATACTCAAATAGTGTCTTCAACTATACGCTAAAAAATAAATACTCTTCAAGTCTTATCAGTTCAGTTCATTTTTGCAAAAAACAATCCAACAACAAATAACTAAATAGATCTCTAATAGACTAATACAATCATAAATAAAAAAGTGAGCAAACAGTACATGAGATATTGAAGATACCTGTTATGAGTGTAAATCAAAAGATATGTGCCTCCGTAAACCTACAAAATCGAAAGAATGCAAACAATCATAGCTAGAATAGTCAGATGACTCGGATCAGTGAAACCTCAATTTTATTTGGGGGGAAAGAAAAGATGAGGTTAGGTTTTGGGGGAATAGAAAAGATAAGGTGGGGTTAGGTTTTGCGGGGGTGATATGGTGACTGTTGGTGGAAAATGAGGGGCCGCTTGGTTGGGGGTTAAGGGGTGGGCAAAGGGATTGAAATTAATTTCGGGCCCACTAAATAACTAAAGAGGTGCTTGGTTGGAGGTAGGCAAAGGTATTGATTACCCACTACGGGGTAATCATCCATTATAGAGTAAAACGGGGGGTAAGGTATTGATTACCCACCTCCTCATTTCTTTGCATTCCCTTACCCTTTCCTTTTCCCTTTACCTTTCCCTAATTTAAACCAAGCGGACCCTGAAAATTTCATATTTGGGTTTTATGGAGAAAATGAAAATTTGAGATTGGGTTTTTGGGGGAAAGGATTTTGGGAATGATAAAAATAAAAGGGAATTGCTACACTCACTCATATTTTATAAAAAAATTCTCACACAATGAGTTGGCATGCATCTTACCCACTCATGTGAGAGTTGGTCAATTTAATGCTCTCACATGAGTGGCTAAGATGTATGCCAACTCATTTGTGTGGGAAAATTTTTGTAAATTGTGAGTGAGTGTAGCATTACTCAAAATAAAAAGGTTTGTTTGTAGTATAACTCGTAAATTTTAAGACGCAAGTCACATGGTACGGTTTAGGGATTGCAACGGATCGGGTTCGGGGCGGGTTTAGTGTACCTTTACTTACGCCCGTTTATAATATCCAAACCCGTACATGTCTCATTACCCGCCGAATACCCGATTAATATTATCCATCGATTTTTCGGATTTCCTCGCGGGTATCGGTTATCCCCAATTAAATATTATATGAACAAAATGATGGGATTACAAAACAAAGAAAAACACCATAATATATTCAAATTTTTTAAAAGTTCAAGAAAATGAATATTGTATCAAACAATTTAACGTTTTTGAGTAATTCATGTACAAAATAAAATGTGTTATGTAATAGAGATAATTATATAGAAAATATAATGGAAGAAATTATATATAATGTATATATATTCTAGTTAATTATAAAAGCAATAAAGCGGGTATAGATTCGGGTAAACGGATATAGGTACGTGTAATCGGGTGGGTATTATCAGAACCCGTCACTGAACCCGTACCCGGCTAAAAAAGTTATCAACACCCACACCTGCATCTAAACCCACCAACCCGCCCTGAACCCGACCCAACCGGTTCGGATTTCGGTTTCCCCCGTCGGTTTCGGGTGCTTTTGCCATCCCTAGTGTGGTTAGGCGTCATGCCACGAGAATGGTCAATTTTACCTAAACAGAAGTTGTATTTTTCACAACCAATAAAAGCTGCTCCAAATACATAAGTATTTGGCACCAACATTAGATAATGTTCCAAATACTAGTGTTGTAAAAATCGGCCATGGTGGCTGATATGGCGGCGCCCTGGTGGTTGGCGGTGGTTCATCGCCACGATATTTCCCATATCAATCTAACTTGTCGGTTTTGGTCAATGGCGATCCAAAATCTGTCAAAATTGGAGCGTGGCGGTCAAAATCGGTCAAAATCAGCCATGGCGGCTGGTCGGTCAACGCCGGTCAACTTCAGATCTAGGGTTTTTTTTCATATTCACGCCGAACAACGCTGGTCAACTTCGATTTTCTTGACTTTGTTTTAATTTGGGGAACAAATCATGAAGCTTTTATAGGTTATGTTAGAGAATAAGGAGATTTATAATTATATAACAAAAGATATATAATTAAAAATAATAAAAACATTAATATTGCTTATATTTATTTTTTTAAAATAAATTCCTTTATAATTTAAGGTCTCCGCCATGGCATCACCATATCGCCGCCAAGACCAATATGGCGCTTTGCAGGGGTCGACCGCCACGGTACCACCGAGCGATATTTACATATATGTATTTGGCACTCGTACCAACCGTTCCAGATACATGAGTATTTGGCACCAACAACGTATAGCGTTCCAAATACATATACAAATTTGGAACCGGTGGTGCCAACTGTCCTAAATACATAAGCATTTGGCACTCTTAACTTAAACCGTTCCAAATACACATGTATTCGGCACCAGTATTAGAAGACGTTCCAAACGCATACGTATTTGGAACAATTTCTTAATAGCCGTCCTAAATACGTACTTTTTTGTCACGGTTACCCCACAAGTGCCAAATACGTGTATTTGGCACAATTTTTTGACCGTTCCAAAACGTTTCGTCCTAAAAACTCCCTTTTCTTGTAGTGAGCATTACAACTTCCAAATAATTTCAAGCTAAGAACTAAGAAGGAAATCTCTAAATCTATCTCTAATCCATGGGGAGCTATCAACAGTGTAGTCCATTAAGAGCTTCTAAGCACTCTTCACCCAACCCAGCTGATGCGTGGGAATTGCACCCTCACAAAAGGTTTTACCTCTCAAGGGATCTTGAGAAGCTTACAACCCCCACCAGGCAGTGTACTTGATCGTTGTAGTATAGTATAGTGACAAGTACCGGGGGATTGATCGTTTAACTCAGGAATAGTGTCGCTAGGATTAGAAAGCCTACTAAACTAGGTCTAGAGGTTAGGGATGATTCTTTTTGTATTTTTATATTTTTATGAAAGCAATTAAAAATCTCGGGTTTTGAAGGAGTGGGCGGAATTAGTCGCTAGCCAATTAACCCAATTAACTAAAGATGCAATCAAAATAAAATAAAAGAAATGAAAATAAACTAAATTATACTAATGTAGTGGTGACAATAATGACGAAAGTTGTGTTTACTTAGGTTTCATTACTCCTTATATATCTTTTACAGGTTAATTACTTGTTATAATTGCATGGATGATGGGTCATATTCCTTAATACTAGTCGTAGGGCCGTGTACAATATTCCCTAACTCTATAGGATCCTACTTCACTCCTATATCGAGCCGTTAGAAGCTCCTAACATGGGATCATTAGAATTCTCTTACGCATTAAATACAACAAAAAATCGTAGTACACCTCCGATCATGTTTCTTAAGACGTTCAAGCAAGTTACCAATGGAAGTCTGCCAGTTTTCTTAAGCCTAACATCGAATACAATCAACCGTAACAATTATAAATAAGCAATCAACCCATAATTAACATCTAAGTTTCACTACATCTAAGCAAACACAAGAGAAATCTAGCCTAGCATGTTAAATAGAAGACAAGCGTAAGATATAATCTGACAACACATAGATATATTGAATGATTTGAAAGAGTACTTATCTCTAATTGAACATGAAAGATTCAAAGGGTTGAAACCCTTGAAAAAGCTGGAAAATTCTAGCTAGGGTTTTTCCCTCAAAGTTGCACACTAATGGATGAAATTTGGAAAACTATATATAGATTTTACAGGATGATGGCGTCAAGAAGGAATTTGTGATGCCGTCAACTCGCCGTCTTAGTAAAAACCGTATTGTCTAGATCTGATTATGACGCCGTCATGTAGGAATTTCTTCTGGGCCGTCACTAGTATTTTGACCCTGACGGCCTTGGTGACGCCGTCAGGTCCTATAGTTAAAAATCCCCTGGACCGTCATATGTATTTTCAACATCCACCTCTTTTGTAACTCTTGACGCCGTCATTAAGGAAGTTGTGACGCCGTCAGGTACTGTTCCCAGCAAGAAAAATTAAGACTTTACCGTTTTCTTCACTTTTATGCTCCAAAAACGTTCAAAATGCTTCATTTTCCAGATTTCTCTTCAAAAGTACCTAAAATGACAAAAGCAACGATTTAGGGCAATATTTGATCAAATAAACACGAATTCAGGCTTAAATGACCCCTTAAAAGTGGTTCACTTTTCGCCTCATCACCAGCTTCCTTCTAAAAACCTGCCGCAGGAAAAGAAATGCGGCTGAGCTTAAAAAGTCCAGTGAACAGATATAAACAAACGAAAACTAATAACAAAAGGAAAACGAAGGTGAATACGACATAGGTCCAAGCGAACCTGCTGAGATAGAAACCAACAATATGGAATCATGAAATATGATCAAAGGAAATACGGATAATGGATATCAGACAATCATCGAATTGAAATGAGTCATAAGTGTAAGCAAAAGAAACAAAGCAAGCATAAGTTAATCACATTAAAGATGACAAGATAATAAGAATCATAGAGAAGTAGAACAAATAGGAATGCCCAACAATATATATACGAAATGTACATAGGAGTCATGACCTCCGTTGTACCAAATGTGAAAGGGGTGTATTGCACACACACCAAAACATTCACCAAATAACACTAAACCAAGTACATAGGATGCATCCATACGCCCCCTGCAAAACAAATATACATATACCAAGCTCTAGGCTAAGCATACATACAATAATAATAATGGCCATGGTGCTATAGCATAATAGGGAACGCTGAGGACAAAAACCCACCCCCACAGATAGTGTCAATACCACTGGTGCATCAGTGGCAAGGCCATGGACTTCCCATGACTGGCAAATAATTCTAACACATAAAGGTAAAACATATAATGGGCATAGAAATAGGAAATGCTATAGTAAAGAAGTATAGCATGGAAACAAATATCAAGCTCATATCAATTTCAAGTATCAACAAATAAGAATCGTACAAAGGAAACATAGCAATGGCTTAACTGAAGAGATCATAATCAAAGCAATAAACAAAAGAGAGAATGATGGCCTTTACTAAATTAAAAAAATTTGGAAACTTGAATTTGTTTTAGTAACACTTTTGGAGAACAAAGGAGCACACGGATCATATTCAAGACTTTTAATCACGTAATAGTACCATGCATGCGTATTGATCCGAAAAACATCACAAAACCCTCACGAAAACTCATGCAAAATGTAATACATTCGACTTATCGTTTCTACTTCTTATTGATGATCATTCAACGCATGTGGGTGTATTTCATTAGTTATATAGGTTCGATATGGGACTTATGAGACATGACGCAACAGCCACACACCCGATGCTAGGTTGCTACATATATGTATCACGACACAACGAAAGTCACACCTACGCCTCACAACCACCATTTCCACTCGACACATGTACTACAAAACATGGCATAAAGGTCGACTTAACTCGTCATAAAAATATATACGAATTGTATGTTTGTTTATTTTTCATGACATATGAAATAGTTAGATCTTTAGTGTGATTTTTATATTAATGAAATAAAACAAGTCTAAGTGATTGTACATATACTAGTTTGTGTTTATTCATTCATGCGCCACATGCAGATATATTCCAACAGCTTGTAATACGAAACGTAAATGATTTTTGTGATCATATATACGAGTGGTAAAAAAAAGTTTACGTGACATGGTTTATCAATTTTGTACATTCTTTATTAAATGAAACTAAACATGGATTTAGTTATTCATTACATTAGAGTGAACCCTCCCATGAACCCTTTCATCACATGGCTTTGGTTATTCATCATATATGTGACATGCAAATCATCTTCGTGTAACTTTTATTAACGAAACAAACTTATGTTTTCATATAATTCATTCGAGGAACATGCTAGATGAATTAAGAAGAACATCAAATCGGATATAGGGATACCTTGATCGGTTTTATGAACGGAACACAAGGACGAGAGACGTATCACATATGAACCAAGCACACGCATCACAATACCCTTCGAACTAAACGTCACCACGATCAACACCCTTCCTTCAACAATCTTGTCGTGCCTTAGATTATTAAAAAAAAAGGATCGGTTGTCTACTTGTGTGTTTGTTTCTCTAAGTTTTCTAATGGGAGGATTGGAAAAGTGTATATGACGTTTAGTAATACGCCATATTTAAGAGATACGAAGAATATGCTTGGAATATGCTTTCTTCATCAGCAATTAAAGATATCCAGAATACGCCGTATTCACTATGGAATACGTATTCCAGCCTTGACAGAAGACTATAAATACAAGCCCTATATGGGAGTTTTTGATATCATTCACTCACCACATGGAAATTTCACCATTTCAAAGCCCTTAAGATTAGTCCAAAGAGCTAGGAAATCAAGGAGAGAAGGTCTCGTACCACCACATTATGATTTTTGTTTGGTCTTCATTTGAATTATCTTCTTGTGCTTTTATATACATTATGGGCTAACACCATCGGGTGTTAGCCATGTTTATGAATATTAAATGATTGTCATTTTTGTTTATTAAGATTTAATGTTTAGTATTGTTTAGCTTATGTGTTTATCATTCAATACATGCTTGTTTATATATTTGAGTATTTTAAGTCTAGTTATCGCATGGAGCAAGTGGGTATAAGATGTATACTGTTAATATAAATAAACCTTAAAAACATTTATTTATATTTTATGATCTTCTAATGTTTTGTCGATAACAAACGTAAAATCATTTTAACGAGATAGATAAAATATGTAACGCTTTGAGCCAAAAGCTTACTAACTCATTTCATTAAACAAATAAACCATAAACATATTTAGTTAACCAAGTTACATCAAACCAAAACCATTTTATAAAAACACTAAAGTAAATTAGTTACTTACATTTTATAAAATATATGTTACTTGTAAATTAACTAGGAAAGACTTGGACTATCCATGACCCAAAAACTAAGCCCATAACCCATAACCCATGAAGCTTGACCCATAACCCATGACCTATTGCATAACATCATGCATGACATCCAAAATGGGTAAAACCTATGACCCATGACCCAAAGTCCATAACCCATAACCTAAAGTTCATGACCCATGACCCAAAGATGTCTTTGATATCAGGCATGACATCATCTATCCATGGATCATAACCTATAACCCAAAACCTGGAAATGTAACCCAAAATCCGAACTGTGGATACTAGATAGCCGGATCCCTTGGATTACACTTTCCGGATCCCTTTGAGAAGGGATCCGCCGGATCCGGGTGAACAGTGGACATGTTGCCTATAAATAGTGAGCCATTACTCTCTTGCTCCTCAACCCTTTTAGACATACTGATGCAGGTTTTACTAACCAGGACACAAATTTATAAAGTGTCTCATTTACCTAAGGTTTACCTAAATGCACTAACTGGCAGTGTATTCGATCGTGTGCAGTGTAGTAATTTGGTAAAACCGAGGTCGTCCCAAGAGCTATATGTGATGGATCTTAATTGAAGTCTATATTATGTTTTAAAATGATTTGAGTAGAAATGATTAATTAAACTAAAGAACTGAAATGAAATAAACTGAAAGTAAATTAAGGTTGTGAGCAATGGGGGGAAAGTGTACTAGCCTAGTTCGTCATCTTATATTGTTATGACGATGTTTTTAATAAAAATATTCTAACGCTTCAAGTGGGGCGACGATAGTCACTAGGTTCCTTTGGTCGATTTCTCTAGCCTATCTCCCTAAAATCCTGTTCGGAACCAAAGGCACGACCCTCTGTAAGTAAGCGGACGTATGGTACACTAGTTTGAGTCATTAAGTGCCACTACATGCTAGATTTATCTTTGTGTGGCCCGGCCTCTCGGATCTTAGACCAAACATCTAACTTGTTAAGTTTATCCAACCGGGTGGGTGATCCTTCGGTCTATTAGCACACAAGGAATTGGCTGGTTCTTACCGTCAACCTTCCCAACCCCTCGCAACCTAGTTACACTAGGGTCCTTTGGTCGATTCGCCTAGTGTACCAAGTAAAACTGGTTCTTCTAAACTACCGAAACTAGAGGATCTAACGATAAACTAAGCATGCACATAATAGAAGAATTAAGAAAAGTGTGAAAATATAATCAACACAATATAAGAATTATAACTAGGCTATCACCAAAGGCACTTATCCGATCATATTATAAAGTATATCCAAATCAATGCTCCATTAGAAATGCTCCGTATACTATTGTAGATCGTCCCTAAAAAACTTCCCTTCATTCTCTAACTTTTTGTGGTGTGGAAATTGTGTCAAATGTAGAATTATGGCTGGTATTTATAGGCCCAACATAGCTACGTCATAACCCCATGAACTGGTTACGTCATAACTAGCATTATCGTGAAATGATCTTATCTATTGGCACTAGCTACGGCGTAATAAAGGTATCTTGTTACACCGTAGCTACCTTAGGGTTTCATTTATGCCGTAATCCTTTTGAGTGGTTACGCTGTAATCTTGACAAAATCTTGGATCTCGAACTGTTCCAAAACTACACCATAACTCCATAGTATGGTTATGGCCTAGCCTTCATGGCTATCGAATTCTTGTAAGTCATCAAATTATTACGGCGTAACCTAATGTGATGGTTACCCGATAACTCTTGATCAACGTTGACTTAGTCTACAAGTTTGAATTCATATCTACGATGTAAATGAGAGTGTAAGATATGTCGTAGCTTCTTCTTAGCATACTTAAATATGTAACTTTTTAAGTTCTTTTCCAATTCCGCGTCTCTTTAGCTCCTATGCTCATTTATAACATGGAAACGAAATATAAAGAAATCAAAGTATATATCCTTATAAACAATACAAATAATGAGCATATTTGGGGGAAATTGACACTTAAATATCAGGACTATTTGATGTCGTCAAATATCCCCCACTTGCCCTCAAGTATACCTTAATAGAATCATTCTAAAAAGATATCCCCCAAGTAACTCGGGGAATATGCGATTAAAAATTTCCTATGATAGAATTTTTAAAGCCGAACACCTCACGAAATGGGAAACAAACACTCATACTCTCTCTAATCTAAGTGCCAATTTCGGGGTGGTCACAAAACATACAGTCATAGCGTGTATTCTATCATAGGCTTGGTGAATACACAAATCTCCACCACTACAGCTAATGCCAAAAAAATCTTCAAAGGCAATATTGGGTGAACAAATTATAAGGCTAAGGTGTAGTGTCGTTACTAACATACTATGGCGAAAGTGACAAAGTCCATCGATGCATGACCATAACGCTGGCCAAGACACCAATAACTGCTCGACAATCACCTATGCATGATTCAAGACTAAAGGGTAGGATAAGACATGGGAATGCACATAATGGGTGAAAAATAAAAATAAAGAAACAAATAGTCTTAGCCTACAACCAAATCATTACTGTCTGCCGTTCATCCAAAGTTCAAGCTTCAAGACTCAAAAACCGGATCATAATACAACAAGTAAGTGTGCCATTAGCGGACATCATGATGGACACATTACTCGGTCTTCGTGTTGTTGTATAAACTTCACCAACTCAATTCCTCAACTGTGATCGAAGTGGCCTCCTTGATGCTAAATCTAATAAGCTCATAATCTTGGTACTTTACAAGAGTTGCACCATTAATACTAATATTTACATACAAAAATTCATATATTTTTTTTCATAACTAAATACAAGAATAATAATATCCCCCCACTTGAGATGAATCATATATGAGAAAATTTGGGGGGGTCTTCAATGATCTTCAAACATATGTCTTTGACGTAAGCGTGATTCCCGAATCTCTCTACTTAGACCTTAAACTTGAGCAAACGGTGACTTCCTAATCATAAACCAATACTACACTGTAGGATAAGGCAAATAGGTGTATCAATAATAATATTGATAAGGGTATGAAACAAAAAGAATGGCTCAAAAGGGTGTATCTTGCACTAAAGGTGAGTGCAACAAAGGGTTTAACATGGGGGTCAAAAAGTGGAGGTGACTAGTCGATAAACACACACTTATATACACATATGGGCTATTTGGGTGATAATCCTAGAATATTGCCTTCTTAAATTGTTTCTTCCAAATGTATCAAGCTAACTCGACACACTACTCATCTATGGTATCGAAATGATGTAAAGGCCAAGTTCTAAAGTTTACAAACTACTAGCACACTCAATATTTGGTGGATTTGGGGTAAATAAGGGGAAATAGATAAGCTAAATCTCACCATAGAATTCAAGGGTTAAATGTGCTCGACTAAGGTCTATTCTAGTTAGGTTAGGAAAAACACGCCAAAATTTTAAAAATGGCATAACTTTTTAAAATAAACTAGAAAAATGAGGCCAAACAAGTTCAGGTAATAATTCTACTCTCATCCCCTCACTTGAAACGTACAAAGTACCTTTTGTACTAAAAATGAAATATAGATGAGGTAAAAGTAGAATTAGAGCGAGAACTTCCCTGAAATTCGCTCCAAAATAAAAGAAGGATCACGTAGAGAATGTGTGCCTTTGAGTTGCCTCTATGAGCAAACTTCAATTCCCTGAAATCACGATACTAACCATAAGCATAATTCTAAAAAATAAAAAGGAAAAATAAAAACAAATAAAACCTAACTCACTTTCATAGGAATCACGGTTGCATTTAGCGTATCCAACAAGCCTTTTAAACCACTTGGTGTCCAAAGTGGACGAGCGTTGTCTCATGAGGGTTTACAGTGAACACACCCACAAAGTTCATTTAATACTAATACAAGGTTATGGTGTGTACATTTTTTAATAATGAGAATTTTGTTACAGGAAATGGCTACGGCATAACCTCATTACTGAGTTACACCGTAATTAATGAAACCTGGGAGTCATCATATGTGAGGAGGATGGTTACGACGCAACCAGAGATTGTGGTTATGCCGTAAAGTCAGCACATAATGATTAAGTTCTAGTATTAATGAACTTAACTCAATCCTCCTTGCTCTAATTCCTGCAAAAATGAAAACAAACACACCAAACCAAACTACACTATAAAAATGAAAAGGAAAAAGGATAATTTGGTTGTCTCCCAAAAGAGCACTTTTTTATTTATTTAACGAGTCACTAAGTTAGACTTAAAGCGACAGGTCTTTACATTGGTGCGAAGAAGAGCCCCTCAAATAGTTTGCTATTTTCCTCTCCATAATAAATTTTTGCCCTGTGCCCATTTATCTTGAAGTATTCACCATTTTTACAGACACCTTCAATTGTTCCATATGGAAATACTTGACTTGCCATATAAGGCCTAACCCATCGAGATCTTAGTTTACCTGGAAAAAGCCTAAGTTTTGAATTAAAGACGAGTACCTCTTGTCCTACCTGAAACACCTTTTTAATTCTAGCATCATGCTATCTCTTGGTTCTATCCTTATAAGCTCTAGCATGATCATAGGCCTCATCTCTTAATTCAGCAAGTCGATTGATTTTGGAGTATCTGTGATTTTTTAACTCATCAATGTCAAAGTTAGCATTTTTAATGGCCTAGAATGCTTTAGGTTCCAATTTGACCGGGGGATGGCAAGCTTTACCGTATACAATCCGAAATGGTGTGCTACCTAATGGGGTTTTATAGGTAGTCCTAAATGCCTACAAAGCATCATCTAACTTATCTGCGCAATCTTTCTGGTTACAGCTTACGAATTTTTCCAGGATCCTTTTTATTGCTCGGTTGGTATTTTTAGTTTGCCCGTTTGTTTGGTGATGGTACAATGTTGATAACTTATGAACCACCCCGTATTTCATAAGTGACTTTTGCATTATTGCATTGCATAATTGTGTTCCTCTGTTGCTTATAATGGATTTAAAAACTCCAAATCTTGAAAACAGCTTTTTCAGGAATCTGATGACGCTCCTAACATCGCAGGTGGGTAGAGCCTCAGCTTCCACCCATTTGATACATAGTCAACAGCGACTAAAATATAATATTTTTTTCCCGACGGGGTGAAAGGTCCCATGAATTCAATTCCCTAAACGTCAAACACTTCACACGACATTATGTTGTTCAGAGGCATCTGATTCCACGAAGAAATGTCACCCTACCGTTGGCATGCATCACATTTTTTCACATATTGAGTAGCATCTTTAAAATACTCGGCCAATAGAACCCTGCTTCAAATACTTTTCTCGAAGTTTGTGGCGACTCCATAATGTCCTCGAATTGGACATGTATGACAATGTTCCAAAATCTGTTGTTGCTCTTCCCCGAACACACATCTTCTAATGATTCCATCGGCACTTGACTTGAATCAAAATGGATCATCCCAAAAGTAATGTTTCAAATCCGCAAATAATTTCTTTCTATGATAATATGTCTTATAACTAGGAAAGACTCTCGCTGCCAAGTAATTTGCATAGTCAGCATACCACGGATCCAGATCCGAATTCTTAATGTGGACCGACATTAAGTGTTCATCAGGAAATGAATCTCGTATAGCTTCCTCGTTAAGTTTATCTAGTTCAGGATTTTCAAGTCTAGATAAATGGTCTGCTGCCAGAATCTCAACCCTCTTTTTGTCTTTGATTTCGATCTTGAATTCTTGTAGCAATAGCACCCATCTTGTTGGGTCACTGAATTCCCCAATCTTCTTCTAACAAGGATTTGAACGTAAAATAACCTAAGTGTAAACAAGTATCTGAGTGAACAGTAACTCAGTGAGTCGTCTTCAGGATGCTTAGACCGAGCCTAAGAAGAAAGGTTCTCCATTCAGTGAGGCGGAACTCAGTGAAGTTTGATCTAAGCCAAGAAGAAGGTGATGGGTTCAGTGAGGATGACAATAACTCACTGAACCCCAAGACTCCTCAACAACTTCATGGTACTGAAGACTGATGACTAGAAGACTGAAGTTTTGGCGGGACTGGGCGGGAAAGTTTGATCTGTTTCACTAAAGTGCTTTATCACTTTAAGGTCAAACTTTCCTCAAATGGTTAAAACCAGGCTATCATCAGAAAGTGCCTTTTGAACTTAACCGAAAGAAGTTTCCCTTGCCAGAGAATAAAATCTATCAAGATTTTATTGAGGAACACTTAGGTCCATTGTATAATAGGGTTGTTCACATTTGTGTATAAATAGGTAGCATAAGAGAGGAGTAAAAGTTGACAAGTTTGTGCAATTAATGCAAAGCATTCACAAACCACTTTTACTCCTCCAAAGAACAACATAACCCCTGAGATAGCTCAGTGGGACCTGAAAGTTGTCACTCAACATAGATTGAGTTTAGTGAGGAGTCAATACCATACTTGTCGTTTTCAATCCCAAGTGTTATTCCACAAACACTTGGGTACGATTCTTTTTGATTAACTTCTAATAAAGAATTAAACGTTGAAAAATATTGTCTCTTATATCTACGTTACTTTATTGTTAATCATTTTATACATCTTTGTTTAAAGTCATATAACTTGGTTACTTTAGCTTTGTAGTTATAGTTAACCAAGTAAAAGGGACCAACAAGTGGTATCAGAGCCTCTGATTTGTAAAACTTAAACCTGTTTTCAAAACTTAAGAGTGCTCAAGTGTTTAAAATCAAGATCCCACTATGACTGACATAGATGTTCCCCAACTTGTCGACAAAAAGGGTGGAAGCTATTCAGCAACTGCCCCTCGACTAGAAGTTGGCAAATTTAATATGTGGAAAAAGCGAATGCTTTGCTACTTAACTGGGATGGAACCATATTACATTAAGTTGATTAATGATGGTCTATATGTCCCAACAAGTGCCCAAGGTTTAATTAAACCTGAAGCTCAGTGGACCCCAGATGAAAGGAGGGTGGTCAATCAAGACAAGCGCCTGAAAAGCATCATTATATCATGCCTTCCTGATGATATAATGGAATCAGCGATCAATTGTCCCCCAACAGACATGGACTGACCTGGTTCATAGCTATGAAGGTGTTAGCATTAAAATTATGTATTATGAAGTGATGGTCATTCTCATATTGTAACTTTGTGTCGTGTGTTAAGATTAGTAATAGTTTAGTCATTGGGCCTTGGACTTGGCAAGCTAATATGTTATATGCTATGTTTCATAAGCCTAGTTATCCATCCATGTAACCAAGTCCAAGCCCAAGCCCATAGAAAGCCCATAGGGCATCTCATGTATCTTACTATTTAAACACCTCAAAGGCTCATTTGAGGTGTGTGCTTGTGTGTGTATTTGTATGTGTTTTAGTAATCAAAGCTCTCATATTTCATCTCTCTCTACATATACACGAAATACATATAAGTCACCAAGTCACCATCTTTCTTCTTCTAATCTTCTATATTTGTGATAAAGTTGGTATATCTAAGGTCCTACAAGTGGTATCAATCGCCTAACAATGATTTAGGAGGTTGAGAGTTTGTGAGTGTCGAGTTTTTTTTTAAGCTTTCTCACGTTTTTTTTTTCTTAAAAATTCTTACTTTTCTTGTTTTCTTTTGGTTTTTAACACTTTTTTGATTACAAACTAGTGTTATAAACCTTATCTAACAAGAAGGTTTCAATCTTTTTGAAAATTTCTAGCTTAAAAAATTCGAACTTTGGTTTTGTACTTGTTTTCGAGATCTCAAAAAGTTTGATTAAAATCATCAAGTTTGGAACTTTCTTCAAGTTTTGGTGATTTTATGCATAAAAGTACAAGTTTCTTGGAACACAAACTTGATTTTGGAGTGCTTTGAGCTACACGATTTGGCTACCAATTATCGAGAATCTCATCCTAGTTATCATCATACAATTCCGTGGTTTACTCGGTGTTTTTCTTCCTTGTATAAGTTAGAAAAAACACTTCGACTTGGGATACTTTTCTAAATTGTATAATTTAGATAAATTTGGACTTTCTCGATAAGTGAACATTTTCGAGATCTTGAAATTTTTTCGAGAAACTTGATAATTTTCGAGAAACTTGATAATTTTCGAGAAACTTGATAATTTTCGAGAAACTTGATAATTTTCGCAAACTTGGAAAATTTTCGAGAACTTGGACAAACTTTCGAGCACTCTATTTATCGAGAACACAGAATTTCGCAATCTTGAAGTCTCGCAATCACAGCAAAGTTTCGAGAATTTTGACAAAAGTGAGGTTTTTGACGACTAAACTTCAAACGGCCATAACTTTTGAACCGTAACTCCGTTTTCGACGAATCAGCTGTCAAAACGACCGTCAGACAGAGGAGAACGACACGCTAAATGATTTATCGATTTAGGCGAAGTTTCGAGGCCTAAAAACGCTCCGAGAAGAAGTTATTGAGGTTTTAAGGTTTTAAGTCAAAATTTTCACCATAAAAACTTGCATCAACTCACTCCAAACTCAACTCCTATTTCGTTGGAACGATCCAAGAATCAACTTTATCCATCTACACTTCATCTATGGCATCTCAGCAAGATATTCATGCAGCAGGTGCGGAAAACCGACCTCCTATGCTTGAAAAAGGTGGATTATCTCCCATGGACAAGCCGCATGCTTCGTTACATCAAAACTAAGACTGATGGTAACCTCATGCTCAACTCCATTAAGAAGGGTCCATTTCAGCCAAGACAAGTTCAAGTTGCAGGTGATCCAAATTCAACAAATCCTACTGAACCATACATGCGTTTACAAACAGAAGAAGATTACACTGATGAAGACAAGGCGCAGATCAAAGCTGATGATTTGGCAATGCATCTAATCCAACTTGGATTACCTCGGGAGATCTTTGCTGCGGTCGACAGCTGTGAAACTGCTCATGCTATGTGGGAACGTGTTAGAAGGATTTGTCATGGAACAGAGACTGGACAACAAGACGTTGAGAACAAACTTCTTACTGAATGGGAGAACTTCACATCCACTAAAGGTGAACAGATTGAATCATACTACACAAGGTTTTGCACGTTGATGAATGAGTTAATCAGAAACAAGTTGACACCTCGAACAATTGCAACAAACATCAAATTCGTCAATAACCTTCCAGAAGAATGGGGTCGTTATGTTACAATTGTTAATCAGACAAAGGACTTACATCAGGTGAATTATGATCAACTCTATGACTTTCTGAAGCAAAACCAAGCTGAGGCTAATGAAGTTAGGAAAGAAAGATTGGCAAATAATCATGATCCTCTCGCACTAATTGCTAATACACCAACACCATTACAAGTGAACACTCAACAACCATCATCATCCACTCACAACTACATGCAACCATCATACATTCAACAACCATCACCGGTCTACCAACAACAATTCTACCCACAACAACAAGAAGTTATTCCACAACAGACATACCCACAATTCCAAGAACCAGAATTCACTGACAATGATGAAGCTGCTGCAGCATTGACTCAAGCGTTTGCTTTTCTGACAAAAGCTTTCCAAGGACGCTATTCTACACCAACAAACAACAACCAAAGGATTTCATCGAATACTCGCAACAGGCAGATCGCTCAGCCGAGTTTCAATATGGGCAACGGAGGCCAAATGGTTGGAGTTTATGGGAATCTGCAGGGATATCAGAATATGCAGAATGCAGGTCAGTATGCAGGAAATCAGAATGCAGGTCAGTTTGCAGGGAATCAGTTGGGTCAGTTTGTTGGAAATCAGAGGGGTCAGAATGTTGGTAATCAGGCAATGGGTAATCAGAATAGAAATGTTGCAGCTCCAGTAGTTGGGAATTTGGGAAATATGAATCAGGGTAATCCAGTAAAGTGTTTCAACTGCTAGGGTGTAGGTCATATGGCAAGGAACTGTCCTACTAAGCCAAACAAGAAAGATCTAGCGTACTTGCAGAAAGCAGTGATGTTGGCACAAAAGGCAGAGGCAGGATTTCAATTGAACGCAGAGGAGAATGACTTTATGGCTCTTATGGATGACATGGAAGATAGAGAAGATATCGATGCGAACTGCATATTCATGGCGAATCTTCAGGAAGCTAAGTATGACACGGATTCTGACACACTTCCTGTTTATGACACCAATGCACCATCTGAGGTATCTAATTTCAACACATGTCACAATAATGATATATTTGATATGTCTCCTCATGAGGAACAGCATTTTGAGAAGCAAGCAACCACTTATGATACATACCTAGACACGCCAAGTAGTAGCAATACTCCTTCCGCGACTCCAGATGTGAATCATAATGGAGGCTTCGTTTCACAACATGCTGAGAATGATGAGGAAACACGTGCTTTGTTTGAATCATTATTGAATAATTGTAGTATTGAAATTGAGAATGTGCAAAAGGTCAATCGCGATGTTAAGGCCGCGAATGTTAAATTGACCGCTGAGCTTGAGAGTTACAAATCAACCGTTAAAGCTTTTGAATTTCATAACAAAAGATTGTCTGAATTAGAAACTGGTTATCAAAATTCCGTTTCAGAGAAACAAAAATTGCAACTCAAGTTTGACACACTTGATGTTAATTCTTTCAAAAAGATAAAATCTTTAAACACGGAAATTTCTGATTTACAAAACCAACTTTCTAAACAAAAAACAGCTTATTCCAATCTTGAAAAAGAAATGGATGAGTTGAAAAAGGATTTTGCAAAGAAAGAAGACAAACTTTTGGAAGAAATCGTAGAGTCAGAACACATGATTGCTCATTTAGAGGAATTAGTGGTTAAGTCGGGTCAGTCGAGTCAAACAATGAAAATGATTTCAAATCAAATTAATCCGATTTACCATACGAAACATAAAATGGCTCTTGGTAACTACACCCCGTGTAACCTCAAGAAAGCTCAGCAAGAACAGAATGTTTTGTACAATGGTAATGTGATTTATACCAAACATGATCCTCCCGTCGTTCGGGATTCTGTGCTAACGATTGAACATGTCGAAGAGAGCATTAATAAAATGAAACAAAAGGATTTAAAACCCATTGATTACAACAAATTGAACAAACTTTCGGGAATCACTTTTGTTCCACAAACAGAACCGTCTGTGTTTTCCATTAAACGGCCATTTGCGAAATTCTTGTCTAAAAAGAAAGTTGTTTCCAAGTCTCTTTCAAAACTGGAACAAATTTCCTCTAACAACACTTTTAAAACAAGTGAGGCTAGAAACATTCTCGATGACGTTAAAATGAGAATTCAAGAACTTCAAAACATTGTTAAATCCAAAACCTCCATCGATATTAACAACTGGCATTCTAGTTTTCACATCGAACAACAAAAGGTGTTTCAAAACGAAATTACTATTCCACTGAATAACATCAGCGCGAGTGTAAAAAATTTTGAACTAGCTTTCTTAAAAGAAACGGCCGACTTTGTCAAGGACCACAAATCCCTGGTAACTGAAGCTAATGATGCTCGTGAAAACATGAATGTTTTGGAAAACCTAAATGATTCTCTCTTCGAAGCTGTTATGACCACTGACATTATGTCCATCATTTTACAAACATATTCTGTTCAAGACGATGAACGACTGAGAGCTGAGACCTCCGAAATTGTTTCAAAATATGAAAATGCTCTTATAAAGCTTGAAAAAGAAAATGTGTCATATTTTAAACAACTTGATCGAAAAAAGGAAGAATGCAAGTATGACAAATTGTCGTATGAGCGTGCCTTAAAGAAAATGAAAGAGCAAAATGATCTTTTGAGGACTCAGCTTGAAAGTCAAAAAGGAAAGGGTGAGGAAACTAAGTTTGCAAAACCGTCGACTTCGGAGAAACCAAATGTTTCAAACACGGTTCAAAAACCAAAGATGTCAATTTCAAGGTTTGCTCCAAAAGTCGATGAGAAAAAGAATTTGACAAAACCAGTCACTCCAACACCCTTGCCCAAGCAAAGTGAAAATGAAAAGATTGTTGATAAAGGAAAAGCGGTTGTCGAAACACCAAAAGTGATAGCACCTGGCCTTTTTAGGATTAGTCCCACTAATGCGTCTGCCTCCACTTCTAAGACAAATGAGTGCAAAAAGGATACTTCTAAAAAGTCTAGTGATGCTAAAAAGGACAACAATATAAATCCTAACGTGTGTGCCTTACCTTCTACAGGATTAGAAAGCACCTCTAGGAGCAGCAGACTAAAGCCTAAGAGCAATACAAGGAACAATAGAGTCTCGCCTATCTCTAAGAGTAGTAGCAAGAATAAAGTTGAAGAAGTAGAAGAACACCCTAGGAATTTATCGCTTTGTAATAAGAAACATGATTCATCTGAATGTAATGTCGAAAGTACTGGTTCTAATGCATGTAATGACTCTGTTTGTTTAATATGCAAGAAATGTTTAATTAATGATGTTCATGATGAATGTGTTTCTAAGAATGTGAATGTTACGCCTGAACAGAAGGATGTTCCAAAAAGACCTAGTGCTAGATCCAGATCCATAGAACGATTAGTTGCACGATTTAGGACTACCACTATTAGTCGAATGCCTAGGAACTATCTTAAGTTTTGTATGTGGATTCCGACGGGTAGAGAGTTCACTCTTAAGGACGGCAAATTAGAAATAACTCAAGCTAAACAAGTAGCAACTGTCTATGAGTGTGATTCTGCTTTTACTCCTAACCCCATGGAACCAAATTCAACACGGTTTCCAAATACAAACTCTTCTGTTCTTGGCAGGTTATCGAAATATGTCTTTGGATCGTCGACTCGGGTTGCTCCAAGCACATGACCGGGAATTTAAAGCTGCTGATCAATTTTGTCTGGAAATTCATGGGAACTGTACGATTTGGAAATGATCATGTAGCAGCTATTCAGGGTTATGGAGATCTTCAGTTTGGGAATTTTTTAATCACTCGAGTTTACTACGTCGAAGGGTTGGGACACAACTTGTTTTCAGTCGGGCAGTTTTGTGATGCAGATTTAGAAGTTGCATTCAGAAGAAACACGGTTTTTATTAGAAATTTGGTTGGTGATGATCTCTTAACTGGTAACCGTGGTACAAACTTGTACGCCATCGATATCAACCAAATGGCTTCTACATCACCAATTTGTCTTATGACAAGAGCAACCAAAACTAAGTCCTGGCTGTGGTATAGACGTTTATCCAATCTCAATTTCGACACCATCAACAAGTTAGCCAAAGACAACATCGTCACCGGACTTCCTAAGTTCAAATACACCAAGGAACACCTATGTCCATCATGCAAACAAGGAAAAAGCAAAAGAGCATCATATAAACCCAAAACCGTACCTAGTTCGGAAGCAAGGTTACATATGTTGCACATGGACTTATGTGGCCCAATGAGAGTTGAAAGCATTAATGGGAAGAAGTATATTCTCGTTATTGTTGATGATTATTCAAGATATACTTGGGTAAAGTTTTTGAGATCAAAAGACGAAGCACCAGGCATCATCATCACCTTTCTGAAGCGTATTCAAGTTCTACTTCAAGCTCCAGTAAGGATTATAAGAACAGATAATGGCACAGAATTCACAAATCAGGAGTTAAGAACTTACCTCGAAGATGTTGGAATTACACATCAAACATCAGTTGTTAGAACTCCACAGCAGAATGGGGTAGTTGAAAGAAGAAACCGAACTCTTGTCGAAGCTGCTCGCACAATGCTGATTTTTTCTAGTGCACCACTATTCTTATGGGCTGATGCTGTAGCCACTGCTTGTTTTACTCAAAACCGATCCCTAGTCCATCCGAGATTCAATAAAACCCCATATGAGCTAGTGAACAACCGTAAACCTGACATCTCTTATCTTCACGTATTTGGCGCTTTGTGCTATCCGACGAATGATAGAGAAGATCTAGGAAAGTTAAAAGCTAAGGGTGATATTGGAATCTTCATTGGATATTCAGAAAACTCGAGGGCATTCAGGGTGTATAATAGAAGAACGAGAAAGATAATGGAGACGATGAATGTGAAGTTTGACGAGATTTCACAAATGGCTTCTGAGAGATACGCTCTAGAACCCGCGCTTAATCCAATGGCTTCTAATCAAAACGGATTAGGACCCGCACCAAACCAGCAGACTTCTGGACACATCAGTTCAGGACTCGTACCTCAAGGAGCTCAGTCAACAAACACGGATAAACCTTCAGAACAAGAACTGGAAAATTTCTTCGAGTTAATGTTTGATGAATATTATGGTGGAACTTCGACAAATGCATCTCAACAACATTCCGCTGCACCCGCTCACAACCATCAACCACCACCACCACCACTGGATGCATCTACAACAATCGAAGCTGAAGCACCAACTACCTCAACATCATCTACATCTACTCAAGCCACTCCAATACTTGAAACTGAACTACCAAGAGTTGATGAGAAAAATCAAAACACAAATTTTCAAGAAGAACCAACAAATAATTCAAACGATGTTGCGTTAGAAGAAGGAGAAGAAGTATTTGAAAACCCGTTTGCATCAGACTCTGCTGAATCTTCTTCAAGGTTACAAGAACCATCTAACACACATTCGTTCAACCAAAGGTACCCTTCTACGTTTCAATGGACAAAAGACCATCCGTTAGTACATGTTATTGGTGATCCTTCAATGCCAGTTCAGACGAGGAGACAACTTGCCATCGATCTCGAATTGTGCATTTACATTTGCTCAATAAGCAACAAAGTACCTAAGAACATTCGGGAAGCAATGGCAGAAAACCCATGGATTGAAGCGATGCAGGAGGAATTTCTTCAATACCTGTTACATGACAGTTGGGAACTTGTTGAACGACCACTTGATAAACGTGTTCTTGATCTCAAGTGGTTGTGGAAGAACAAACTGGATGAGGAAATGACTGTTATTCGCAACAAAGCTCGTCTCGTGGCTAAAGGTTATCCACAAGAAGAAGGGATAGATTTCGAAGAATCATTCGCGCCTGTAGCTAGACTTGAAGCAGTCCGGATTTTCTTAGCCTATGCCGCTCACAAAAACATCACAGTCTATCAGATGGACATTAAGACAGCTTTCTTGAATGGAACTCTGAAAGAAGAAGTATATGTGAGTCAGCAAGAAGGATTCGTTGATAAGGAACATCCAGACTACGTCTACAAGCTTAAGAAAGCAATTTATGGTTTAAAACAAGCTCCAAGAGCGTGGTATAACGAACTATCATCTTTCTTGCTCAAAAACAATTTCACAAAAGGAACGGTTGATGAAACCTTGTTTATCAAAAAATTCAAAGATGACATTTTGATCGTTCAAATTTACGTGGACGACATTATTTTTGGATCAACCAATCCTAACCATTCAAAACATTTTGAAAATCTCATGAAAAGCAAATTTGAAATGTCCATGATGGGGGAACTAAAATTCTTTCTTGGTTTACAAATCCATCAATCCCCTCGTGGTATTTTTATCAATCAAGCTAAATATACAATAGAGATTTTGAAAAAACATGGAATGGAAAATTGTGATTCTGTTGGTACACCAATGGTCACTTCACCAAAAATAGGTGCTGATTTGTCTGGAAAACCTATCGATCCGAAGAAATATCGGAGCATGATCGGTTCTCTCATGTACCTAACTGCTAGTCGACCCGATATTCAATTTGCTGTTTGTTTGTTAGCACGGTTTCAGGCAAAGCCTACTGAACTTCACCTCAAAGAGGTTAAACGGATCTTTCGGTACCTACGAAGCACCATTAACATGGGACTTTGGTATCCGAAGGATTCGGAGTTTAATCTAACAGCATTTTCAGATGCCGACCATGCAGGAGATCAAGTTACAGCAAAAAGTACATCAGGTGGAGCACAATTTTTGGGTGAAAAGCTTGTAAGCTGGTCTTCTAAGAAACAGGATTGTACTGCGCTATCAACCGCCGAAGCCGAGTATGTGTCTCTATCTGCGTGTTGTGCCCAAGTTCTTTGGATGCGGACACAGCTCACAGATTATGGCTTTACTTTTGACAGAATACCTATGTATTGTGACTCAAAAAGTGCCATAGCCATCTCGTGCAATCCCGTACATCACTCTAAGACAAAGCATATCAAAGTCCGCTACCATTTCATCAAAGAACACGTGGAAGAGGGTACTGTTGAATTATTTTTCGTTAAGACTGATTATCAACTCGCCGATCTATTTACTAAAGCCCTTCCAAAAGAAAGGTTTGATTATTTAGTTCGAAGAATTGGCATGCGAAGCCTAACTCCTGAGGAGCTAGAACGTCTTCTCGAATCTTCTTGAAAAATGTTTTCAAAATCGCTTCGCTGTAAATATTTTTCAAAAACAAAATACAAAATTTGAAAAACCAACAAAAACAAAATACAAAAATATAAAATTTTCGAAAAATACAAAAACAATACAAAATCAAAAAATCCAAAAATATTCTTCTCACGACATGTCTCTCGTATAAATCAATATTTTGTACGTTTCTAGAAATGTCATTCAACAATGATACGGACATGTACAGATGCTTGAGCGGGAGTTCTTTACAATGTTTTTCTAAAACATGTCGTTTCTCAAAATTTTCTTCACAATGGCTTTCGTATACATCAGTACGAAACCCGTACGTTCAATGACGACTTCTGATTATTTTCAAATCAAGGACTCGTACGTTCAATGACGAACTCTTTTTCAAAAAGTTCGAGTCTAAACAAACGAAAAAGATTTCAAGCATAAACTCGTTTTCCAACAAAATTCTTGAGCACTTTTTCAAGATTGTTCAAAAGATTTCTTAAAATCTCTCAAAATTAGTGCTCAAGATAACTCCCTCAAAACTCTTAATTGATTTTAAATATGCTATCATTAAGGGGGAGTACAAACACTAAAAATGTTCCGATTTCATGCAAAATCAAATCTGTCTTTCTCTCCAAAAGCTTTTTATTAATCAGTTGATATCAAAAATATCACGATATGCTATTTTTGAGGGGGAGAAGACATGATTAAAATGTGATCAAAGATGTTTAAATATGTGACTGAATCTCAGAAGAGCTCGACTCAGATAGTACCAATGAATTGACGAAGCTTAAAATGTCAGTAATCGAAAAGACTTGTCCTGGACGAGTAATAATTTCAAGCTTGTCCAACTAGTGATGTAAGCGTGTCTCGAATAGGACTTGTCTGAGTAGAATGTACCGTATCGAGAGACTTTCTTTGGACTTGACCAGGACGGGTAATAATTTCAAGCTAGTCAAACTAGTGATGTAAGCGTGTCTCGAATCGGTCATGTTTTCTGAAAGTGGATCAATTCAAAAAGTGCAAACTCCTCACGCATGTGCAAATTTCTAAAATATTCATGAGCACATGTGAAGGGGGAGTCCTTCAAAAGAAATGCAAAACTCTCGAAGTGTCAACAATGTGTTTTATTATCAAAAACACTTTGAGAGATTTTCAAATGAATGGTTTTATGGCAATTATAGGATAGTCATGGAGTTATAAGGTGACTAAGGATAGGAAAACCGTCCTATGATCCGCCAGAGCCGGAGGGATCTACCCAAGGACAATTCCAATAGATTAGAATTAGAAGTCCTTAGGTATGATTGAAAAAAAGGAGAAAATGAGAAAGGAGAAAGAAGGGGTTGAAGAATTAAAAATAAAAGTTATGAAAAAGGGTGAAAAGAAATAGCCCTCCATATGTTCAACCTTAGGGCTGACACCGGGTTCAACTCATATGCTACTGGTTGTTACTAAGGTGACACCGGTATTGAAGAAAAAGACGTCATGGACCCAGTGACGCACTGCACTAAACCTTCTTAACCACTCAAGTTCTCTTAAAAGAGCTTGTTTCATTCTCACGGGGAACCGGTGTAATCTATCGACATGTCTCTTAGAGATGGTTGATATTGAAGCAAGAGACCTCTCCCTAATCTCCGCATAGGAAACCAAAAGTGCACTTATCGAGTCTAGAGCCCCGAGATTCATCAAAAGATCTCATAGGAACACATGATATTTCTACACTGGTTGTTCATCATTAAGGACGCCAGATGTAAACTTAAGAGTCCTACGCAGATCTTAGCAATCTGCCAGAACATTTATGAGAGGATTCACTTTTGTGATTCTCAATGATTGAATGGAAATTCCTGCCAGGGTCAACATCAAGCAGCCCTGATAGCAGGTCACTTCGGTAATTCTTTATGGGTTACGCTTAGTGTTCTCGGTGGTTTCAAATGGTCTACAGTCGTGGAGTGATCCCCAGCGACTCACCCAGTCATTGAGCTACTTAGTAGGTCTCGTAAGCTCTCTCGAGAGTATCTGACATGGGAACGGGCTTGGTAAGGGTTAGAAGGAGTCTTCACACTATGCTGTTGACGATCTCTAATTCTTATCTGTAAGTACCGGATGTTTTATTGCTAACTGTTTATATGCAGGGACACTTCATCTCCATGGCGACGGATTCCACGTGCTCATACATACATCTGGAAGTTAAAGAAAGCTCCCTCAATGATCTATACAACTCAAAGTTCTAAGAAAGATTCTACGCCAAAAAGAAGAATCTACAAAGTATAAAGACTAAAGATCAAAGTGACAGAAAGGGAACTACGTGCATATGAATATCAAAGTCCAAAGATGTATGAGCATGTTGGAATGGCAAACAACCACCACAGACGCAGAAGTGACGAAAGGCAGATAACTCCACATCACAAAGGAACAAAGAACGATGAAAAATCAGTTATCAAAGATCACAAAGTATGAAGGAACAAAGACTAAAGACTATTCTACAACAACACACAAAGTTAAAGACAAAGAACACGGAAGACCCACTCACGTGGAGCATCATTCGAATGACCACCCCTTAGGGGGAGATTGTTAGCATTAAAATTATGTATTATGAAGTGATGATCATTCTCATATTGTAACTTTGTGTCGTGTATTAAGATTAGTAATAGTTTAGTCATTGGGCCTTGGACTTGGCAAGCTAATATGTTATATGCTATGTTTCATAAGCCTAGTTATCCATCCATGTAACCAAGTCCAAGCCCAAGCCCATAGAAAGCCCATAGGGCATCTCATGTATCTTACTATTTAAACACCTCAAAGGCTCATTTGAGGTGTGTGCTTGTGTGTGTATTTGTGTGTGTTTTAGTAATCAAAGCTCTCATATTTCATCTCTCTCTACATATACACGAAATACATATAAGTCACCAAGTCACCATCTTTCTTCTTCTAATCTTCTATATTTGTGATAAAGTTGGTATATCTAAGGTCCTACAGAAGGGCCTTCTGATACCAAAGAGAATAGAATCATGGACCTGAAGCTTGAATTCAATACCTTCAGGGCCAAGGATTCTGAAAGTCTCTCTGAGACTTATACTCGATATAAGACCCTCCTGAATGAACTGACCAATGATGGTGTTATACTGTCAAAACATGAGATCAATGTTGGTTTTGTCAACAGTCTCCCTAAGAAGTGGTTAAACTTCTCTCATGGATTGAGAAATGCAAACCACATTCAGAACCTTGAGCTCCCTGCCATCTATGGGAAGTTTGTCTATGAAGACAATCTTATCACCAGGAGATACCCTGGTAAAGCTCATGAGACCAAAAAGGCCTTGACAATTTCACCCATATCAACTGCTTTCTATTCAAAAGGTGTTGTGCAGGATTTTCAGGATAGATCTGATGATGAGGTTGACCAAAGAACCAGTGAGGAGTATCTAAATGATCTTCAAATTGAATTTCATGAAAGAGCACTCCTTGCTAATTCAAAAAGGTTTTTTAAGAAAAACAAATTCCCTTCAAAAGCAAATGATAACACTGAATGCTTTAAATGTGGCAAAATGGGCCATTGTGCTAAAGATTGTTTTTCAAAAACAACCTCAGAACCATCCTTCAAATTTTCAGGAAATAACACTTTTTCAGGCCCCAGCAAATTTCAACCAAAGATGCTTCAGTCTAGTCAAAGATTTGAAAAAGTCCCTCAAATTGACTTTGAAGCCAAGTATAGAAAGGCAAAAGCTAAACTTTCCCTTCTTGAATCATCCTCAACAGTCTCTCAACCTCCTCAGGCTCCAAAGCCTTCTCAAGCCAAGAACAAAGGGCTTGTTGCTGAAACATATGACTGGGATGAGGTTGAAGTGTCCTCTAATGATGATGAAGTTCACGACAGTGCCCTGATGGCCCTATCAGATGACAACAAGCTTGCTGTGGGGAAGAGTCTTGCAAGAAATGGTGAATGGGTTAACATCACTATGAGGAAGGTAAATCTTTTACTTTCTATGGATGATGATGATGATTGGAAATCTTACTTAGATTATATTAATGTTGATCTTAAGTATGTTGAAGAGCAAAAACTTAACTTGTTTTCAAAATTTAACAAACTGAGTTTTGAACTAAATCATAGTAGAGATGAACTACTTGCTTTAAAACAAGCCAAGCTTGAAAGTGTTACACTTCAAATTCAAAACTCTGAACTAGTAAAACAAAATCAAGCTCTTCAGGAAGAACTTAAGAAAGAAAAGGAAACTATTTGGAAATGGACTCAGAAAAACCCCAAACTTTATGAAACACTGAGTCTCTCACCCAGCTCCAAAAAGGCTGGTTTGGGTGATGATCAACTCACTGAAGTTTCTGGGGAGAGTAGTCATTCAAAAACTTTTCAGTCAACTAACATACTCTCTAGCAAAGAACTTGCTCCTAAACCCAGTGATTGGATTGAAAGAAACAATCCTGACAGTAAAATACCAAATTTTAATACTGGAAGAATCCTGGAGCCTGAAAGTCAGGCTATCAAGGAGCTGCTAGGAGTCACTGATGAACTTAGTCCTACTAAGTCCATCACTGAGTCTAAGTCTGATTCACCACTCCCTCCACTGAAACAACTTCAGGGAGCTGAACCCAATTCTGACCTTGCACCATTAGTCTATCAACCACATTCTCCTAAAGAGAAATCAGGTTTAGGAAAGACTATACTGAAAAGACCTACTACTGCACCCACTGAACACCAAAAACCTTCAGTACCCACTGAAGTGAAGCATGAAAGCACTGATTCAAAGGTTGATCAACTTACTGAACTTGTCAGGATGCTGAGTGAGAAAATTAACTCTTTTGAGAAAATCTCCGACTCAAATTATACTAAGCCCTCAGTATCCTCAAGTTCTTCCAAACCAAAAACCACACCCAGACCTTCTGGGAGATGTGAACTGTGCAATTATCCAAATCACAGCACTGATAAATGCTACAGAGTCCTGTTTTGTATGATATGCAAACAAGAGGACCATAAAACTTGTGATCACATTCCCCACACTGCTTCTTTAAAAGCAAGAGGTCTATACAAAAACCAAGGCTATCAGTATGCTATCACTGTGGTTTCAATGATCATCTTCCTGATGATTGTATGATGAAAGATTGCTGTGACATCTGTGGAGATCCCTCCCATGAAACCAGGGGACATGACAAAGTTATTAAGTCCAGAAGGAAAAACCAGACCAACACTTCTCAGTCACCTGAGGCATCAACCTCCATAAAATGTAAAACATGTGGAAGCTCAGGTCACATAACTTCAGACCATGATTCATTAACTGAGTTCAAAAAGTCCCTGAGGACTAAGCCCACTAGAAAGTGGGTCAACAAGAAAAACTAACCTAGTTTACTGTTTGTGCAGAAACACATCAAGGATCCTACTTGGCATATAGATAGTGGATGCTCCAGAAGTATGACTGGTGTGAAAAGTTTGCTACACAAATATGTGGAAGAACCAGGACCCAAAGTAGTATTTGGTGATAACTCATCAGCTCCCACTGAAGGTTATGGTTCAGTAAACTGCAATGGTATAGTTTTTACAAGAATAGCTTATGTTAATGGTCTCAAGTACAACCTGATAAGTGTTTCCCAACTATGTGATGCCAAATACATAGTTCAGTTTGATGACAAGAGAAGGACCATCTTTAATGCCAATAAGGAAGTTGTGTTGATTGCCCCTAGGAGGGATGATGTATATGTCCTTGACATGTCATCCCTGACTCAGAATGGGAGTTGTCTATTCTCAAAGGCAAGTGAGACAATCAACTGCTATGGCATAGGAGACTCTCTCATCTCAACTTCAAGAGCATCAACAACCTGGCCAAACAGAACAAAGTTCTGGGCCTACCATCCCTGGTGTATACAAAAGACAAGCCCTGTTCTGCTTGTGAAAAACGAAAACACCACAGGGCATCATTCAAAACCAAAAAAACCTTTTCCATCAAAAGCTGCCTACATCTTCTTCATATGGACCTTTTTGGACCTGTCAGTCCAATGTCCATTCACCATGAGAAGATACTCTGGTCATAGTGGATGAAAACTCAAGATATACTTGGGTCTACTTCCTGACCAAAAAGAGTCAGGCAGCTGAAACCATCATGTCATTTGTCAGGAACATTGAAAATCAAAATGATGTCAAAGTTGAACAGATCAGGACTGACAATGGCACTGAATTCAAAAACCAAGACCTTGAGTGTTTTTGTGATGAGAGAGGAATTTCTCAAAATTTAACTTCTCCCTATACTCCTGAACAAAATGGAGTAGCTGAAAGGAGAAATAGAACACTCATTGAGGCAGCAAGAACACTGTTAAATGGCTCAGTCATCTCAAAACACTTTTGGACTAAGGCAGTTAAAACAGCCTGCTACACTCAAAATAGGTCAATCATTGTGAAAAGGCACAATAAGACTCCTTATGAGATATTCAAAGGAAGGATTCCTGACATCAGTTACTTTCATGTATTTGGGTGTCCTGTGTTTATACATAATCACAAGGATCACTTGGGTAAATTTGATGCCAAAGCTGATGATGGATACTTCCTAGGATATTCCCTGGTTTCTAAAGCCTTCAGGGTGTTCAACACAAGGAGACAACAAACTGAGGAAACTTATCACATTACTGTTGATAAGAGCACTGAATCCATCAGGTTCTTAAGTTCCTCAGTAGAAGAAATTGGTATTGATGACTCATCAAGGTATCCTCCTGATGAGTATCATCCTGAGAACAATCCCTCAACCCAATACCAAGCTGATGTTGACGTCTCCTATTACAGCATCCCTCACAACCTACCCCTACCACCTATCAGTGAGTTCATTGAAACTCAGCATGTCTCAAATGAGACTGAAACCACTGAACAAATTGTTTAGTAACCCTCAGAACAAATTGTTCCTACAAATGTCACTGAAGCACATAGTGATGAGTCACCTCATGTTCCTGAGTCTGAACCTAATCAGGCTACTTCAAGCTCAAATTCCTATCCCAAACCTCAGGATAGTTGACCTAGATCCAAAATCATTGAGCTTGTGAACATCATTGGTGAACCCACTGAAGGCATGCTCACAAGAAGCAAGGCTGTTAAACTCAAAGCCGCCACTGCCAATCTATGTCTTTATGCTGACTATCTCTCAGAGATTGAACCTAAAAATATTAAAGAAGCCCTGACCTATGAAAGTTGGGTTCAGGCCATGAGAGATGAATTGGAACAATTTGACAGAAATGATGTCATGATCCTTGTTGAATGCCCCCAGGGTGATCTAATCATTGGTATGAAATCGGTCTTTGAGAACAAGACCGATGAGAATGGCACAGTCATCAAAAACAAAGCAAGACTGGTTGCCAAAGGATATAATCAACAGGAAGGTATAGACTATGAGGAAACCTTTGCACCTATTGCTAGAATCGAAGCCATCAGGATCTTCCTTGCCTATGCAACTTACATGAACTTTAAAGTTTACCAAATGGATGTTAAAAGTGCATTCCTGAATGGTAACATCAAAGAAGATGTTTATGTGCAACAGCCTCCTGGTTTCGAAAGTAGTGAATACCCCAACCATGTCTACAAGCTTAACAAAGCCCTTTATGGACTGAAACAAGCACCCAGGGCATGGTATGAAACTCTTTCAGCCTTCCTGATCCAAAACAAGTTTGTCAGAGGAAAGATTGACAACACACTGTTCATCTACAGAACAAAGTGTGATGTCATTCTTCTCCAAGTATATGTTGATGACATCATCTTTGGCTCAACAAGTTACAAACTTTGCAAACAGTTTGAGAAACTAATGACTACAAAGTTTGAAATGAGCATGATGGGTGAACTCACATACTTTCTTGGACTCCAAATTAAACAAACTGAAAAAGGAATATCCATTTGCCAAGAAAAATACCTCAGGAACCTACTGAAGAAGTATGAGCTCACTGACTGCTCCTCAGTAAAGACTCCTATGGGTCCTCCAAACAACCTTGGCCCCGATCTCACTGGAAAATCAGTATACAGAGGAATTATTGGCTCCCTGATGTACTTACTTGCCTCAAGGCCTGATATCAAATTCTCAGTCTGCCTGTGTGCAAGATACCAGGCTGACCCTAAAGAATCACATCTCACTGCTGTCAAGAGAATCATCAGGTACCTGAAGGGTACTCCAAACCTTGGTTTGTATTACCCAAAATATTCAGGATTTGATCTCAAAGGGTACACTGACTCTGACTATGCACGATGTAATATGGATAGGAAAAGTACTTCAGGATCCTGCCAATTTCTTGGTGGTAAACTTGTGTGTTGGAGTACAAAGAAACAACAGTCAGTGGCCATGTCCTCAGCTGAAGCTGAATATATGGCTGCTGCAGGATGTTGTGCAAATGTACTATGGATGAAGAGCCAACTGTGTGACTATGGCATTCAATATATGATGGTACCTATCTTTTGTCATAATACAAGTGCCATAGCCATCTCAAACAATCCAGTACTTCATCAAAGAAACAAACACATTGACATCAGATACCACTTCATCAGGGACCACATCACTAATTGAGAAATTGAACTACATTTCATTCCCACTGAATATCAGCTAGCTGATATATTCACAAAACCCTTGGATGAACCCACTTTCACAAGATTGAAAGCTGAATTGGGCATGTTGGACATAGAATCAGGAAACTGATCAAAAGTGTTCCAACCTGATGTAAATTCTCTAGGTCCCTGATATTACCCTTCCTGAAAAACTCATTTTTTTAATGAAAATTCATTCAGGGGGGCTCGGGATGAAAAATGGCATTGAATACCCTAACTAAATGCTCTAAGTACTTAGTTAGTTAATGTCCTAGGTAGGTAACTGAATCCTATTAAATATAGGAATATATGTCACTCACACAACTGGCATCCACTCCTTGGGGCCCCACATCTCTCTCACCAAACACCACTGAGCATTAAATGCTCCCTCACACACAAAAGTTGTGATGATTTTTTCTCTGCAAAAGTGCATTATTTGCAGAGCCTCACAACTGTTCACCCATGATGTGAGAGAAAATAGGGGTAATGGGAATCGTGATATTAAATGCAGATTTTAAACCAATATTATTATGCCGCTTCAGTTGAATAATTTAAATCCTTGGTATCCGCAACATCACTACCCTAATTCCCACCCTATAAATACCCCTACAAAGAAGAATACGCACACGCTTTTAAAAATCTTAACAAAACTCTTGCAAAATTATTTCAAGAACTCTTGCTTTCAAAATCTGTGTGTGCTTCTTCTTTATTCAAAACCAGACCTTTTTATCAAACTAAAATGGCATCTTCAAAGGTCATAAAATACGCACCCAATGTGGAATTCCAAATGGAAAGCGTAGACCTTACCAAAAACAATGTGGTGGGGAACTTTGCCTACCCTGAAGGGTTCCCTGAATACAAGGATGTGGTGAAGTTCCTACAAAATTGTTTTCTCACCACCACATTCACAAAGACCCCCTCAGTCATCTATCATGACTACTTGAGGGAATTTTGGTGCTCAGCGGTGGTTGAAAACCCTGATGCGCCAAAGGAGGCCAAAATCAAGTTCTTAGTGAAGAATGGGACTAAGTCCCTTATTCTTGACTACAAAACCTTTGTCAAAGCCACTGGCCTTGACTACACTGAGACTTTTGTAGCCCCACCCACTGAAGAGGAAGTTAAACAACTCCTCTTAGAACTAGGGCCCTATGACAAACATCATCCTGATGTTACTCCAGGGGCCCTACTGAACAAAGCCCCCATCATCAAAACATGGTTTCCTGCCCCTTGGAGGATCCTGATGACATTTGTAATTCAGGTCCTTGGGGGGAATAAGTCCTCAACTGAGCAACTAAACACTACTCAATCAATGATAGTGTACTGTCTCATTGAGGGTAAAAAGATTGACCTTGGAGAAATTATCTTCAGGGACCTCATAGGCAAATTGGGTGGGAAGTCTAGGCAAAAACACATGTCTTACCCTAGATTCATTTCTTGTGCCCTGAATGACCTACTAGGGTCTGAATATATCAAGCCTGACAGTGTTGGCTTTGAACCTGATGTCTTACATAAGGCAAACTACTCACATGACCCTAATGAGGTAACACCTGTCGCCCTGACCACATACATGCTGACTGCTATCCAGGGTGACAACATAGTTTCACCAATTCCCTCTCCCACCAAAAAGGTGAAGAGGAAGAAGGGACAGGGGTCCAGGAAGGTGGCTCAACCCAAGCCACTCGTCACTGAGACCTCTGCCCCTAAGCCTGACAATAGGGGGCAACAACAACAGACCCTGACTGCCGACACCATCAGGATCATTAGCCAATCTTTGGCCACAAAACAAAGGCCAATGGAGGACACTGACACATCACACTCAGTATCCTCGGGCTAACCCATTCCCAAAGGCCCTGCTGGCAAAAACAAGTCAGTGGGGTCGGAGCCAACTAAACCTTCACATCTTGCTAAAGACTCTGGCAAATCATAACCAGAGTATTAGGGAGTAAGGGGTCCTATACCCTCGGTGGGGCAGCACTACTCCATTGAGAAGGGGACCCATAAACATTCACATCCTGCCAAAGGCTCGGGTAAATCACAACCCAAGCAACAGGGAGTTCTCGCCCCTAAATCTTCGACAGGCCAGCACAAGCCTGTTGGAAAGGGGGGCATAACCACTCAGGTGCCTAATGAGGATATTCGCCAATCAAAGCTTTTGTCTGAGGGCACACAAACTCATCCCAAAGACTCAGAGGGAAACATACAACCCGCTGATAGGGACACAACATTCACGGCTCCTAGTGATGGTACTGAGAAACACCCATCAGTGCCTGAAGGGGTCACGAGGGACAAAGATTCATAGGGACACATACCACCCGCTGATATGGAACTCACAACAACCCCCGAAGGTGCACATAACTCGGGAACTGACCCTGAGGACCAGGTAGATAAAACCCAATCTACCAGATTTGAGGGGTCAGGACCTGGCCAAAACGAAGGCAAGTCTTCTTATGAAAAGGAGCCGGATAACCTTACTTTGCAGATTCAGTCCCTAGCTGAAGCTCAGGCAGTTTTGTACTCTGATGATGAATTCAACAGTGATGAGGAAGTCTTCAAGGCCGGAGATGACATGGAGCTTGAGGAGACAGTCCCTGAACCAATTCCTCAGTCTCCTCAATCTTCTAACCATGACGATGCTGACACACATTCCGAGCCAGAATCCTCAGGAGATGATCAGGCTCCTCTTACTGTGAAAACCTTCACCAAATTCATCAAAAAGATTACTAACATTTTGTACAGGGGGATAACTGATGAGGTCTTTGACATGCACACTGAACAGGCGGTTCACTATCATAATCTCAAAGATGCTGTCGAAGACTTCGATGAAGATGTCAAGGAACAAAATTCCTCAGTCAACCACTCCCTGACACAGATGATCACTCGCCTGAATCAGTTTTAGATAACCCTCAACCAGCTGAATGTAGGGGTTCAGTCGGTTCAAGAATCAGTCAAGGATGATCCTGAAGTCACCAGGAAGCTACTTCAGGCATCTGAGACGTATCAGGTAAACTCAGTGGCTCTCACTGAGTTACTTGACTTGCTGAAGGGTTCTAATCTTCAGGGTCTCACCACTACTGTGGAGTCTCTCAAATCTTCCTTCATCAAAATGGAGGAATCAGTGACAACTCTGTCCCAAAGGTCTACTTCTCTGGCATGGACCTTGGGATCCAGGATGACAGCTCTTGAACATGCACAGGCTGCACTTGACTCCAGGGTGTCCATCATTCAACAGGATACTCAGGAGATCAAGTCTATGATGATTGAAAATTTTCAAGCCTTCAAGGGAGCATCTACTTCTTCTTCAGTACAGCCAACACTTGCCATCACTGACACTCAGGCAAATGTTGAGGGGGAGAATGCTACTGAAGCCCCTAATACTGTTGAACAAGAAGCTGGACAGCCCTCTCACACTGAGGGGGAGCATGTCACTGAAGCAACACCAATCACTGAAGTTCCACCACAGGAGGAACCAGTCTCCTCTTCTCTCGGACAGGACAGAGGAAAAAGTATTGCTACCACCTCTAGTCCTGAAATTGTGCTCAAGCCAGCCTCAACCTTGGTCAGATTTGACCCTGATGCACCTATCAGAGTCCCGTTTGAAATCAATGGAGTAGTACATCATCTCACTCATGACGAAATTCAAGCTCACATGGAAAGGACTGAGACACTACTAAATGTGGCTGAAGAAGAGAGAATGAGCAAGCCTGTTCTCATTTAGGCTGTTCATGAGGAAGCTGAAAAGATTGGGTTGAATACTGAGGCACTAGCAACTGAACAAGCTGGTGCAGCCTTTAAAAAGGCTCAGGAAGAAGAGCTAAATGCTATGAAAAGGGAAAGGGAAAACAAGCTTAGGAAGGATGCTCAAATCAGAAAACACAGGGTCGAAAATCTCAGGAAGGATGCTCAAACTTGAAACCATCACTGACATTCAAATCCACAGGAACACCGATCCTGCAGTGGTCACCGTCTTCAGGGGACGTGATAAAAGAATACTTGACATCCATAAGCCTTTCAAGTTTGCTGACTTTGGCATCACTGAGCTTGATGAGCTTCGTTCTATCATTTCCAAAAAGAACAATGTTGTGGTTCCTAAACTTCTCGAATCACTGAAGGATAGATACGACAGACTGAGAGCAATGCCTGAGGCTCGTAACATTCCCTCACTTTTTCCTGACTCAGCAAAAGAGACTGCTCCATCTAAGGCTTACAAGAGGAAAAGGAAGCAAATTGAGATGGAGCCTGAGATCAAAGTACCAGGGTTAGAGTGTGACAGGTCGCTTCCTGAAGGGATCACATTCGTGAACAATGCGGTCCTTGAAGCTCCTGAAAGAGGCTTATGCTTCACTAATGAGTATGGAAGCCTGGCGCTCCAAAGGTGGTCTGATATGGATAAGGCAGGAATCAAAGCTATGCTCATGTACCTCATGTTGGCGTCCCCCATCAAGAGTGATGAGAACAAAAGATTTTGCCAGGACCTGGAAGCAATGATCAATGAACATCCTGAAAGACACCTACTCAGATCAAAGAAAGCAAAGCTTGAAAACCTTGGATACCACCTGAACATCTGATCTGCAAGAACTATCTTTTTAATTTTTTTGTAATTTGTAGGACTTGTAATAACTATGAATAAACTTTGATGTTTTGTTTAAAATTATGTGTCCTACTTATAATTACAACAACATTCAGTAAGAGATGAAGACCCCTGCCAACTCATAATAAATCAAGAAACACTTAGGCTATTTGTATGTTCAAATAGGGGGAGATTGTTGGGTCACTGAATTCCCCAATCTTCTTCTAACAAGGATTTGAACGTAAAATAACCTAAGTGTAAACAAGTATCTTAGTAAACAGTAACTCAGTGACTCATCTTCAGGATGCTTAGACCGAACCTAAGAAGAAAGGTTCTCCATTCAGTGAGGCGGAACTCAGTGAAGTGTGATCTAAGCCAAGAAGAAGGTGATGGGTTCAGTGAGGATGACAATAACTCACTGAACCCCAAGACTCCTCAACAACTTCATAGTACTGAAGACTGATGACTAGAAGACTGAAGTTTTGGCAGGACTGGGCGGGAAAGTTTGATCTGTTTCACTAAAGTGCTTTATCACTTTAAGGTCAAACTTTCCTCAAATGGTTAAAACCAGGCTGTCATCAAAAAGTGCCTTTTGAACTTAACCCAAAGAAGTTTCCCTTGCCAGAGAATAAAATCTATCAAGATTTTATTGAGGAACACTTAGGTCCATTGTATAATAGGGTTGTTCACATTTGTGTATAAATAGGTAGCATAAGAGAGGAGTAGAAGTTGACAAGTTTGTGCAATTAATGCAAAGCATTCACAAACCACTTTTACTCCTCCAAAGAACAACACAACCCCTGAGATAGCTCAGTGGGTCCTGAAAGTTGTCACTTAACATAGATTGAGTTTAGTGAGGAGTCAATACCATACTTGTTGTTTTCAATCCCAAGTGTTATTCCGCAAACACTTGGGTACGATTCTTTTTGATTAACTTCTAATAAAGAATTAAACGTTGAAAAATATTGTCTCTTATATCTACGTTACTTTATTGTTAATCATTTTATACATCTTTGTTTAAAGTCATATAACTTGGTTACTTTAGCTTTGTAGTTATAGTTAACCAAGTAAAAGGGACAAACACATCTTATTAACCTAGGCTTGGAATCCTGCTTACTAAACAAATACTTTAAAGCTGAATGGTCAGTGTGAACAACAGTTTTAGACATTACTAAATAAAACCTAAATTTATCAAAAGCATAAACTACCACCAATAATTCTTTTTCAGTAGTAGTGTATTGTTCTTGTGCATAATTTAAAGTCTTACTTGCGTAATAAATTGGTTAAAACTTTTTAACTACCCTTTGTAGAAATGTAGAGGGTAGGGGTGAGTACGTTTCCGTTTAAAATTTAAAATGTTTCGCAAAAATTTCCGATCAAGTGAGACTAAATATGAATAGTGGTTATGTCACTAATAAGAAACATATATGCCACTTAATAACAAGTGTACAGGCCATCACGTAAACATAATTGTAGAAACTAGAAGGGGGGTTGAATAGTTTTACCATTTTTAATTACTTATTAAAATACTTTTTGCCTCTGTTAGGTCCTTTTATGTTTCTATTGCTAAGTTGCTAGATTTGCTAGTTATGTGATATCAAATTAACTAGATGTAAAGGTATAAAGTATATAAAGAAAAGAGTAAAGGAAAGAACACAACCAAAGGAGATACCAAGATTTATAGTGGTTCGACATGAAGCTCACTCTTCATCCTAGACTAGTCCTCGAGTACCACACTCAAGAGTTTTCAATCACTATGTCAACAAACTCCTTTAGGCGAAGCAATCCGTACACAAGCTTGCACCAACTTTAACGACACCAAGCGGAATGTCGAGTCCTAATCCTAGCTAGAACCAATATACACCGAAGCCCATGTGGCCACACAAACAAGCACTCTTGTCCACTTAGATGGACACACGATCTAAGTCTTCACACGAATGAGCAATCCCATTCACTTGCATCTACACATGATTTAAGCCTTCACACACGGACTTCACTAAGTCTAAATCTTCAAACTAGAACCCCACCAAGTCCTAGCATTCAAACAACACCCAAACTATTAAAAGTCCTATTCTAAATGCAAGACTTCTTGGACTTACATCTTTGTCCAAGTACACCCTAACACAACTACTCACGACTCACACACAAGTCGGATTCACAATATTACAACATATACAAATGAGAGAGTAGGAGGAAGAATAGAATTGTAACCCCTTTCTTAGTGCTCCCCCTTGAAGAAGGCACTAGGGAATCAAGCTATGGTGTTGTGCTACAAAAACAGGTTAGAAGACAAAGCACATACACATATATAGAAGAATATAGAGAAACAAGTTAGATAGAAGGGTTTGATAGATTAGAAAGAAAGGATGTGAAATTAGAAGATAAGCAGCATGCAAAAATCAAGTTTTAGGCTATCCTGAGGATGGTCCCGTAAATATATGGATGGTCCTTTAAAGATAAGGGACCGCTACTTTGATAAGGGCCCACTGCCAGTAAGCGTTGTGATTAACATAACATTTTATAGACAACCATTATAAATAACACAACATAATGTCAGCACAATACATTCATTCATAAGAAAACATACATGATTATAGCATACAATACATAATCATCATAGATTCATACGTCATACAATCATTACATAGTCGTACAAGCTATTTCTAGAGAATCCTAACTTCCTAAAACATGCTTGGCCCAAAAGATAGTCCGTTTGAGTATTCAACTAAACACATAGAGATGTTTAGTTTGAAGTTGGAGGATAAGAAGGTGGAGAGGATAGTGGAGCTGAAGGTGGCATGGAAGCAAGAGGAATTGGTTGAAATGTTTGGTGGAGAAAGAAAATATTCAACGTAACCAAACATATAGTGAAGATCATCTGTTAGGGATGAGATGAGATGGAAGTTATGATAACAACATGCACAACCGATGGTGTGGTTGTTTACAAAGTTGTATTGGAAAGGATGTCCTATGATTGGAGATGGTGGTGGAGAGGATGGAGTGTACTCCAAAGGCCCATTTGGTGAGAGAGATAGAGAAGTATTTTGTAGAGGTGGATGTGTGCTTCTTGGAAGAGGAGATATGTTTCCAAGATAGGTTGAGAATTGAGATGTTGTGGTATTTAGTGGAATTGGAGAGTTTGAGGTGGTAAAGGATGGTGAAGAGTCACTTACAAATGGTGTGAAAGCACCTGCGCTTGAATGGATGTGTAAGATTGATGAATTTTTGATGAATTATGTGAATGGAGATGAGTTAGGTCTTGATGAAGATGATGAGGTGCCTCTAATAAACAGTGTTTTGAGAGGTACACTAGGCATTTGAGGTGATAAAGGTTGAGATTTTTTAGAGAGAGTGGTGTTATCAAAGGCAAGGTCAATGAAGGGTGATTTTGGTGGTGTGAGAGTGATTTTAGGTCTTTTGTTTGAGAGAATCAATGAGGTTAAGGGAGAACTCATTGTAGAAGATGAGAAGGAAGTAAGAGGTGATGAAGATGAAAATGATAAAGAGGAAGTGTTTAAATAATCAAAGATGATTATGGTTTAGGCAAAGCATGCATTAGAAAGGTTTTAGCACATATGTTTGTTTAACTAAACATGGCAATGATGGTGATAATCATGCAATAGGTTTATGATTTGTAGAAAATGAGAAACAGTGCAAAAATCCATGACTTACAAAGGACGGTCCTTTAAATACTTGGACGGTCCTTTGTTGATAAGGGACCGCCAAGTTGATAAGGGACTGCTAGCAGTAAATTTGTAGATTTTTTGCCCAGTTTTTGATTTCTGCAAACATGCACCTGTAACTCATCTTGACATATCATATAGAGCAAATTCATATGCAAATATCACTTAGACAATCATGCTATTAAGAGGAAAGCATTTAGCAGGTCATACACATGCTCAAGAGACATAAATCAAATTTTCCATAGCTTAACCAAATTAAATAAAGAGCATGCACCTAGAATATGAAAAATTCAAGTTAAGACAACAATTAACAAGTCTCAAACACAATATAAATACATAAGGAATTCATAGTTAAAATGGTGATGATTTTATCCAACGCGGTGAGCCTGCATTCATGGCATTGTTTCTTTGAGGATGATTTTGACTTGGTCTCGTTGCAAAGCATTCTTGAATTTAGCTTGTACCTCTTCCTCTAGATTAGGATCATTATAGATGTCATAATCTACAGAGGATGACATAAAGATGGACGAAATACAGGTCTAATTAATGGGATCCATGTCGGGATTGAAGAGAGAGTATTAAGGACCATGAAGATAAGGGTGGAAGTTCATGAGGTAGTGATAGACACGAGTTAGGAACATCCCATTGGGTATCAATTTGTCTTTGTTACCCTTGGGATGTATGATTCGCTTAGCGAAGAAGTGGGCGAGATTGTTGGGTTGTTGGGTGTGTAGACGATACATCATATGAGCACAATACGCCAGAAGTTGCTCACGAATTCCCTTAAGACCAAGAGTGTTTTCTTTCAAAACGACTTCCTAAGGAATCAGTTCTTCACAAACCTCAGCCAGACGACTTTTCGTTGGATTGAGGAAAGACATTTACCTATGGGTACTAAGGAGTTTGGTAAGTTGACTTGGATGGGGTATGTAGGAGCAATAAGGACTGTTCTCTTCTTTATAGTTGAAGAGTGACTAAAGAAACCAATCTTTACTATAGGCACATTGGCAATGATTAGGGATTCTGAGAATTTGAGCAAATTGCTCAAGAGTTAAGACAAACTTGAAGTTTTGAATCCAAGACCAAAGTGACAAAGATTGATCATTGTTACGTATGAGTTCAACTTGTCGGAAGAATTCTAACACAAAATGAGGACAAATTTGCTCGTTGATATAGAGCAAGAAATCGAATCCTATAGCACGAAAGGTGGTGTTGATATCTCAATGGTAGATTAACGAAGGATCAACAATTCATCCTTCATGAAATCGATGAGTTTCAAGATTCACATAGGAATGAATGTGACTCCCTGGTGTGGTTGGTTCACGAGATATTCTAGGAGCATATGAGTTGGTGAGTAGATGATCAAAATCATAATCATGTGTCATTATGTTCCGTATAAGAAAACCAACGACCTATTCGTTATATTATTTGAACAATTGATACTTATATCTAATGATAGGTTGAAATATTATGTTTTTCCTTTTTTAAAACTCATGTTATTAGGACTTGATCCTTATTAACTCATGAACATGTATTTGACGTGTATTAACATTGTTTTAATTTTATTCAAGCCATATCTCCCAAATGTTGAATTATCAAGTGTTTTGACCTTTTCTTAAGATTTTAACAATTTTACCGAAGATGTGATTTTGCAAAATCTTAACTGCTGCTTCCAAATAATTTTGCAAAAAGATGAAAATCACCAAATTTTGATATCTAGGTCTTGTAAACCATAGAATTAAATTGTGAAGAACTTTCAATAAACTTACTTACAATGAATGATTTCAAGAGATGTTAGATAGAGGATGCCTGAATCTTGATTAATTGTAATTTGACCTTAGTGAGATAATTAAGATTTTAGGTAGTTTAGGTTTGTTTTTTTTTTTTTTTTTTGCTTTGTTTACTTTGAGAGTTACTGGTTTAGTTGACTGCAAATAAGAAGTGAAAGACGTATATTTAAAGAAAAATGACCCGACTGTCCCTTATCGATAAGGAATCGTCAGGAGGACCATCCTATAATGTGGGACCGTCACCAATGGGGTTACAAAAATAATAATTTTGAATGGTTTTTGAAAATACTTAGGATTTTAAACTCTAACAAAGATATTTTTCTCAAGGACTCTTAAAACCACGAGTTTAGGAATTCTAGGCACGGAATAGACATGATACATATGAGTAGGCTGAGGAATGGGTATTGAGTGGAATTGAGACAGAAGAAAGAGAAGAGACTCGATATTGATTAAAAGCTTAATTAGGGGTAGGAATAGAGTCAAGACAGAAGAGATGGAGTAAATATGAACGAAGCGAGATTCAAATACGAGACTTGCATCGGGTAGGCTGAAAGTCAATCACGTCGGTGCCGCGAAGAGTCATGGATGAGAAATAGAGAAAAGAAGGGATGTAGCGAATGTTAATGTAATACCCCAGGCAAATCCCACATTGGCTGTGACTTGGAGTGATGCTGGGACATATATGTTAACATTCGCCTTATATGACACAACGCGTTTTGTGGTGGAACGGTTAATCGGCCATACGGTTAAGCGTGCTCATGTAAGAGTAGTATTGGCTTGGGTGACCTACCGGGAAGTCTTCACATGAGGGCCACAAAAGCAAATCCGTGAGCCTTCGGGCAAAGCGGACAATATTGTGGTCTATAAGGCGGGGTGTTACAGATGGTATCAGAGCCACTCCAAGCCGTTCGGGATGTGGGGCAAACTTCATCGGGGACGATGAGTCCCTACGGGGGGTGAATGTAATACCCCAGGCAAATCCCACATTGGCTGTGACTTGGAGTGATGCTGGGATATATATGTTAACATTCGCCTTATATGACACAACGCGTTTTGTAGTGGAATGGTTAATCGGCCATACGGTTAAGCGTGCTCATGTAAGAGTAGTACTGGCTTGGGTGACCTACCGGGAAGTCTTCACATGAGGGCCACAAAAGCAAAGCCGTGAGCCTTCGGGCAAAGCGGACAATATTGTGGTCCATAAGGCGGGGTGTTACAGTTAAAAGAGTGCATCATCCATAGTGATTGATAGACGCAAGAGGTCGATATAATGGTTGTGGTAAGACCATTATTTCCAAATACTTTGTTAGGTCACCATATTGATTTCACACAAACAAGAATGAGATAGATATAAGGAGTTGGGTGAATATTTGATTAAGAGAAAAATGAAAGCAAGAGTTTCCTTAAGATATCAAATAAACAACCAAGTTTTACAAGAGACCTAAGGCTTCTATTCATAGGGAAAGAGCTAGGGCAACACTCCCTCTCCTTCCACTAGCAATTTGTTTGGGCTTCTAAGCCCATGGACCAAAATGCCTTAAGTCTAGTAAACATGTTACATAACATAAATGTAAGTAAATAGTAACTTAAGCAACCTGTTATTACAAATGATCGAGACCTGACAAAATAGTAAAACTTTGATCCCAACAATCTCCCCCTAAGGGTCGGTCATCACGGTTGCTTGACGTCTTTGTCATTTCTTCATCTTTGACTTTCATAGCTATAGACGTCTTTCAATAAACATGAGATAATAATCATTCATCGTTCTTGTGCCTTGTTCATTGTTGTTGTGATAGTGATCAAATAATGAAGTTGTCTGCCTTTCTTTACTTCCGCGTCTGTGGTGGTAGTCCGCCATTCCAACATGCTTATACATCTTTGAATTCTGACTTATACATGCACGTAGTCCCTTTCTTTCACTTAAGATCTTTAGTCTTTATACTTTGTAGATTCTTCTTTTTGGCGTAGAATCTTTCTTTGAACTTTGTATTGCTTTGATCTTTGAGGGAGCTTTTGATGACTTCAAGATGCATGTATGAGCATGTGGAATCCGTTGCCATGGAGATGATGTAACCCAGCATGTAAACAGTTAGCAATAAAACATCTGGTACTTACAGATAAGGAATTAGAGATCGTCAACAGCATATTGTGAGGACTCCTTCTAACCCTTATCAAGGCCGTTCCCATGTTAAATACTCCCGAAGGAGCTTACAAGACCTACTAAGTAGCTCAATGACTGGGTGAGTCGCTGGGGATCACTCCACGACTGTAGATCGCTAAGAAACCACCGCAAACACTAAGCGTAACCTACAAGGAGTTACCGAAGTGACTTGCTGACAGGGCTATTAGATGTTGACCCTGGCAGGATTTCCGTTCAATCATTGAGAAATACTTATGTAAATTCTCTCATAAACGTTCTCGGCAGATTGCTAAGATTTGCGATGGACTCGATAATTTGCAGCTGGTGTCCATTGATGTAGAACACCAGTTGCAGAAATACTAAGTGTTCCTAGGAGATCTTTGATGTATCTCATGGCTCTAGACTCGAAAAGTGCACACTTAGGTTTCCTATGCGGAGACTAGGGAGGGGTCTCCTGCTTCAATATCAACCATCTCTAAGAGATAAGTCGATAGATTATATCGGTTCCCCGTGAGAATGAAACAAGCTCTTTTAAGAGAACTTGAGTGGTTAAGAAGGTTTAGTGCATTGCGTCACTGGGTCCATGACGACTTTATCTTCAATACCAGCGTCACCTTAGCAACAACCAGTAGCATATGAATTGAAACCGGTGTCTGCCCTAAGGTTGAACATATGGAGGGCTATTTCTTTTCACCCTTTTCTTTACTTTTCTTTTTAATTCTTCAACTCCTTCTTTCCCCTTTCATTCTTTTCTCCTTTTTCGTATCATACCTAAGGAATTCTAATACTAACTATCAGTGATGTCCTTGGGTAGATCCCTCCGACTCTGGCGGATCATAGGACTGTATTTCCTATCTTAATCACCTTATAACTCCATGATTATCCGACAATAGCCAAGAAACCTTTGAAAATCTCTCAAAGTGTTTGTGAATATCAAACATTTTGTTTAACACTTTGAGAGTTTTATGTTTATTTATGAAAGGATCCCCCTTCACATGTGCTCATAAGTAATTAATAAATTTTCACATGCGGGAGGAACAAGCACTTTTAGAATTGATCCACTTTCAGTGAACCCGACCAATTCGAGACACGCTTACATCACTAGTTAGACTAGCATGAAGTTATTACCAGGCCTGGTCAAATCCACAGAAAGTTTCTCGAAACGGTACATTTCTACTAAGACAAATCCTTTTCGAGACACGCTTACGTGGCTAGTTAAAGAGTTCCATTGTCAGCTTTTAGGTGACAACTAGCTCTAGTAACTAACTTGATGTTATTACCCGTCGAGGATAAGTCTTTTCGAGATTACTAACTTTTATGTTTTGTCAATTCTGATTCTAGCTCGCACAAGATACAACTTTAAGCAACTTTGAACTTTCATATTTTAATCACATTCACTTTTTCTCCCCCTCAAGAATAGCATATGAGATGTTGTTTTTTATTAACTTTTGATTAAAATATGCTTTTTGAGTCTTATGGGGAGATATCAACAAGAACTTGTGGTTTTCAAACGATGAAATTTTTCAAGTGCTCCCCCTCAACAAGTGAATACTCATTGAGGTGAAATACATGCATTTTGAGTAGAATTATGAAAATTGGAAAATGTTTGATTAATTTTACTCAAAAGTAAGAAGCCTTCGCTCCTTATATAAGGATTGAGGCACTGATGCGTACCTCAGGGTCCTTTCATTACAAGTACGGGTTGTACACTGTTATGTGTGTATAAGCCATAATGAGAACACTTCAATCAAATGAAACAATTAATATTTGTCACACCCCCAAAATCGGGTCCAGCGGAAGCATACGTGTAGCTGGGGTGTAACTCAATCGGTAACACAACACAAGTACAAAAATAGTTTTCACTTTAATTATTTAGAATAAAATCGTTTAATCAAAACGTTGAATTTACATCGTTAAAAGTAGTGCGGAAGTAGGCCCTTAAAAGTAGTTTAAAACGGTCCCCATATAAATAATCAGAGTCTTCTATGACCATGCCATGCCCTGCCAAAACCTCCAGTAATGTGCCATAGGTTAAAACCTGAAAATACATGCTAAAGTGTCAACACGAGGTTGGTGAGTTCACAGAGTTTGTTTAACAAATAAAGTATATAGAAAAGTGATCACACAGCAAAGGCATCGTAAATCCACTCAGTTACAAGTCCCGCCATAAGAGACTTGTAACCTGTGTGTTTACAACCCACTGCTAAATAGTTTAGGTCTAGTAGTCAAGCACCCGTGGTCAATAATAAGTCACAATATAAGCACCACCTATATAATAAAGAATGTGGCAAGGCTCCTAAAATAAATAATATGCGTTCCGTAGACCGGGGAACGAGAGGTTGGCCGACCTCTAATAGCGCTATCCATACTACCTACTGCCCCACACAAGGAGGCCGCACGAACGGTACGTATAAACTGGAGTGCGAACGGCAAACCAGCAGGAGACTAACAATTGCAGATGCACGAACAGTACATCATTCACAAACTATTATATAGTAATAAGTCAAAGTTACTCCGTAGACAGGGGAGATTTTATGTTGCTCCGAACATGGGAGACTTGATAATGCTGCTCCGTAGACAGGGGAGACTTTGCACTGCTCCGAACATGGGAGACTTTAGGTTATAGTACGTACGGTACTTTAGGGTCAAAAGTTTAAGTCAAGTTCAAAAGTCAAGTCAAGTTCAATAGTTCAAAACAAGTTATAAGGTCAAATGAGTTCATAATAGTTCAAGGTTCAAAACAATGTTCAAAGAGTCAAGTAGTAATTTATGTAAAAACGAGCATGTATTCTCCCCCAAAAGTTAACAAAACAATTTAAAAGAGTAGGGGCTATGACTCACCTGGTACGATAGTTACGAAGACAAAAGTGGTTACACAGAAATGAGGTTCGATCTCTAACCGCGACCTATAATGAACGAATGATACGATCTACTTAAATTATGAGAGGATGCGATGAATGTACATGCACATGAAGCCTATACCACTCATAGTTTGAAAATAAGTGTTGGCGTTGAATTATAGTGTTTCCATAACTTAAGAGAATATTTGCTATTAGATGTTGTCAAATATATATATAGTTCGCCTAGTTTCAAAAGTGTATAACTTGGTCGTTTTAAGCTCGTTTTCTACGTTCTTTACATTCCCGGAATCGTGGGACAACATACTAATATATTTTCAATAGCTCGGCTCCTCCAGGTTACGTTTAACGCCTCTATTTGTCCGTCTAAAAATGCCAAACAGCATGCAGTTTTCAGAAAATATAGTTTTCGTCGTTAAACCCGTTTTTGGCGTATCTCCTTCGTTATTAACTCGTTTTCATCCCCGTTTTCGGCCATAGTTCCGTCTCGGAAAGTATTTTCTAAATATTTGGTCAAAAGTTACCCCAAACCCACTGAGTTGGCCACGTTTTCATTTTAAGGACAGTAGGTTTATATATATTTTCAAAAATCATTTTCCTAGTTTCAAACTTGTTTCAACTTCAACCAAATCACTTTCAATCACCACAAATCTAGTCTAATCTTACCATACACCTTCTTAGGGTGTCATGGGTTCCTAAACATCATAAATCAAGTGGATCTAACAAGGATCTAACAATAATCCATTTCTAGGAATCAAAAGTTATATATATATATATATATAAATGAGTGGTATATACTAACATATGCATGTAAACCTTGTATGAAATCACATGAACATAATAAGAACATGAAGAAATTATGAACAAAAGTTTGACAACTTACATAGAAAGATTAGTGAGCTTATGGAGATGAAAACTTATAAAACCTTGGGTTTTTATCACAAAACCCAAACAAGAACAACTAAAGGAACAAGATTAGAGCTTGATCTTGGAAAAATGATGGATCTTGCTTGTGTTTCTCTTCTTGGCCGATCACCACACCAAAGGAAAGAAAGAAAGAAAATTGCTAGTTGTATTATTTGGTGAAATGAGAAAAATGAGATGAAAAGTGAAGTTTTAGATTATATGTATTATAATAGTAGACAAGATCCATAAAAAGGGGAAGGCATTAGGGGGGGCTGAATTTGGTGAAAAAAAAAAGAGAAGAAAATATGTGACTTTAGTAAGATAGTTGGTATAATGTGTAGATATTATTAGTTTTAGGTGATACCGGGTACCGAGTTAACTAAAAACAAATTGTAACGAGATAAAATAAACTATAATGAATTTGTAAAAATTGTAAAATAATATTCGTGATGAGAATCGGAAGCTAAAATAATGATCGGGTTGAAATATCGCAAACCGACGGAGTTATAAGCTCCGACCGGAAAACGTAACAGTTGATTTGAAAACACCGGGTAAATTAATAATATAATTTTTATATCATTATTATGAGTATAAAAATATGTTAGGACCATAGTTGAGATTGTCGGATCGATTATTCAAAATATTAGTTCATAAGATAACGTTTCTTAGTTTAATAATCGTACGTTTACAAAAATGACGCAACCCACGTATAAATGACAAATTTTCTCCGGAGATGAATAGTGTTTTATGAATAGTAAAATTTTAAAACGCTTCTCAGAATATCAAACTGACCTAAAAAATGATGAATAGTAAAATGATGAATAGTGATCGATGAATAGTAACCGATGAATAGTAAATGTGAAAGTTCGGGAAAAGACCAGAATTTACGAGTTGTGACAGTCTCTACTCCTTAAGGGAACTTCGTCCCGAAGTTCAGTTAACGTTGGTCTCCGAAGTGTTATATAGGTGAAGATTCATGAGACGAAATGACCAGTTGACGTGCTTTCAAGCGGCGGTTCACAAGGTGAGGAAAAGTATAAGCGTTCTGACAACGAGGGTACACACACACATGAATGAAACATTCGGAAATTGAGTAGAGGATTTAATCCAGACAAAATTTTATTATAACCATTCTCAGTGTTGCAAAATTCATTTCTGAGTCGGATATAGGTAGTCAGCCTATGTCCCACTATCCCGGGTTGAATATAGGTGACTAGTCTATATTCCACCGAGGTTCCATGAATTTTGAAATACTCAGCTCAGTTATACTAATACTATGTCCTTCACAAATACCAAGACGTACAGAAAGACTAAGACAGGTGACCAAACTCGAGGTCAAATGATGAAACTATGCTAGGAGAAACATAACAGGGTGACATATATGATACGTGAACATGCTCATATGAAAGACAATGATAGAGATCAATTAGAACAAATGAACATAATATACCAGATAATGAGACACAAATCTCATCACCTAAGTCAGCAACAAACCACAAGTGAGGCATTATCTTGGCAGGCAGGCACGTGACGGTCATAGGGTTAAGTTTTTCATAAAAGTAGCTATAGTCTAGGTTTTAAAAAAAACACTTAGTTCGCTATAGCCGTAGCTCTGATGCCAATCTGTCACACCCCCAAAATCGGGTCCAGCGGAAGCATACGTGTAGCTGGGGTGTAACTCAATCGGTAACACAACACAAGTACAAAAATAGTTTTCACTTTAATTATTTAGAATAAAATCGTTTAATCAAAACGTTGAATTTACATCGTTAAAAGTAGTGCGGAAGTAGGCCCTTAAAAGTAGTTTAAAACGGTCCCCATATAAATAATCAGAGTCTTCTATGACCATGCCATGCCCTGCCAAAACCTCCAGTAATGTGCCATAGGTTAAAACCTGAAAATACATGCTAAAGTGTCAACACGAGGTTGGTGAGTTCACAGAGTTTGTTTAACAAATAAAGTATATAGAAAAGTGATCACACAGCAAAGGCATCGTAAATCCACTCAGTTACAAGTCCCGCCATAAGAGACTTGTAACCTGTGTGTTTACAACCCACTGCTAAATAGTTTAGGTCTAGTAGTCAAGCACCCGTGGTCAATAATAAGTCACAATATAAGCACCACCTATATAATAAAGAATGTGGCAAGGCTCCTAAAATAAATAATATGCGTTCCGTAGACAGGGGAACGAGAGGTTGGCCGACCTCTAATAGCGCTATCCATACTACCTACTGCCCCACACAAGGAGGCCGCACGAACGGTACGTATAAACTGGAGTGCGAACGGCAAACCAGCAGGAGACTAACAATTGCAGATGCACGAACAGTACATCATTCACAAACTATTATATAGTAATAAGTCAAAGTTACTCCGTAGACAGGGGAGATTTTATGTTGCTCCGAACATGGGAGACTTGATAATGCTGCTCCGTAGACAGGGGAGACTTTGCACTGCTCCGAACATGGGAGACTTTAGGTTATAGTACGTACGGTACTTTAGGGTCAAAAGTTTAAGTCAAGTTCAAAAGTCAAGTCAAGTTCAATAGTTCAAAACAAGTTATAAGGTCAAATGAGTTCATAATAGTTCAAGGTTCAAAACAATGTTCAAAGAGTCAAGTAGTAATTTATGTAAAAACGAGCATGTATTCTCCCCCAAAAGTTAACAAAACAATTTAAAAGAGTAGGGGCTATGACTCACCTGGTACGATAGTTACGAAGACAAAAGTGGTTACACAGAAATGAGGTTCGATCTCTAACCGCGACCTATAATGAACGAATGATACGATCTACTTAAATTATGAGAGGATGCGATGAATGTACATGCACATGAAGCCTATACCACTCGTAGTTTGAAAATAAGTGTTGGCGTTGAATTATAGTGTTTCCATAACTTAAGAGAATATTTGCTATTAGATGTTGTCAAATATATATATATAGTTCGCCTAGTTTCAAAAGTGTATAACTTGGTCGTTTTAAGCTCGTTTTCTACGTTCTTTACATTCACGGAATCGTGGGACAACATACTAATATATTTTCAATAGCTCGGCTCCTCCAGGTTACGTTTAACGCCTCTATTTGTCCGTCTAAAAATGCCAAACAGCATGCAGTTTTCAGAAAATATAGTTTTCGTCGTTAAACCCGTTTTTGGCGTATCTCCTTCGTTATTAACTCGTTTTCATCCCCGTTTTCGGCCATAGTTCCGTCTCGGAAAGTATTTTCTAAATATTTGGTCAAAATTTACCCCAAACCCACTGAGTTGGCCACGTTTTCATTTTAAGGACAGTAGGTTTATATATATTTTCAAAAATCATTTTCCTAGTTTCAAACTTGTTTCAACTTCAACCAAATCACTTTCAATCACCACAAATCTAGTCTAATCTTACCATACACCTTCTTAGGGTGTCATGGGTTCCTAAACATCATAAATCAAGTGGATCTAACAAGGATCTAACAATAATCCATTTCTAGGAATCAAAAGTTATATATATATATATAAATGAGTGGTATATACTAACATATGCATGTAAACCTTGTATGAAATCATATGAACATAATAAGAACATGAAGAAATTATGAACAAAAGTTTGACAACTTACATAGAAAGATTAGTGAGCTTATGGAGATGAAAACTTATAAAACCTTGGGTTTTTATCACAAAACCCAAACAAGAACAACTAAAGGAACAAGATTAGAGCTTGATCTTGGAAAAATGATGGATCTTGCTTGTGTTTCTCTTCTTGGCCGATCACCACACCAAAGGAAAGAAAGAAAGAAAATTGCTAGTTGTATTATTTGGTGAAATGAGAAAAATGAGATGAAAAGTGAAGTTTTAGATTATATGTATTATAATAGTAGACAAGATCCATAAAAAGGGGAAGGCATTAGGGGGGGGGGGGCTGAATTTGGTGAAAAAAAAGAGAGAAGAAAACATGTGACTTTAGTAAGATAGTTGGTATAATGTGTAGATATTATTAGTTTTAGGTGATACCGGGTACCGAGTTAACTAAAAACAAATTGTAACGAGATAAAATAAACTATAATGAAGTTGTAAAAATTGTAAAATAATATTCGTGATGAGAATCGGAAGCTAAAATAATGATCGGGTTGAAATATCGCAAACCGACGGAGTTATAAGCTCCGACCGGAAAACGTAACAGTTGATTTGAAAACACCGGGTAAATTAATAATATAATTTTTATATCATTATTATGAGTATAAAAATATGTTAGGACCATAGTTGAGATTGTCGGATCGATTATTCAAAATATTAGTTCATAAGATAACGTTTCTTAGTTTAATAATCGTACGTTTACAAAAATGACGCAACCCACGTATAAATGACAAATTTTCTCCGGAGATGAATAGTGTTTTATGAGTAAAATTTTAAAACGCTTCTCAGAATATCAAACTGACCTCAAAAATGATGAATAGTAAAATGATGAATAGTGATCGATGAATAGTAACTGATGAATAGTAAATGTGAAAGTTCGGGAAAAGACCAGAATTTACGAGTTGTGACAATATTGAAAAGTTAATATTCAAGTGTACCAGTTTAAACTTCATCAGTGAGTGGAGCATCAAAGTCAGTGAACTTTGATTCGGGTCTTTCGAAGAGCCTGATAGGAAATGATGGTCTGACACCGATATAGCTTTCCAGTCGTCTGATTTGTTCCCGTCGAAATAGCCTTTCTTCAATCTTCAAGGAAAAGTTACGAACTTGTCTTATTGAGCTGGATTTCCATCTAGGTTGTTCACCTTTAGCTATCTTTCGGTGATCATCATTCAACCTTTTGACAAGCCCATCACGAACGGTTTTTAGCGTAACATCACATAATTTATGTATCTCATCGTACCTCATGAAGCTTTGTAGTTTTTTGCTGTTGATGTAGGTGAAACCAAATGAAGGTTCTTGGATAAGAGTATACTGTGATGTTTGATAGATTCCATCAAATGTGAATTGCGGCTTTGTCAAATTGATCTTCTGTTGGTAACTTTCCACTCCAAGCTGAAGATCTTCCACTCTTTCTTGAACTATCAATCGTCGGATGAATAGGAAGTAGTGATGCCATGAAGTTGTACTGAATTTCTCTTTTGAATCCACGCATTCTTCCTTGAACCTTTTTGAGATACATGTCTTCGATGTCATTGAGATAAAGGTCTGGAAAGTCTGCTTCGGAGAATTTGTACTTCTTTTCATCCTGTCGTTTAACCACAATCTCACGCATGAACATGTAGTTAAACCATTTCGACTCTTGAATCTCCAAGATAGCAATGATCTTAGATTTATACTTCACATTTTCCAATGATTTTTCTCCGAATCTGCTAGTATAACCGAGATGATGACGTTCTGGCCAGTGTTGAATCCCGTGTAGAGCATCTCTGTCGTAAGCTACGATGGAGTTGCTGAATACTGGAGTAGACTCTTCAATTGCAGGAACTTCGTATCTAGCGGCTGGTACTGAGATTGTGAGTGAGGAAGCATATTTCTTCTTGGATTTCTCTTGGGTGAGTTGGAGGTTACGAAGATCTTTGTTGAAGAAGAAGCTGTAAGGTAACTTGGGTTTTTCTGGAAATCCTGTCAAAGGTAATGGTTTAGTCCAGTCAGTGAAGTAAGGCTTTTCATGGTTTTTGGAACTGAGGTCGATATTCACTTCAGGGTTTAGCCAGTCAAACTTGCCAGACATTGCACTAGCTATATTCTGCATGTGATATTCGTATTCCATCTTGTTTCCAGATCTGGACTTAAGGAATTCCTGTGCATTCCTATTGATTCTTTTGAGCTCCGCCTTCGTAAGTTTCTCAATCTGAAGATCCTTCATAATGACTTGAGTGAATTGTAGTGTATTGCCTGGAAGGGGTTCTTCATCTTCAAGAGGAGGTTGAGCTTGTACCAATTCTGTCAGCCAGTCATTCTGAGGTGTGTCATCATTGTCGAGCCATGAATGACGTCTTCTTTTCTTAGATTTCTTAGACTTGGATGTGGCATCCTTGTCTTTAGCCTTTGATGGGGACGATGGTCCAGCTTGAGAATCGGGAATAGGTGAAGCACCGTAATCGGTGTCGGGTTGACCTTGGTAGTCATCAGTTGGTTGCATGAAAGTTTCTTCCTCTTCTGTTGCACCTTGACCGGTAGCTGAGGTGTGTTGTTGAGTTCCAGGAGGAGTAGAATCCTTTCGTGGTTGTTGAGAAGATGAGGGACCGGTTCCAGACTTATGTTTCTTACCTTTTGAGTTCGGGTCCGAGTCGTCATCTTTCCTTGACCTCTTTAAGGTTCCAGCAGCATCTTTGCATGACTCTTTCGACAAGTTAGCATATATTGCATCAACAAGTGCCTTTTCTTCAGTAGTCTGTGTGGTTTTGTAGGCAACTTTGTCATAGAGTTGAGCAAGCAGGTCATCGAAGGATAATTCAGGGACGGTTGGAGTTGCAGTAGAAGCTTTTGCAGTGTGAAGCGTGAATGGTGTGGTTGACAACATTTTCCTAACGACACTTCTGATTCTGTGATCTAAGTTGCCCTTGATTGGTTCAATGAGGTTTGCGACTTCAGGAGTGACAATCTCAACTAGATTTTCAGTAAGATAATCTAGTGTGACAGTCTTAATAAATCCTGAGAAATCAGAGTTCAAGAACTTATCGATCAGCTGCTTTGACTCCTGAAAATCTTCAACTTGTTTGGCAAGACCGGTAACCATGGTAGTAAGTTTGTTGACTTGCTCCTGAAGATCAACTGGTTTAGTTGGTTCATTGATTGAATGTTGCTTTGATGTGGTTTCAGAAGGTGTGGGAGATGAATGTTCAGGTGATGATTCGGATGACGACTCGTTGTGAGAGCTTGAAGAAGAAGCAGGAGGAGTCGGATCCTTTGGTGGAGAGTCTTGAGGAGGTGGAGGTTGCACTGAAAAAGTCTGCTTTGATTGCGAAGATGATTTGAGAAATATGTTGGTGTCGAAAGCATTCTTTTCTTCATTTTCTTTTCTTCTTCGTTCCTCTGCTTCCTTTGCTTCTCGTACAAGAAACTCTGGAGTAATGAGGTATTCATGTTCCAGATCCGTAGCAATGTACTCTTGTCCGCCAACATTCTCCTGTACATTTGCAGTCTTAGTCATAGTGATATCTCCTGTATAATCTGTGTCTTTAACTATATCATCAGGTTGTGAAGCTGATTCTAAAGTAGTGGACACAATGGGAGGAATCATGCTGCTTGTAGCTCCTTCATGTTCTGATTGATCGACAGGTGGTGGTGGTGAAGGTTAAGACTGAAGTCAGCTTTGGAGTGCTACTTTCCTTTGTTCTTTGAGAAGTTGCTTTTCTTCAGCTCGTGTGTCGACAATTATACTTTTCAATTTTCGTTTGTCGACCAATGGTTCAATGATTGGTTCATCTTCTTCATCATCATTTGGCTCATTAATCGTGATCCCTTTTCTCCTTCTTGACTCTGCTTCAAAAGTAACAAGACTTTGCTGTATAGCAATCTCCGTAGCAAGAAATGCTTCTTCTGTTGTTCTAACACGTCGTTCAAAGTCTTGCTCTTCTTCTTCTGATTCAGAGTCGCTTTCAGAAGGTGGAGGTGTAGGTTCATCTTGAAGAGTGAACTGTGGTGTTACCTTCTTCTTTGGCTTGGTTGCAGGCTTAGTTTTGGGTGCAGGTTTAGGTTTGGTGGAAGTTTTGGGTTTGGCAGATGGTTTGGTCTTGGGAGTAGCCTTTGACTTAGTCTGAGGTGAGCCAGTGGTGCTTGTAGTACTCCCAGATTTCACACTTCCTTTGCTGCGAGTCTGTGTAGTAGCTTCTTCCTATACCCCTTTGTAAGCCTCATCATAGAATTTGAAGTTCAAACTTTTCTTGATATTGTCATCAAGAAGATATTCGGGAAGCCTCATTCCTTTGATCTTGGTAGAGGAAGTGGTCGTCTTGATAAAGGAGGTGGTGAAGTCGTCCTCGAAGAGGTGCTTAGGCTCATTAGGGTCTCCCATCCTTTTGATAAATTCTGGAGTGTCTTTGCAGAAATATTCAATGAGGAGCTTGGTGTATCTGGTGAACGGGATCATAGTCTTTACACGTTCGGTTTGGATGCTGTAGACTATATCGTTCATGATTGGAACTGCAAAGTCAATTGGTGTCATGGTCACCATTCCCCAAAATGTTTGTAAATTCTCAAGTCTGGGATGTTCGTGACCACTTTTTCTTCCTAATATAGATCTTACAACTAACAGACAGAATGTTCTCCAGGGCTGAGGTATATTCTTGGCATTGAATCTGGAATGTTTGACTAGAGGTAAGTCATCATCAACATTATATCCTAATTCAATGAGGAAATCAAGAAGATCCAGTTCAGGTAGTATTGGAGCAAATTCGTTTTCAGTTTGAGGCAGGAGAAGGACATCGTGATCTACAGCGTAGACTTGTCGATCCAGCGTAACAGTGAAAGACTCATCATCCAAATTCGCCTTAGCCGTAAGCCAGAACTGATGAAGGTAAAACAGAGGAACTGAAGTAGATCTGTTGAGCAGATGTTTGCATGGATGTGCAAGTAGAATATCTTTGACAATCTTGCACAAGTTCTCAGTAATTCTCAATTTGTCGAAATCAACTCGAGGATTGTTGTTGCCAATCACAACATTGTAGTTAGTGGGAGTGATGTCATCCATGGTGAGTAGTGGAAGAGTTTGTTCAGGGACATTCTCGTTGTGTTCAGCCATGTTATTCTGAAAAGCATTATCATAAACCAAACATCGAGATTTGTTACGAGTTAGCACGATTGCAAAGTTTGATTATAGATAAGCATTTAGAATCATGTAAGCACGTATGGTTCGATTATTGCATGTATATTGATAAGTGACGTATACTTAGAAAGTCTATTGTAATTATGAATCACATAAGTGATTACACATGCACAAAGAATTATACATCACATTATACATCACATCGCATGATACATCGACAAGAATCCATTATCACCTTATCACATATTACATGTTTTTCGAAATTACACAATCACAATTATCTCGAAGTATTACATGACAATTTAACGCAAACATGGAAAAATAACATGTTATCGAAATCAGCATGGAGTGAGTTTTTCGAAAAGAGAACTTTTCGAAAAAATGCCAAATGAGTGTTTTCGAGATAACTCACAAACTGTGTTCTAGATAAATAATTTATCGAGAATACTGATTTGCAAGATATTTCAAAAACACTGAAAATTGACCTTTCTCGAAAAAAATTAAGTAACGCTGAGATTTCGAAAAATGACCAGTGATGAGTATTTTTTTTTCGCAAACACAAAACACCAATTGTTTTCGAAAAAATTTCAAATTGTATTTTTCGAGAAAATACATAGTTTTGAAAACTTTTTCAAAAACGCTTGTTAGATGAGTTCTTGAAAGAATATCCACCAGTACTGGTGTTTGCGAAAAAAGGATGTGTTCTCGAAAAAATTCTTGTACAAGAATTTCGAAATCGTGTCAACGTACGTTTCCTTTTGCAATTTGTTTTCCAGAGATTAAGACCTGTTTTGTAGATGACAAGGCAGCAATTAGTCTCAATGAAATAGCATTCATGTAATTATTTCGAAATAGTTGTAATAGCACATTATCGAGAAACACAAATTCGAGCAAACATACATCACTACTATGACTCAAATAACACATACCATGCATAAGAACATGTTGGGTAATAATAATAGACCGTATGAACACCAAACAAGAAAAACCCAATATGAACATAAACCCTAGATTTTGAAAATGGAGCAAACAAGGATTAAGTCACAAGGAAAGTGATGCAAAGGTCTTAATACACAGAACACAACATATCCCACCAACAAAAACATCACAATAAGCCGTTAATCAATAGTACCCAATTCGAACATAAACCCTAGTGTTCGAAAAACAACTCAAACATGTGATAGAGCACGATTGGCTGTGATAGAAATGATAAGAACATGATTTGAGACAAAAGCCCTATGAATTATTGCATCTCTAAACATGTTTGGATTATATTCGAAATAACATAAACCCTGGATATCGAAAACGCAATTGCAATAAATCTAGCCATTCAAATCGTGATTAATTGAAAACCTATGTGAGAAATACCCTTAATAACATAAAGGAACTTACAAATTGAAGATCAAAACATGGATTATATGGTTTGATTATGCAGCCGTGGGTTTTGAGAAGAGGGTGTTTGATTTTTGTGAGTTTTAGAAAAACAGGGGTGTTTGTTTAATTATATTTGAAACTTTTAAATGATGTCACTTTTGGTCCCTTAACTACAATTAATGCATAATAAGTCCTAAAGTTAGATGCATTTGGAATGTCAAAAGTATACTACCTTACGACACTATATGATGAGGCGAAAAATGAACCACTTTTAGGGGGTCATTTAAGCCCGGAATTGAATTTATTTGATCAAATATTGCCCTAAATCGTTCCTTTTGTGATTTTAGGTACTTTGGGACTGAAATCTGGAAAAGGAAGCAATTCGGACGTTTTTGGAGCATAAAAGTGAAGAAAACGCCAAAGTCTTAATTTTCCTTGCTGGGAACAGTAGGTGACGGCGTCAAGAAGGAATTTCTGACGGCGTCAAGAGTAATTTCCATGACGACCCAGTACAGAATTGACGGCGTCACAAGGTAGGGCGTCAAGAGTAAAATGCATGACGGCCTGGAAAATGCTAACACATGACGGCGTCAAAAGTAGATCAAGGCAGTCCGAGAAGTATTTTGGCGGCGAGATGACGGCGTCACAAATTTTGTCTTGACGCCGTCAGACCCTATTTCCTATATATAGTTTTCTAATTTTCACATTAAAAAGGGAGAAGTTTTTGAGAAACCCTAAGTACGAACTTGATACGAATTTTACAGGTTTTTCAAGGGTTCTAAGCCCTTGATCCCTTTCATGTGTAATTGAGATAAGTATTCTTTTAATTCCATCAATATGTCTATGTGTTGGTTGTCTATATCTTGTTCTTTTCTTAATTCCATCATGCTAGGCTAGATCTATCTTGTGTTTGCTTGGATCTAATGAAACCTAGATGTTAATTATGTGTTGATTACTTGTTTATGGTTGTATTGGGTGAATGAATTCGATGTTAGGCTTAAGAAAACTGGCAGACTTCCAAATGGTAACATGCTTGAACGTCTTAGGGAACATGAACTAACGTGCACTAGGTTTTATTGGTTGTATTTAATGCATGAGTAAATTCTAATGATCCCATGTTAGGAGCTTTTTAGCCGGCTCGACATAGGAGTGAAGTAGGCACTCATAGGATTGGGGAATTAAGTGCGCCACCCCATGAATGGTATTAAGGAATACAATCCGTCATCCACGCAACTATAACAATTAATTAACGTGTAAAATATATCTAGGAAGTAGTGAAATCTAAGTAAACATATTTTCTCCACTTATTGCTCACAACCTTAGTTTAATTTAGTTTATTTTCATTTTTAGTATTTTATTTTGATTGTATCTTTAGTATTGGGTTAGTTGACTAGCAACTAATTCCACCCATGTCCTTCAAACCCGAGATTTTTAGTTGCTTTCTAAAAAATATAAAAATACAAAAATAATCATCCCTCATCTTTAGAACTAGTATTTAGGTTTTCTAATCCTAGCGACACTATTCCTAGCTGAACGATCACCACCCGACATCATGGACAACGGGAACATCTTTGAACCCGTCATCCCACCACAACAAAACCCACCACTAGAACCTCTTAGGCCCCGAACCTTAGGAGAATATTCCCGACCCAGCCACCAAGGCTACCAAAACACCATTGAGCTCACCAGAGCCAATGTGACTCCCTTGCGATCCGACACCATCCGGTTGGTGCAAAGCGGATGTGCATTCCATGCACTTCGTTCCGAAGATCCAAACCAACATCTTAAGGACTTCCTCAAAATCGTAGATTCCATAGACCTAGATGTTGAAACTAGAGAGACGACCCGATTATGCCTATTCCAATTCTCTCTACAGGATCAAGCTAGTCAATGGCTTGAGCGTTTACCCGCGGGATCCATCACCACCTGGGATAATCTCACCAATCGCTTCCTTACTCAATTCTTCCCACCAGGGAAGACTGCAATGCTTAAGAATGACATTTTGATGTTTGAACAACATCAGGGTGAAACTTTCTACGAAGCATGGACCCGTTTTAAGGATCTCCTCCATAAGGTCCCTCATCATGGTATAAACCTTTGGTTATTAGTCCAGATTTTCTACGACCATGTTGACTATCACACTAAACGCACAATCGATAGGGCCGCGGGAGGTAAACTGCGTGATAAGAACGCCGAGGAGTCTTGGGCGATTATCGAGGAGCTCGCCGCTGATAATCATGAGATGTGGGAGTTTAATCATACAATAAAAGTGGCCATCAATGCAGTCTCAACATCTGGAGGAACCACCGAAATCCCCGATGAACTCCTATGCAAACTCGAGGCAAAAGTTGACTATTTTGAGGAAAGGCAAAGGAGACCTTTAAGTCCTAGACGGGCTACTGTCAATTCTGTCTCGAAACCAACCTCGGTACCATTATCTGAGTCACCCTCTAGAGAAAATGTCGAGACTTTTCAGAACTATGCCCCACCTTGTTCCCCTCCCGAGGAGCTTAGCTCGGAATTTGAAGCTAGGATGAGAGAATATATGGCGACTCACTCAGATCGGCTTGCTAGATTCGAGGAAGCAGTTTATAAGCAAAAAGAGGAGATGCAGGAGAAAATGAATGAGATGATGAGTCTATTAGAGGAGTATGCTAACCAGAGAACACCCGAAAGAATGCTACTAAGGAAAGAAAGCGCCACTCCTACTACCCAATTTGTTAATTCCATCACAATTGTCCACAAGGATAACGAGAAGGTAGAAGCCCCTACTAAACAGACCCTAGAAAAACCACCAAAATCCCAACCTTTGAGTCACTACCTGAAACATGATATAAACGAAAACAACATAACAAATTGGATTAAGGGTGACGGGCGTAACCAACCTTCCAAACAGGGTTCTGAGAAAGAGGAAAAGATAGAAGATGAGTATGATACGTTACCTGGGGGATCAATATTCGAGAGGCTATTGGTACAAAAAGTAGCTATTAAGCAGATAGCATGTGGGAACTTTGAGATGCCAACTAGCATCGGGGATTTGAAATATCTTAGTGCTTTCGCCGACCAAGGATCGGAAGTAAATCTTATGCCCCTAACTATTTACATCCAACTAACGTCAAAAATGCCAGCCCCTACTCGTGTTAGGTTGTCCCTCGCTGGACACTCGTACGTATACCCCCTAGGAATCGCAGAAGATGTATTAGTTAATGTCGCAGGGTTCATATACCCTGTTGATTTTATGATCATCGATGATAAAGGAGATGGATGCATGCCAATAATCCTTGGGGCACCATTCCTCGCCACCGCTAGGGCTGTCATTAAGTATGAAGGTAGGAAGATTGAGCTTAAATCTGGAAAAAGAAAGATTAGCTTCCCCATGACTCCGCAAAGTGGGCATGAGAATTTGAGTTGGAGAAAGATCAAAAACAACATTGACACGACACCCATTCGCGTTCAGAATAAAATTCTTGCATGGGAGGCAAGAATTAAAAGCTATAAGGAGGCTAAAAATGAAAGAAGCAAAAGCAATAAGGTTCAGGTCGAATTTGAACATACTCAACCCACAGAAAATCATGTACCATTTGAGGAAGGGAACTTGGTACTCTTGAGATACTTGGAAACAACAATACCACCCGATAAACCAAGTCCTTGGTGGTATGGGCCTTTCACAATTGAAGGCGTGAGCCAAGATGGGATAGCTAACTTGAGAAGTGAAGTAGGTGGAATGGTGGTTGCAAGTATCGATAGGTTAAGGCACTACCACCGTAACAGTAATGATCACAACTACATGGGGTATATCATTTCAATGGATGAGGTCATGTAGTAACCCATGACCTTGAGTCTAGCTACAAGACTCGTAAATAAAGAAAAGCGCTTCTTGGGAGGCAACCCATGTTTTGTGTGATTTTATTTTGTTTGTTTGTTATTTGCTTCCGTATGCATGCTTTATTTCTATTGTTGGTAGATCATGTTTCTCAATTAAATAATGAAAATACTTTACTTTGTTGTTTTGGCCTAATCTTAACTCCACCTAAAAGTATTTTTGCAAAAGATAAGTGTAAAGGGAAACCCCAAATATGTTTTTAAGAAACAAACCGATCATGATTCTCCACAATATTAAATGAACATGTATATTCGTATTTGTTAGAGTCAAATGCTTATATTGAGTCATAATGAAGTTTTGCAGGATTTTCCAGGAAGTGAGACCAAGTTTTTCCAGAAATTTTCCGGAAACTTAACATAAGAATTTCTGCAGGTCACTTCTGACGGCGTCAAGAGTTAACTCTTGACGGCGTTACATGTAAAAATCTGGAAATTTTACCGGTTTTGTTTTTCTAACGGAGTCTTATGGTTTTTGTGAATTATTAAGTTTTATAATCTCCAGGAAATCTGCAAACTTCATTCTACAAGCATTATATCTTATTTTGTTTTCTAGGATTAAGTAACTTATATAGGATGCCGCCGATTTTATGCGAGGTTGTCTTGTCGATTTTTCAGGATTTACAGGTTATGTATGACAAGAAGATGATTTATATTCTGGAAGGGAAGCTTTGATTGTTCATTTTCTTGGAGGAAGATTTAACCTGGTCATCTTATTATCCATACCGAGCGAATGAGGGGAGTATTTGATTTCGTTCTTTTTACTTATTTCACTTTTACATTCTTTACTTGAACATTGGGGACAATGTTCATCTTAAGTGTAAGGGGAGGGTAAAATGATGATACCTTACAAATACACTTTCGCTTGAGTTTGTTTTGTTTAATGGTAGATGTGTAATAAAACTATGAGAAACACTTGTTAGTGCAATTTTAGCGCCAAATTTAAATTTTTTTACAACATTTAGGAGTGAAACTTTAGCCATAGCAAGCGTCTCATGGATAGGAGATTGTATGACTAGCACATAACCGTATATTCAGAAAAATTTTCCACCCAAATATGTGAGGTTCGCCTTTAGATTTGATAGGAAAAGCATTTACTATTAGTGCTTATGAGTGTACCGGTAGCATTTAGATTCTAGAACTTGCGTTAGTGATGCATCCCGAGACCGCTAGTGAGACTACATTCGTGTAGTCGGATTTACTACATGATAAGAGGCATTAGGATCACCCTTGTGTTAAACCCGTATCATAATTACTTGACCATTTATGTCATATTACTTGGCTAGTTAAGTCAACTAATTTTTCCCACACCTTAGCGTTGTACTCATTTTTAGTACACGAAACCCCTAGTACACCCCTCCGAGCCTATCTTTTCGTTTCTAACTTTTAGCATCTTACTTAAAGGAAGAATTTGTTACATCCCACTTAAATGTACACCCAAATCGCCTTAGCCTTCCTTGTATGCACTCATTTTTAGTGCATTATTGTTATTTGTTAAACCCTAAGTTAACTATCTAATTGATTACATGGTTGCTAAGTCGGGTCATATCTTTGTACATATTGTTTTGGGACAATTGGGACTCATGGGTAAAGTACTTATTTTATGGAGTAATGGGGAAGAACATCATTTATTACCCCCATATGTGCGTTAATCTTAAAAGTGCTCCAAGTGTTTTGATTTTCTTAATTCGAGTCATTAGATTAGTTATTGTAAAGTATGTAAAGATTCAAGTGTAAGGGGAATGTTCATTCCCTATGATGTATTATTTCGGATAGTAGGGTAAGAGTGTATGATGTATTATTTCGGATAGTAGGGTAAGAGTGTATGCAAAAAAAAAAAAAAAAAAAAAAAAAAAAATAGAGAAAAAGAAAAGAGAAAAAAACATACGGACTACCATCCCTTTTTATTCTATGTTCATTTTATGTTTTTGTTATTTTTCATTTATTAGCTTAAGTCGAGTCTAGTCTTGGCTTAGCAACGCTATATTGTACATGTAATTAACGAAGATTGTTAGCTCGTCACCAGTAAAACTTCCTTTATCCAACAAAACCGTGTATTTCATATCCCTACACCTAACGTTACAACCTTTTAAAAGACCTCTTTGTTAGTTTATCCTAGGTGCTTACGCCGTGTGGTGGAGGTTTGATCCTTTCCCAAGCCTATGGTAATCTATTTTGCTATGACAGGTAGTGAGAGGTATCTTCCGTTTCCATATTGTAATTTATACTTTATTACACCCGAGAGATGTGAGTATCTAAACACTATTTGTGAGGTGCTAGTTTATGACCTCCGTGCTTGTCTTTGGTCTTTAGTGGAACGATTATTTGTTGTAATTACTTTTATATTAGTGTTTAATGACCCCTAACTTGTATTTTGACTAGAATAAAAGCGCATTTGCTTGAGGACAAGCAAATCTCAAGTGTAAGGGTATATGATGAGGCGAAAAATGAACCACTTTTAGGGGGTCATTTAAGCCCGGAATTCAATTTATTTGATCAAATATTGCCCTAAATCGTTCATTTTGTGATTTTAGATACTTTGGGAGTGAAATCTGTAAAAGGAAGCAATTCGGACGTTTTTGGAGCATAAAAGTGAAGAAAACGCCAAAGTCTTAATTTTCCTTGCCGGGAACAGTAGGTGACGGTGTCAAGAAAGAATTTCTGACGGCGTCAAGAGTAATTTCCATTACGACCCAGTACAGAATTGACGGCACCACAAGGTAGGGCGTCAAGAATAAAATGCATGACGGCCTGGAAAATGCTAACACATGACGGCGTCAAAAGTAGATCAAGGCAGTCCAAGAAGTATTTTGGCGGCGAGATGACGGCGTCACAAATTTTTTCTTGACGCCGTCAGACCCTATTTCCTATATATAGTTTTCTAATTTTC
>JARVZY010002259.1:0-110997 GCA_030686995.1 Artemisia argyi
TTAGTTTGTGTGTATAAGAACGAGGTAATAACTCACTATAGTTATTATCAAAAAATCTAATAACAAAAATGGTAAGGGGTTATTCATTGATCTATACAAACCTTAATTAGAGCTCATCATCTTCTCATTGTTATTAAAGTTTGATTTGTTCAGCAAGAATCCCACAATACGTTCCTATTATGTTTATGTTAATTATTAATATGTCTAGGGGCACAAATTAAGAACACCAAAAGTACATCAAAAGTACACAGGAACTCACATAAAAGTACACCTGTCTGTACTTTTATGTGAATCCTTATGTACTTTTTCGTGGGCCATTGTGTACTTTTGGTATGCTTAACTTGTGACCATATGGCACAAGTTAGAAAAACCCATATGTTATGGATGATTTATTCGCTTCCATGTGTTTTACCGGTTTACATGATTGTCATGGTTTAAATATTCTAACAGTACATACATGCAACTTAATGTATCAAAGAGATATATCATCAGCACGCACGTAATATTACAACACTGATTAAGTTATCAACGTATCATCAAGATCTGTGATTGACATTTTCAATGAAAAACATAGGAATAGGAAACTACATCAATAAAACTATCGAAGATGAGTATCAACACTTATTCTTAAAGAACTAAATAGGATCCAGTCGTAGTTAAATATAAACTAAAATGAACATGTACAATATTACGAAGACAAATATAGACCAACTATGCATGTTGCTCGCTATACTCCATGACATATTTATTTTACCTTTTATCGTCAAAAATAAATATATTTCATGTTCGGTGCAGCCTATTGGAGGAATTAGCAATTTTGCAAACAAAAGCCTCGAAGGTATATTAATCTCTCTAGGCGCTAATCGGTTACTAACTTTTTTGATTTATGTAAATCGTTCAATCGTGGTCAATGTCGGTTAACGGTGGTAAAACTTGTCAAAAGCTTGCAAATCTTGTCACAAATACTTAAAACTCGCCGTAAACTTGTTTTAGTCACATACGCTCGTTGGTTATATCTATTACAAGTACTTTTTGTAAGGAAAGATGTGTCGTAATCGAATACCCAAAACTCGTCGAAATACCCAAAACTTAGCGGAAATGTCAATCCGATTAATCCTCCTTAGACCGATTACAAGCTGTAAGGGGGTCGACCGACATACTAGTGATTAGTGATTTTTGCAAAATTGATAATAAGCTCAAGAAAAAATTACACGGATGGTCCTTGTGGTTTACACAGATTGCATGTTTAGTCCATATTTCATTTTAATTACACCAGTCGTCCTTATTTTGTGAAACCTTGCACATTTTAGTCCCTAATTTGGATAGGCCGTTAGTTTGGCCGTTAAGTTATTTGCACCGTTAGTCCTCCGTTAATATTTTTTGCACCGTTAGTCCTCATTTTCTAAAAAAGTCCTCATTTTTTGCACCGTTGGTCCCTCCGTTAATATTTTGCACTGTGATCAATCTTTTTACGTTTTCATCCATTTTTTTACGTTTTTGTTCATCTTTTTACGTTTTCTTCCATTTTTTACGTTCTCGCCCGTTTTTTTTATGTTTTCGTCAATTTTTTACGTTTTCTTCCATTTTTTACGTTCTCGCCCGTTTTTTTTATGTTTTCGTCAATTTTTTACGTTTTCTTCCATTTTTTACGTTCTCGCCCGTTTTTTTTATGTTTTCGTCAAGTTTTACGTTTTCGTCTATTTTTTTACGTACTCGTCTGTTTTTTTACGTTTTCGTCCGTTTTTTAACGTTTTCGTCCACTTTTTTACGTTTTTGTCCATCTTTTTACATTTTCGTCCATTTTTTTACATTTTCATCTGATTTCTTATGTTTTTATCGGTTTCTGTGATTGTAAGTATACAAAAAGAAAATTTGATATTTGATAAAAATGTGTCTATGTTGATTTTAAATCATGATTTTAACCCCTTTCTGGTTTGAATCATCAAAAGTGTAAAACACGAAAGTTGTCCGAAATAATACTTTACATCCAAACTCGCGAGATTTTAACTAGAAAATGCAAAACAAGGGATGTTTACTACCAAAACTTAAGCTATTTTTTACCAAGACTCGCGAGTTTTGGTAGTAAACATCCCTTGTTTTACATTTTCTGGTTAAAATCTCGCGCGTCTTGATGTAAAATATTATTCCGGACAACTTTCGTATTTTACACTTTTGGTGATTCAGAGCAGAAAGGGGTTAAAATCGTGATTTAAAATCAACATATATACATTTTTATCAAATGTCAAATTTTCTTTTAGTATACTTATTTAATCACAAAAAATAAGCAAAAACATAAAAATATGGGAAAACCCGATAAAAACATAAGAAAACAGTCGAGAACGTAAAAAAATGGACGAAAACGTAAAAAGATGGACAAAAACGTAAAAAATGGACGAAAACGTTAAAAAAATGGACGACAACGTAAAAAAACGAATGAAAACATAAAAAAACAGAAGAGAATGTAAAAAAATAGACTAAAACGTAAAAAGATTGACAAAAATGTAAAAAATGGACGAAAACGTAAAAAAGCGGACGAGAACGTAAAAAAATGGACGAAAACGTAAAAAGATTGACAAAATGTAAAAAAAATGGATGAAAACATTTTAAAAAACAAACGAGAACGTTAAAAAATGGACAGAAACGTAAAAAGATTGACAACTGTGCAAAATATTAACGTAGGGACCAACGGTGCAAAAAATGAGGACTAACGGTGCAAAAAATATTAACGGAGGACTAACGGTGCTAATAACTTAACGGCCAAACTAACGGCCCATCCAAATTAGGGACTAAAATGTGCAAGGTTTCACAAAATAGGGACGACTGGTATAATTAAAATGAAATAGAAAATAAACATGCAATCTGTGTAAACCACAAGGACCATCCGTGTAATTTTTTCTAAGCTCAATATAAGGTAGATTAAAAAAGGTAAGACTTAGCACTCAAGATTCATACAGAAAATTGATTGTTCGGCCCAACAGATTTGAAGACCTGAAATACGTGACAAAAACATTAATAATTCATCTATTAATTGACACATGTTTTTGTCAATTTTTCTTTTCAAATATTCACTATTGATTTTGCCATGTGTAAAAATCTTGATGTTAGGCATATTTTAAAGCATATTTGCTAGGACTGAGAATAATTTCTCTAAGCTTTAAACTTTAAACAATCTTTTTTACTCTTTTAAATTTACCACTCTTAATTGAATAATTATAATTTATTTTCTTTCGCGTATTATTCAACCACCTTCACCTCATCATTATTACACCCCAGAATTGCCAACCTTCCCTACTCTCCCGCCATATACAATGCCATTTCAGGTACGTCAAATCAGGTCCGACACAAAAATGTTTATTATAATTATGTTGGTGCTGACAAGAGAGACTCTATCTTTTTTACTTTTCTAATCATTAATCAGATTTCCTTTTTCGTCATACATTAGTTGTGTGTATTTGTGTTAAACTGCTAAGGATATATATATATATATATATATATATATATATATATATATATATATATATATATATATATATATATATATATATATATATATATAGGGTAAATATCAAATAAAAAGACAAATTTTCGTAAAAAGAATAAAAATAAATTTTTATTAAAAAAATTCTCAAAAAATTAAAAAAAAAAAATCTATAAGATCGGGTATGTTGGTGCATGAAAAAGTTCTAAAGGAAGTTTATCTAAAAGTGGATACTTTATCAGAAAAAAAAAAAAAAAAAAAAAAAAAAAAAAAAAAAAAAAAAAACGTTTGTGTATTAAATCGATTTTTTGTGCATCTAAAATTCGTTTTTTGACTCAACTTCTTTTGACTTTTTTCATCAAAATAACATTGCGCATATAACTAAAACAAGCTGAAAATTTTGTGCATTAAAATTTTTTTGCGCATTAAAATTCGTTTTTTGTGCATTAAAAAAAAACGTATAAAAACTCAAAATTAGAAAAACCTCTTTCACAAAAGCTTTATGCACCAACATACCCGATCTTGTGGAATTTTTTTAGAATTTTTCGAAAACTTTTTTTTTTTTTTAAATTTATTTTTATTCTTTTTACGGATATTTGTCTTTTTATTTTAATTTTACCCTATATACATATATATATATATATATATATATATATATATATATATATATATATATATATATATATATATATATATATATATATATATATATATATATATACTAGCTTTCAAAGCCCGCCCATTGACTTATAAATAACGTTGGCGTATATATCTAAATCGAAAAAAGGTGGGAAAAATAGTTAGAATATTATTTTTTGAATGCACTATAAACGGAAAAAATAAACATTTATCGAGTATGAGAGAAAAAAAGTTACGAAGTAGTATGTAAGAAAAAGTATACAATATGTTCAACGACCATACCAGTTGCAGTTGGTGAACCACTATTTTCACGTATTTGTAATGTTTGTTCCGATATATTTGTAGCGTCTTTTTTAGGGATTGCCTTTTTTTTAATTCTCGTATTATGAAAATAAACGTAAACAACAGACTATTTAACACAAATACTTGAATTTTAAAAAAGAGCGGCAAGATTTTATAGTCACATGTATAAAAATGAATGAGCACATATTAACAACAAATAACACAGTAGGCTAGCTTCATAATATTTTTTGATTATAAATTGTGTAATAAAGGTGATCATAAATTTACAATAATGTTGAATGATATGTACTGAGCAAACATGCTATTGAATAAAAGAAACCATTATCAAATCATTTGCATCACAAAAAAGTCAAGTATTCATAACATATAACATAGTTAAAAAAAAACTAATATATATCAAATAAGAAACCTAAAACTACCAAATAATCACCATTTCATCCAATGTAGCAAACTTCTTCATATAGCTCCAATGACAAAAGTGTAGAAATTAATTTCCAAAATGAAGGCAACAAAGATCACATGTTAGTAGTATGGGTTGTGAATAACATAGCTCTAATCACATAGATCTTTTGATTTGTAATATGTTTTGAATACTTATAGTAATTATATGAATAAAGTCCTGTACTTTTTAGTTCAGATTACCAATGGGAGTGTCTCTGGAATCTGCACTAACTATGTAAAAACTCTTGTTTATTAATACATGTATCACATTATCGTAATCTCGAATATCATCGTTTCCAATCGCTAGTGAGCTTAAATTCCTGCAATGATTAACTAATCAAACGAAACAAAATCCAGATCAAGCATCCAAAAAAAAAACTTTATTTCGAGTTCTAATTTTTGACTTTGACCGGCATTTAATTTCTATTTTTTTGCATACATTAAATAGAAAATTGATTATCAAATTGAGTGAAAGATACTTACAGCGAGTTGAAGCGGGATCACTGCAACTTCCATACTGGTAGCAAATGCCATAGCTGTAATAGTTATCCAATGGTATAGTCCAATCTTGGGCATTGCCCTCACAGTCATAGTGGCATATTTCTATCTTTACGTCATATATAGTATTACTGATAAATCACCAAACCTAGCCTACTAAAATGTGACAGAGGGTGTTGCATCTACAACCATAAAAGAAAAATAGATGTTAAGGATTATGCATAGTTGAATGTAAAACATACTATCAAAAGTAGCAACACAACATCTGGTGTAAACGTGTAGTATATATTTGCAGCACGCTCTAAGATGTATTTGATGTCGGCTTTTCCAAGCCCTCTAGCATTAGTAGTTATAAATGCTGCATCCAGTAAGTGAACGGGCATTATAACTATATTTCACTTTCGAAATGACTATTAATTAATTCCAGATATTTTACCTGTTATCATGATAGCTCCGTCAAATGGACATATGAAGTCTTCATTTTTGGTCAATGTACCATTGAACATTGATGGTGTGGATCCTAACCTAAAAAACGCGATTAAAATATGTTGAGCGAATAATGTCCAGAATTAAAGAAGCATAAAGGATGTTTCTGCCACTAACTCTTGTGTTTTTACAGGATGATGGTGTACTACTCGAATCAGTGATGTGCTAAATCATGAAACAAAACAAAAGAACGCTCACAAACACGGATGACTCACTTCAGTATCCTTTCGCTTTTAGTCATTTTGCTTTAAAATAGTGCACAATATTCTGATAAACTTGGCTTAATATAGATATCATAATATAGTCTCAATTTAGTATAACAAAAGAATTCAAGAAGATATCTTAGGTAAAATGACTAATAACGTTGTACCTTGTAACAGGCTTGTTGATCATGGCAATAAAACAGGAGAATAAAGACATCTGCAAGCTAAACCATGTGATTGTCGTCTTTGACTTTTTTTTACTCCTTTCGTCTAAATAAAATGTCTTCAAAGGATCCTTAATAATTTAACTGCATCAGTATCCTCATCAGCACTTGGTTGTACTTTCATATGTACAAATCTACAAACTGAGGGAATGTATACGTTTGACCTCCTTCAAGCAGAGCATAATCAAGGTTTATGCTAAATGGGTTTTCCTCCCATGAAAAATATAGGTAAACGCCAATGAAGAAAACAAATTTGTCCCAGTTATGAAGTCCAATAATGGTACAATACGTGGCTTATTCCAAACCAATTGCCCATCTACAGCAGTAACTATCTAGTCAAACTAAAACAAAAGGAGAAAAAAAAAAAAGAAAAAGAAAGATCACCAAATAGACACATCTGAGACTTACATGTATACCAAGAGTGGCAAGGGTTCAATAAGCACTATTATGCAACACCACATAACTTTCTAAGATTTTTTAGTCACCTATAATGATACTAAGCAAAGTAACATGTGATAAGACAATTATAAGAAGTGACATCCAAATCAACTACAAGATATTATAAGATAAATAAAGAATCAAATCAAGAATCAGCTAACGGAAACTTTAACATAGAGCAATCCTTTATGACTAACCGTTGTTTGGTCTGCTACGTCATCTGATGCTTGGGCAACAGTGCAAAAAGAAAATAGCACATGAATAATCGGACCAAGGGTCGTTGCTCCTTTAGCTATTTTTGTTAGTACTACATTAAAGAAACTGAAATATCTATAACACTATATCATGAAAGCAACCTACAATTTTACTTTATGCAATGGATTGGCATAAGCATAATGTAACTAAGATGTTTTTTACATTCAAAGATAAACTAATATACTGTACTTATTAACACATTCATGGAAACAGATACAAAATAGGCATATATCAATCCAAAATCCTATATATAGTTATACTTTAACATAATCCCCGAATCGTATCCGACTAAAGCAACCTTATTTAGATTGAGCGTGTAAAATAATCATTTTAGAAACACGTTAAAAGATAAAATGATATACTTCGTAATTATTAACACATTTGTGGAAGCAAATAGGAAAAAAGTATATATCAATCCAAACTCCTATATGTACCTCTACTTTCACATAATACCAGAATCGAACCTGAGTAAAGCAACCTTATTTGAATTGATCTGGTTAATGGTTTCGCCTAAATACTCTCTATACGTGTTATAGAGTAGTTAAGTAGCATACATATTTGGAATTGAAGTGCAGCCATTCTATAAATTTTATCACTTATCGTTGACATATTTTACTATAGTGAAAGAAGACGGGTTAAGTTCTGCCATTCTATTAATGTTACCTTCATATATGTTGATACAAAAGTTGGGCGTTCCTGGTTATTGGCTCTTGCTCTCGTACCAATTCGCTTCTTAGTACTTGTTACCTGCGCACTAAGAAAATAAACAACACCGTTAGGCTTATCGAGGGATTGTCTCCCCCGATTAGACTCCGGCGTGAGAGTAAGTAATCGATTTAGGGTTCTCGTAAAGAGTTAGGGTCTGTATATCGTACCTTTGAATGAGAATATATCATTCCTTTTATAGGGGCTGAAACCGCGTGGGTTTCTTGCTCCTTACTCTTCGCACTAGTGGTGCTTATCCGAGGAAAGGATATCTATTCTATGAATAGATAATCCTTATCGTGTACCCGGTGGGTTTAGTTGGGCTTTGGGCCTCGTGGGCCCAAGCTAATGATACTGCGGCCCAAACCATTGTCATGGCAGCCCACTTGTGGTGGACTTAGGCGCTAGTAGTATATATTATTTGGGTTCGTGGCCCAAATATAGACTATACGTCATCATGTCCCCCCAGTCTAGTGTGCGCAGCGCGTAGCTGCGGATACTAGACTAATGAATCAAGCGGCAAGCGTGGCGGGAAAGATAAAACGCTTCCCGCCCTTTTGCTCGGGACTACATATCTAGTCCGAAATATCTTTAAAAAGTACCTCGAAAAGTGGAGATGGTATCCACGTGTGCTTAGAGATTCGGGAAAAAGTGTTGTACCTTTTCATTTCCTAGCCACACGTTTCATAAGTGGGATCCACGTGTCGATCATCTTTTGTGCGTGAAAGACTATTTAAGCCCTTGTCATTTTCACTTGGTACGGTACAGTGAAAAATCTTCCAAAATTATTCATTTCTTTCTTTCCGATCGAAAAAATACTTATTTTCAAAGGTATTAGGCGCGTACGCAAATAGTTTTTAAGTATGATTAGACAACTTTCAGATTTTTCTTCCAATATGGAATATGATGAACTTCGTCAGTTCGAATCTGATTACTATATCCCATACGGTGTGCATCCGGTTGTTCCGGATGAAGGCGTATCAATAGCCGACTTCCCCGAAGGGAAGGTAGGTGTATATACGCGTTTTTTTGAATGGGCGAACCAGCGTGTGCCCCTTTCGATGTTCCTGTGCGAGGTACTGTGCTACTACAGTATACACATCTCGCAGTTGCACTGTATAGGTGCGGGTAAGATAACCAACTTCGAGGTTAACTGTCGCTTGTTAGCGATTAATCCCATTGTAAATTTGTTCCGCGCGTTTTACCATACGACGTGGTCAAATGGGTGGGTTTCCTTTGCGAAGCGTCATGGGAAGTTGCAATGTTATACTATGGGTGTAGACTCGCTCAGGGGCTGGAGGGAAAAATTCTTTTGGGTAGACCAAAAGGTTTTTCCATGGGATTTCGATTTTTACACCCATGGCAGTTTGCCAAAGGATGAGTGCCCACCACCTGAGATGTATAATACGGGCGATGCGTATACCATAGACGTCAACCGTATTCCCATAAATTCGTATCCCGAAGCTTTGTTAATATGCGTCGGCATTAGCCACAATTATTTCGGGTTTGACGACGAGATGCCCATGTTTTTGGATGTGAATAATCAGGGTGGGTGCTCATCTGTCTTCCTCTCTTACTTCGTAAGTATTCCCTTTTTTGTTCTTTGTGTTTTAACTAACCGTTATTTTTTTTGATGCCACTGTTGCGCAGAGATGGATCTATTCGGAGTGGTGCGTCTAGCCGAGCCAAAAGTGGTGAAGGTTGGGCAACGTCCACTGAGGGCAGGTGAAGCGCCCATTCTCCAGGCCACTGCCGGACGTGTGATGGAGGTTAATTTGGAGGAGGGTTCAGGCGAGACTCCTCCTCTTGTTCTAGATGTGGCTCCTGTCAATGTCGCGGGACATGCCGCACAGGCCCAGGATGCTCAGCCTGATGCTGAGAAGTCTATACTTGAGTCTTCCGATAGCGTGGAGATCACAAAGGTTGTAGATGCTCCCGAGGGTGGTAGTAGAGGTGAGAAGCGCAAGGAACCCATGTCTGGGGATGGTGGTGCGTCCTTTTCTGGGAGGAAGCTTCATGTGAGCGGTACAACGACGTCACTTTCGAAGGAAGAGTCTGACGAAGAGGGTGTATTACATTCAAATGCTGGAAAAAATGCGACTGAGTCTCCTCTGCATTTGTAAGTGTCTTCTGTAACCTTCTGTGTTTAAGTTATTCCTTCTAGTTTTATATAACCTCCGAACTTGTTGTTCTTATAGTGTTGATGCTTCTGAAGATGCTACTGTCTTTGTCGAGAAGTCGCCTCCAGAGCCTGTTGTTGCGCCCTCTGGTGAGCAAAGGCGTGAGGGGGTGAGTTTAGGGACCATTGGAGATGCTTCTATGGATACTCTTGTGGATGAGCTGAGGCGTGCCGCTGACTATCAACTTGCCTTATCGGCGCGTGTGAAGGCTAGCTACTCTGGAGAAAGTAGCTGCGCTATCCAGAAAGATGAAGAGATTGCCTGTCTTAGGGCAAAACTGGCGAGTGCTCGGGCGGATCTCAAGGCTTCAGAAGTTAGTAGCCAGAGGATGCATGATGAGAAGCTGTCCTTGTGGGCTGATTTGCAGACTGAGCGCGCAGCTCATAACGAGCGTAAAGCCACTTGCGAGTGGGCTGTTGGCCTCATGGACCGATACAAGGTAGAGCATCTTGCCCAGGTTGAGGCGCTGCGTCAACGGTTCATGACTGCGCACCAGCTGCAAGAGGAGAAACTGCGCAGGATGAATATAGAGTTTGACGAGGAGCTATATCCTCACTTAGTCTCTTCTGTTGCGGAGCGCAGGTAATGCTTCTTTCCACTTTTGTTAATTTTGTCTTATCTTTGTGGTTGTCGTATGAAGGTTTTATGTTGTCTCTTCAGGTGGCTAATTAGTCATGGGCTGCGTCTGGCTGTTATGACCACACTGGAATCCCAAGAAGTCACTGAGGCTTTTGGGAGGGCTGTCCAGTGCGCTTGTGAGCGCGGTAGGGCGCAGGCCACAGATGAGCTTTGTGAGAAGAAGGTAATACCTGTTCCTGCTACGGAGGTACCTGGTTATAACCCCAATGCATATGGTGATCTGGTTGCAGCCCTGGAAGATCTGAAGTGTCACACCCCCAAAATACCTGAATGGCAGCGGAATTGAATACCTGAGGGTGTAACGGATCATAGCACACAAACCAGGATATATTGAATGACCTAAAGTGTCGTTTAGAAAATACATCGTTTGATTCATTCAAAATATTCAGAGTTATAAAACATAGGTCCCAAAAGTTGGAAAAGGTTTAAGGAAATAATTTAGTACAATCAAACGATAGTTCATAAGTGCATGAAATCCAAAAAGAGACGCGTCATCCTTGATACACAAAATGACTCCATGCATGCCATGAGAATATGCCTTAGTTACCTGAGAAATACATTGCGAAAACGGTCAACATAAAGTTGGTGAATAATCATAGGTTTATAAGTAATTCGTAAGTACATAAGCCACAAGTATAAAGTAAAGTGACAAATTGTCAAAAAGCTACATTGTCTCTTAAGCTCATGACACCGAAGCTAGACGTACTAAAATTTGCCCCAAAGGAGTGTTTACCAGACACTCGTACTAAATTAGACATGAAATGCATTCGTTTTCCTTATGGAGCAACCCAAACACGAATGGAGGCGTCACCCTCGATAGATCTATCCACTCACTCTCGCTTGGCAATATAATTAACAGTCCATGATAATAAAGGGGACTTGAAGTGGTAGTACTAGCAACTTAAGCAATGTACGGAATTTAATACTAGGGCATGTACAAAAATAATAGTGCAATGTATTCTCCCCCGTGGGATTTAAAATCAAATAAGTACTAAAAACGGGGCTATGAGAACTCACCTCGAAGTGATGGTACAAAGATGGTACAATGATGTAAAAGTAGTCGGGACAATGAGGCGCGAACACTAGCCGCAACCTAAATGAATAATCGTGTTCTAATTTAGATCAAGCCGTAATGAAATGAATGCACATGCACATGATACCTATACCACTCGTAATTTGTAAGTACTAGTTATCGTCATAGTAAAATAGTTTCCATACTTAGGAAAAATAAATCCAAATATAGAAGTATATAACTTGTCGTACTATCTTGTATGAAAATTGTTAGCGTTATATTCCTCGTATCGAAAACCTTAAAATAACGTCGTTAAGTCGTATAAATATTCTCTTGGGTCATACGTATTCATTTGATAAGAAAATAGTCCTTAGTAACATTTCTAGAAAATATACCATCTAGTGCGTAAGTTATTATTTTTATTTGTGACCAAATATATATATATAGTTTTGACGATGTTAAAACGGGTATAACTTGGTCGTTTTAAGCTCATTTTCCTCGTTCTTTATATCCACGGATTCGTTTTTGTATATACTAGTATATTTTCGATAACTCGGCTCCTCTAGGTTACGTTTAATGCCTCTATTTACCCGTCGAAATCTGCCAAACAGCATGCAGTTTTTGATAAAATAGTTTTCGTCGTTAAATTTGCAAAAATCATATCTCCTTCGTTATAAGCTATTTTTAATCCATTCTTTCGCCTAAAGTTTCGTTTTTGAAAGTATTTTCTAAATCTTTGGTCAAAAATTAACCATTAGCCACTGATTTTCCCACGAAATAGAAATAGGGACAGTAGGTATTTTTAATGTTTCAAAAATCGTTTCTAGGGTTCTAATCTAGTTCCATCTTCATTCAAACCACTTTCAAACACCACAAAACTAGTCTAATCCTACCATACACCTTCTTAGGGTGTCATGGGTTCCTAAACATCAAAACCAAGTAGATCTAACAAGGATCTAACCAAAAATCATTTCTAGGGCTTGAAAGTTAAGTATATACAAAATGGAGTGGTATAAGCCAATATATGCATGAGTTCTTGTAAGAAAAATATATAAACATAGTAATAACTTGTAAAAATTATGAAATGAGTTTTGTAAACTTACTTGGAAGATTAATGAAGTTTGGATGGTGAAAACCTAACAATCCTTGAGTTTTTATCTCAAAACTCCAACAAGGACAACTATAAGAACAAGATTATACTTAGATCTTTGAAAAATAATGTTTCTTGCTTCTTGATTACCCTAGGCCGAGCACCCTTGAGAGAAAAAGAGAGAAAAAGATTTCCTTGGCTAGTTGTAAATGAGATGAAAAAGATCTAGTATAGTTTTATGTATTATTAGTATTATTATTATTATTTTATACAAAGTTAGTATAGGCATTAATGAAACTTGAGTGTGTAAGTAAACATTGTAAGTGATTGGAGAGGGGAGGGGGGGGGGGGGGGCGGCAAGTCAAGGGGGGGGGGGGGGGGACTTGGTGTATGACTTTTGTAGACTTTGTGTATTATTGTGTTTAGTTGTAGTTTTAAAGTGTACCGGGTACCGGTTTAACTAAAAATAAATTTTTAACAGAGTTAACCGGGATAAAATAAAGTTATAAAAATTACAAAAATAAGTTGGGTACAAATATTAAGTGTTTAGATAATTATTGTTTAATTTTTATGAAAACCGTCGAAATTAAATTAGTCGTACGATACGAAATAAATAAATTTTCAAAATACCGGGTAAATTAATATTAAATTTTTATATTATAAAAATGAGTATAAAAATATATTGGGATCATAGTTGGGAGTGTCGGACGTGTTAGTCACATTTATAGTTCGCGTATTAGTGTTTATTTAAAAATAAACATACGTAATTCGTTAATTATATTAAAAATATAATTTAAATACTCTACGAGTGGAATAGTATGCAAGTGCCCTAATGATGATATGCAGACTATTTCTAGTCTGTATGAAATGTCCCTGATAATAATGCATGAATTCGCTCCTGAACCAATACGGTTACGCGAATTTGAACACTCGTAAACTAAATTTACGATGGCATGAGTAATGCACGTGAATAGTGGTTTTCTCTCGGAAATGAATAGTGTCAAGTGAATAGTAAAATTTCTGAATGTGTCTCGGAATGTCAAATTGACCTAAAAAATGATGAATAGTAAAACGATGAATAGTGATTGATGAATAGTAATTTGTGAATAGTAGAATGTCGAAGTTTGGAAAAATGACCTGAAATTGTGGGCTGTGACAGTCGCCCATCCAAAAAGGAATTCAGTCCCTGAATTCAGTTAGTGTTGGTCTCGGAAATTGGCTTGGTGAAAAGTTGTGGATACTTGCGTCGCATTTGGTCTTCTCGTTCCCAAGTAAACTCGAGTCCTCTTCGAGAATTCCAGCGAACCTTCACGATCGGAATTCGACTTTGTTTCAACTGTTTGATCTCGCGGTCCATTATTTCAACTGGTTCTTCCACAAAGTTAAGCTTGTCATCGAGTTGTATTTCGTCTAATGGTATAATGGCATACTCGTCCGAAAGACATTTCTTGAGGTTCGAAACATGAAACGTGTTGTGTACGTAGCTATGTTCTGATGGAAGTTCAAGCTTGTAAGCTACTGGACCAATCCTTTCCAGTATCTTAAACGGACCAATGTATCTCGGGTTCAATTTCCCGCGTTTTCCAAATCGTATCACGCCCTTCCAAGGCGAGACTTTCAACATGACCTTGTCTCCGACCTGAAATTCCAATGGCTTGCGTCGAACATCTGCATAGCTCTTCTGTCGACTTCTAGCAGTTTCGAGTCTCTCTCGAATCTGAATTATCTTTTCTGTTGTTTCTTGTACCATTTATGGGCCAGTACATTGTACTTCACCGACTTCAGCCCAACAAACTGGAGATCGACACTTACGACCATAAAGTGCCTCGAATGGTGCTGCTTTAATGCTCGAATGGTAACTGTTGTTATAGGAAAACTCGATCAACGGCAAATGGTTAGCCCAACCATTTCCAAAGTCAATCACACATGCTCTAAGCATGTCTTCAAGTGTCTGAATAGTTCTCTCGCTCTGACCATCGGTCTGAGGATGGTAAGCAGTGCTCATGTCTAACTTGGATCCAAAAGAATCTTGTAATGACCGCCAAAAGTTTGAAGTAAAACGACTATCTCTGTCGGAAATGATGGAAACTGGTGCTCCGTGTCTTGAGACGATTTCCTTGACATAAAGTCGAGCAAGTTGTTCCATGGAATAAGTCTCTCTAATGGGTATGAAATGAGCTGATTTGGTAAGACGATCAACAATTACCCAAATAGCATCGTAACCTCCTGACGTCTTAGGAAGTTTAGTGACAAAGTCCATTGTAATACGTTCCCACTTCCATTGTGGAATCTCTGGTTGTTGAAGTAACCCTGACGGTTTCTGGTACTCGGCTTTCACTTTAGTACAAGTAAGGCATTTGCTGACGTAAGTAGCTATTTCCGCTTTCATGTTCGGCCACCAATAAAGCTTTTTGAGATCCTGATACATCTTATCAGAACCTGGATGAATAGAGTACTTCGACTTGTGTGATTCATGCATAATCAATTCTCGCACTCCACCATAGAGTGGTATCCAACTTCGGTCCTTGAAGCATAACACTCCATCTGATCTCTTTACAAAGCCATTTTCGCTTTCTGGCATACCATAAAGTTTCTCATGTGGTCGATTTTCTTCTTTGAGAGCCTCAATCTGAGCTTCTACAATTTTTGATGGTAATGGCGAAATGATAGTCATTCCCAATGACCTAACTCTCAAAGGTTTGAGTCGTTCTTTTCGGCTAAGTGCATCTGCTACAACATTTGCTTTCCCTCGGTGATATCGGATTTCACAATCATAATCACTCAACAATTCTAGCCAACGACGTTGTCTCATATTAAGTTCCTTCTGATCGAGTATATGCTGTAAGCTCTTGTGGTCGGTAAAAATTACACACTTGGTACCATAAAGGTAGTGTCTCCAAATCTTGAGTGCAAAAACTACCGCACCCAACTCCAAGTCGTGCGTAGTGTAATTCTTCTCGTGTGTCTTAAGCTGTCTAGATGCATAAGCTATCACCTTCTCGTTTTGCATTAGCACAGCTCCAAGTCCTTGATGCGAAGCATCGCAATATACCACAAAGTTCTCAATACCTTCAGGTAGTGACAAAATCGGTGCGCTACAAAGCCTTTGTTTCAATAACTGAAATGCGGACTCTTGTTTCTCTCCCCACTCGTACTTCTCATTCTTTTGTGTCAGCTTTGTCAACGACTTCCCTATCTTAGAAAACCCTTCAATAAACCTTCTGTAATATCCGGCAAGTCCTAGGAATTGACGAATTTCCGTAGGAGACTTGGGCGTAGCCCAATCCTTAACTGCCTCGATATTTGCTGGGTCAACTTGTAAACCTTGGCTATCAATAACATGGCCAAGAAATTGAACTCTTCGTATCCAAAAATCACACTTTGAAAACTTGGCATACAATTGCTCCTTCTTGAGTAGTTCCAGGATTGTTCTGAGGTGTTCTTCGTGATCTTCCTTACTCTTGGAATAAATCAAGATATCGTCAATGAATACGATCACAAACTTATCAAGATACGGTTTGCACACCCTATTCATGAGATCCATAAATACCGCAGGTGCGTTGGTTAATCCGAAAGGCATCACTTGAAACTCATAATGACCATAGCGTGTTCTAAATGCCGTCTTCGGGATATCCTCTTCCCGAACTCTAAGTTGATGATAACCGGATCTTAAATCAATCTTGGAATAAAAACTAGAACCTTGTAACTGGTCGAACAAGTCGTCAATTCTGGGGAGTGGATAACGGTTCTTAACCGTTAACTTGTTCAGCTCACGATAGTCAATGCACATTCTGAAAGTTCCATCCTTCTTTTTCACAAACAAAACCGGCGCTCCCCAAGGCGAAGAACTCGGTCTAATGAATCCTTTGTACAAAAGTTCTTGTAGTTGATTCGACAATTCTTGCATCTCCGAAGGTGCAAGTCTATACGGTGCTCGCGCAATTGGTGCAGCTCCTGGCACTAATTCGATTTGAAACTCGACTTGGCGTGTAGGCGGAAGTCCTGGCAATTCTTCCGGAAAAACTTCTGGAAATTCCTTAACAATTGGCACATCTTCAAGTCGTTTCTCATCCGACTTCTTCTCTGTGATGTGAGCCAAGAATGCATAACAACCCTTCTTTATGTACTTCTCGGTTTTAATGCATGATATAATACTGAGTCTAGTTCCACTTCGCTCTCCACGAACAACCAAAGTTTCACCGTTATAAGGAAGGTGAACAACTTTCTCATCACAAATAATTCTCGCTCGATGCCGAGATAACCAATCCATACCGATAACAACGTCGAAACTTCCAAGTTCTACGGGCATAAGGTCTATATTGAATGGATGGTTTAGGAAATTTATAGTGCAACCACGAACAATGGTGTTGGTGTTAACTAAAGACCCATCGGCTAATTCAACGATATAGGAAATGTCTAATGGGGTTGGTTCTATGTTAAGTAAAGGTGCAAATGCAATAGAAACAAAACTTCTATCCGCTCCTGAATCAAATAAAATGGATGCATAACGATTATTAACGAGGAACGTACGCGCAACAACATTCGGGTCTTCTTTGACATCTTCTCCTCCCATAACATAAGCTCTTCCTCGAGCTCTTCCATCTTGATTCCCAGTTCCTTGATTCTTCTTCTGTGGGCACTCACCCCTAAAGTGTCCAATTTCTCCACAGCCAAAACATGTTACTGGTGGTTTCTGATTGTCACCTAAGGCTGGAAATTTGCAATCTTTGATGTGGTGACCAATCTTCTTGCAGTTACCACATGTATTTGGGCAACGTCCTGGGTTATGATGCTTCTGACACTTTTCACACTTGGGTAGATTACCCTCATATCCTTTCCTTTCAGTCGGTCCTGCAGCATAGGCCCTTGCCACTTCTTGCCTCTTAGGTGGTGGCTGAATAGCATTTCCACCTTGGTGGTAGTCAAACCTTCTCTTGTTGTTGTTGTTGTTATTGTTTGGGTTGTTGTTTCAGTTATTGGGATAGTTGCGGTTTCGATTGTTGTTATAGTTGTTGTTGTTTCGAGTGTTGTTGTAGTTGGTGTTGTTTGAACGGTTATTGTTGTTGACAGCAGCTTTTCCTTTTACCACTTGGACCATGAGTTTCTGAGTTATACGAATAGCCTCTTCCATTGATTGAGGATCAAAAGAAATCACATCTCCTCGAACACTTTCAGGTAATCCACCAACAAAGTTTTCCATCTTTTTCTCATCGTCGGGAACCATAGTTGGACATAGTGCAGCCAACTCCTGAAACCTCCTGAAGTAGGTCTCGATGTCATCACCTTTAGTCACAAGCCCATAAAATTCTGTTTCCAATTTCTGTATCTCAGTACGAGGGCAAAACTTCTTAGACATCAATTTCTTGAATTCCTCCCAAGTTAGCTTGTAAGCATTCTCCATACCAATCGGCTGAGCATACGAATTCCACCAAGACATTGCTTCATCAAGAAGCATACCTGTAGCAAATTTTACCTTGCTGACGTCTGGGCATCCGCACATGAGGAATACGTTCTCAGTCTTTTCAAACCAGCGGATCAAAGCAACCGCTCCTTCAGTGCCCTTAAACTTGATAGGATCACTAATCTTGAAATCTTTCCATGTACATTCACGCCTAATTGCAGTTGGTTCAACTGCCCCTGTATTAGAAGCAGTCTCAACAGCCCTAGCAGCAACCTCAGCTCTCTCAATCTCTAGAGCTTCTGCAATACTATCCCTGACCAACTTGCGGATAGCAGCTTGAGTCATAGCAGGTGTTTCTGGTGCAGTCTTACTCTTCCTTGGTGCCATACTTCTGATAAATCACAATGGAAATAACCATGAGAAAAATCATAATAGAAATAGTCATAGTACCAAAGGTATACACCCACAACATAATATATATACAACCACAACGAGTAATAACACAACCAAGACATGTACGGGTACAACCACAATCTATATAAATACAACCACGACAGGTACGAATACAACCACAATCTGTCTAGATACCGCCACGACAAGTATATATACAACCACAACCTGTATCAATATGAAAACAATAAAGAGCAACCACGAAACATCATAAATATAATCACAACACATGAATATAATACATGAAAATTTCGGCCTACATGGACCGATATAATATATAGCACAACATTTCCAACATAGTAGAGTCGCACTTGATATATTTGTTTGTACAACAACCAAAAGACTACAAGTTCTTGAACTATGTCCCACACCTCGGGACTAGGAAAATAATAAAAGCTAATATAATACAAGTCTATGTCTAAGCTCCTCTCGGTGCTCTAGATGGTCCAGGCTCTCCCCTCAAGCGGCGAATCTCACGATCCATCGCAACCACGATCTCCTCAAGATGCTGAACTCGTAACTGAAAAGAAGCATCTCTGCGCTCCAATACAACTAACCTCTCTCGAATCAATGCCAACTGGTCTACCTGCTCCCACTGAGTCTCCTGTGTCGCCTGAGCTCTATCTCGAATCTCAGGTAACTCATCCCTAAGTAGATCAATCTGCTCCTGATGCCTCAACTGTCGTGTCTCGAGTCCATGGTACGACACATCAATACCAACCCTGCCCTGAATCAAATCCTCAACCTGCTCCTCGACAGCCTCAAGTCGAGTAGTGATAATCTCATCAACCCTATAACCCAGCCTATCAACTTGCTCCTGCTGAGCACCTAACTGATCCTCTAGTGTAGCAGCTGTAGGCCCCCTAGCCGCAGCCACTCTCGAACTCTCACCTATGTAGTATACTGGTGGTGGTGGAAGGTCAGCAGTCTCGGTAGTAGGTGAATCTGGGGTGGTAAACCTTGCACGCTTCCTGAGCGGCAAGAGTGAGGTAGATATAGTAGTAGTAGTGGGTATGGCTGGTGGTGGTGGTGTAGGCACAGTAGGACTAGGGAGAGTCCTAAAAGTAGATGTAGCATAACGAACACTCTTCCTAGCAACCTGAATAGTCTTACTCCTAGGAAACATAAATCTCGGTTCTGAATGAATAGTAGTAGTAGGAGATGGTATGTCAGTGGGTACACGGGTGACATCAAGTGGTACAGTAGGATGGACATGAGGAGTAGGAGCCGTCTCCTCCTCCTCGAAAGGCTCGGTGTCATCATCTGATGCCAAAAGTGGCAACTCAGGTGCAGGAGAAACAAATGGTGAAACAGCAGTAGAGGACATAGAGCCCTCATCATCAGAGTCTGATATAGGGTAAAGTATGATAGTGTTTGGATTCGAAGACATGACTCTGTCATAATCAAGGTGAAATAAAAATAAATAACTTGTACAATGGCATCACCTAAAAAAAATAAGTAAATATTCACTTATGATGAAATGATGATATGCTATGATGGTGTGGTTATAGTCTAGGGTCCATGATGCATCCTAGTTTGCTATAACCTTAGCTCTGGTACCAATCTGTCACACCCCCAAAATACCTGAATGGCAGCGGAATTGAATACCTGAGGGTGTAACGGATCATAGCACACAAACCAGGATATATTGAACGACCTAAAGTGTCGTTTAGAAAATACATCGTTTGATTCATTCAAAATATTCAGAGTTATAAAACATAGGTCCCAAAAGTTGGAAAAGGTTTAAGGAAATAATTTAGTACAATCAAACGATAGTTCATAAGTGCATGAAATCCAAAAAGAGACGCGTCATCCTTGATACACAAAATGACTCCATGCATGCCATGAGAATATGCCTTAGTTACCTGAGAAATACATTGCGAAAACGGTCAACATAAAGTTGGTGAATAATCATAGGTTTATAAGTAATTCGTAAGTACATAAGCCACAAGTATAAAGTAAAGTGACAAATTGTCAAAAAGCTACATTGTCTCTTAAGCTCATGACACCGAAGCTAGACGTACTAAAATTTTCCCCAAAGGAGTGTTTACCAGACACTCGTACTAAATTAGACATGAAATGCATTCGTTTTCCTTATGGAGCAACCCAAACACGAATGGAGGCGTCACCCTCGATAGATCTATCCACTCACTCTCGCTTGGCAATATAATTAACGGTCCATGATAATAAAGGGGACTTGAAGTGGTAGTACTAGCAACTTAAGCAATGTACGGAATTTAATACTTGGGCATGTACAAAAATAATAGTGCAATGTATTCTCCCCCGTGGGATTTAAAATCAAATAAGTACTAAAAACGGGGCTATAAGAACTCACCTCGAAGTGATGGTACAAAGATGGTACAATGATGTAAAAGTAGTCGGGACAATGAGGCGCGAACACTAGCCGCAACCTAAATGAATAATCGTGATCTAATTTAGATCAAGCCGTAATGAAATGAATGCACATGCACATGATACCTATACCACTCGTAATTTGGAAGTACTAGTTATCGTCATAGTAAAATAGTTTCCATACTTAGGAAAAATAAATCCAAATATAGAAGTATATAACTTGTCGTACTATCTTGTATGAAAATTGTTAGCGTTATATTCCTCGTATCGAAAACCTTAAAATAACGTCATTAAGTCGTATAAATATTCTCTTGGGTCATATGTATTCATTTGATAAGAAAATAGTCCTTAGTAACATTTCTAGAAAATATACCATCTAGTGCATAAGTTATTATTTTTATTTGTGACCAAATATATATATATATAGTTTTGACGATGTTAAAACGGGTATAACTTGGTCGTTTTAAGCTCATTTTCCCCGTTCTTTATATCCACGGATTCGTTTTTGTATATACTAGTATATTTTCGATAACTCGGCTCCTCTAGGTTACGTTTAATGCCTCTATTTACCCGTCGAAATCTGCCAAACAGCATGCAGTTTTTGATAAAATAGTTTTCATCGTTAAATTTGCAAAAATCATATCTCCTTCGTTATAACTCTTTTTAATCCATTCTTTCGCCTAAAGTTTCGTTTTTGAAAGTATTTTCTAAATATTTGGTCAAAAATTAACCATTAGCCACTGATTTTCCCACGAAATAGAAATAGGGACTGTAGGTATTTTTAATGTTTCAAAAATCGTTTCTAGGGTTCTAATCTAGTTCCATCTTCATTCAAACCACTTTCAAACACCACAAAACTAGTCTAATCCTACCATACACCTTCTTAAGGTGTCATGGGTTCCTAAACATCAAAACCAAGTAGATCTAACAAGGATCTAACCAAAAATCATTTCTAGGGCTTGAAAGTTAAATATATACAAAATGGAGTGGTATAAGCCAATATATGCATGAGTTCTTGTAAGAAAAATATATAAACATAGTAATAACTTGTAAAAATTATGAAATGAGTTTTGTAAACTTATTTGGAAGATTAATGAAGTTTGGATGGTGAAAACCTAACAATCCTTGAGTTTTTATCTCAAAACTCCAACAAGGACAACTATAAGAACAAGATTATACTTAGATCTTTGAAAAATAATGTTTCTTGCTTCTTGATTACCCTAGGCCGAGCACCCTTGAGAGAAAAAGAGAGAAAAAGATTTCCTTGGCTAGTTGTAAATGAGATGAAAAAGATCTAGTATAGTTTTATGTATTATTAGTATTATTATTATTTTATACAAAGTTAGTATAGGCATTAATGAAACTTGAGTGTGTAAGTAAACATTGTAAGTGATTGGAGAGGGGGGGGGGGGGGGGGCGGCAAGTCAAGGGGGGGGGGGACTTGGTGTATGACTTTTGTAGACTTTGTGTATTATTGTGTTTAGTTGTAGTTTTAAAGTGTACCGGGTACCGGTTTAACTAAAAATAAATTTTTAACGGAGTTAACGGGGATAAAATAAAGTTATAAAAATTACAAAAATAAGTTGGGTACAAATATTAAGTGTTTAGATAATTATTGTTTAATTTTTATGAAAACCGTCGAAATTAAATTAGTCGTACGATACGAAATAAATAAATTTCCAAAATACCGGGTAAATTAATATTAAAATTTTTATATTATAAAAATGAGTATAAAAATATATTGGGATCATAGTTGGGAGTGTCGGATGTGTTAGTCACATTTATAGTTCGCGTATTAGTGTTTATTTAAAAATAAACATACGTAATTCGTTAATTATATTAAAAATATAATTTAAATACCCTACGAGTGGAATAGTATGCAAGTGCCCTAATGATGATATGCAGACTATTTCTAGTCTGTATGAAATGTCCCTGATAATAATGCATGAATTCGCTCCTGAACCAATACGGTTACGCGAATTTGAACACTCGTAAACTAAATTTACGATGACATGAGTAATGCACGTGAATAGTGGTTTTCTCTCGGAAATGAATAGTGTCAAGTGAATAGTAAAATTTCTGAATGTGTCTCGGAATGTCAAATTGACCTAAAAAATGATGAATAGTAAAATGATGAATAGTGATCGATGAATAGTAATTTGTGAATAGTAGAATGTCGAAGTTTGGAAAAATGACCTGAAATTGTGGGTTGTGACATGAAGCATTTGGAGTTTTCTCATATTGCCCAAGTGGAGCGTAACCAGGACTACCCAATTTCTGTGGTAATGCAAGGGTTGACTCTGGCGCGGCATACGGCGGAGGGTGCAGAGTCGTTACTAGATTTCTATTTGAAACCTGATGTTTCGCAGTTGCAGGTTCCTATCTTTGCGCAGCCGCGTGATGCTCTGAACCCCTACTTACTTGAGAAGGAGGTCCCACTTCAAGAAGCGTTGGAAAAGCATGCGGAGAGGGCTGCGATGAAGAAAAGGGTCAAAGATAAGGCCATATTATGCGGCGTAGGAACAGGGAGTTCTGCTGCTCATGAAGATGACCCCGAGCATTGCCCTAGCGTGTAGGCTTTTTGTATATTATGTATCTTTTCCTTATAATTTGTATAAATGAATGTGGAATAAGATACTTTTTTGTTTAAGTTCGTGACTTAAATATACCTGCATTGTTTGCCAATTTATTTAACCAAGTGTTTTAAGTGCGTGACTTTAAAAATTGTACTTGCATTGTTTGCGAAGTTTTGACCAAGTGTCTTGGCTCGTTAAGTGCGTGACTTTAAAAATTATACTTGCATCGTTTGCGAAGTTTTGACCAAGTGTCTTGGCTCGTTATGTTGCTAAGCTTTGTACAGTGTACTTAGTATGTGCGCATCCATCGTGGGGTGCGAACGCAAAACTTACCTCGACGTCTCAAGAGTAAGGCGCTTAGCAAGGATACGTGATCCGATATTGATGGGTTTGCAACCCTCTTACTCAACGAGTGAATTAGTAGGTTAACTAATCCTTTATGCCGTCGTGGGTCTTTAAGTGGTGCATGCACGCCATGTAGGCAAAAAATATAAGATAGACAATATTGACATATATGCAATAAAGTAAAATACGCTATGGAGTTAGCTAGAAACCATAACATTTTATTGATACTTGCAAGTTTTTTGAAAAAATAGAAAATACAATTCCTAGGAAAGAAAAAACAAACACTTATTGGGCATCACGCAGGATGCGAGGGTGTCTGTTTAAGGGCCGTAGCCTAGAAATAACATTTTTTAAGATTGCAGATGTTCCAGGTGCGCGCTAGGTCTTGACCTTCCATATCGCGCAGTCTGTATGCGCCGTTGCCGAGCGCATTTGTGACCTCGTAAGGTCCTTCCCATTTGGGTCCGAGCTTGCCTATGTCTTCTGCGTAGCTCGCGTCGTTGGCGCGGTAAACAAAGTCTCCTGGTCTGAATGAAGTGTGTCTGACTTTTGCATCATAATACTTCTTCATTTTTGCCTTAGCCTTTGCTTCGCGTATAGCTGCGTTCGCGTCTTTCTTCCAGTACGTCTAAGTCTATGCGCCGTTCCTCGTCGTTTGTTGTGACGTTGACCTCTGCTGTGCGTATAGTTGGAATTCCTATCTCAGCTGGTATGACGGCTTCTGTTCCATAGACTAGGGAAAATGGCGTGTCGCCAGTACTGGTTTTGATTGTTGTGCGATGCGCCCACAAGACATGCGAGAGCTCGTCTACCCACCTTCCTTTGTGTCTGTCAAGGCGCGCTTTTATTCCTTTGCCTAGACTGCGGTTTGCGCGCTCGACTAGGCCATTGGTTTGTGGGTGTTTGACTGAAGCAAAGTGTTGTGTGATGTTCAATTGTGCGCACCAATCTTTGAATGGGTTATCACAGAATTGTTTTCCATTGTCTGATATGATCGAACCCGGTAGTCCGAAGCGACAGACAATGTTGTCCCAGACGAAGCGTTTGACTTGGTTTCCCGTGATGTTCACCACCGCCTTTGCTTCGATCCACTTCGTAAAGTAGTCTATGGCTACGAGGAGGAATTTTACTCCTCCCGCTGCGACAGGGAAAGGTCCTGCGATGTCAATACCCCATTTGTAAAATGGCCATGGTGATGTAATTGGTGTTTGCTCTTGTTGTGGTCGGCGCGGAATTGGCCTATGGACTTGGCAATTGCTGCATTTTCTTATCAGATCGCGTGCGTCGCGATGCATTGTTGGCCAATAGTACCCTGACCTTAGAGCGCTTGCCACCACGGATCGCAGCCCTGAGTGCATACTACATGATCCAGCGTGAATTTCTCGGAGTACGTAGTCTGCTTGAAGGGGTCCAACACATCTGAGCCATGGCTGTAAGAAAGAGCGTCGATAGAGTACGTTGTCTCGTAATTCAAATCGTTGCGCTGTGCGCCGTATTCTTCGAGCGTCCTTATGATCTTGGGGTAGGATTTCCTTGCTAATGAATTCAATGATAGGTGTCATCCATGTAGGATCTTGTTCTTCTATCACTGTGGATATCTCCATTTCCAAGATTGACTTGTTTTTTAGGGTTTCTACCAATACCTGTTTTGAGAGGTGTGCGAAGCTTGTGGATGCGATCTTGCTGAGTGCGTCCGCCTTCCTGTTATCTCCTCTAGGCACCTGTTTTATTGTGAACCTATCAAAGTTTTTAATAAAAGATTTTGTCTTTTCCAGGTATTGGATCATGTGTTCATCCTTGGCTTCGTATTCACCTAGCACGTGGTTAGCGACTAGTCGCGAATCTACGTTTGCTTCTAGGTTGCGTACACCCATTTGGATTGTGATACGTAGTCCGGCTAGTAGGGCTTCGTATTCTGCCTCATTGTTTGTGGCTGTGAACTTAAAGCGTAGCGCATAGGTGAATTCCATACCTTCTGGATTTGTAAGAATAAGGCCTGCGCCTGATCCATCTACACATGAGGACCCATCTGTGAACAGAATCCAGGGCTCCTGTAGATCTGTTTTAGTTGCGGATGTTGGGCTATCGCTGTCTGGCTTCTCCATGATAAAATCGGCTAAGATTTGTCCTTTGATTGCAGTGCGCGGTCTGTATGAGATGTTATACTCACTTAGCAGTACACTCCACTTTTGTAAGCGTCCTGATGCGTCAGGCTTAGAGATAACTTGTTTGATTGGCTGATCAGTGATTACATCTATTGGGTGCGCTTGAAAGTATCTGCGCAGCCTTTTGGCTGCGAACACTAGAGCTAAGACCAGCTTTTCCATAGCGCTGTAGTTAGTCTCTGTTTTCTTTAGGGCTTTGCTTACAAAGTATATGGGTGTCTGGACGGAGTTCCTATCTGTCAATAGTACTGCGCTGACTGCTCCATGGGTTGCCGATAAGTACATGATTAGTTCTTCCCCTGGTCGCGGTGCGACAAGTTTGGGAAGGGATGCCAGATGGTTTTTAAGTTGTTGGAAAGCTTCCTCCGCTTCTTTAGTCCAGCGGAAGTCTCCCTTTTTAGTACAATTCGTGAGTGTTTTAAAGAGAGGAAGAGATTTGTCTGCTGACTTAGATAAGAAACGGTTTAGCCCTGCTAGCTTTCCATTCAATGACTGGACTTCTTTGAGTGTGCGCGGTGAGGGAAGATCAATAACAGCCTTTGTCTTTTCTGGGCAAGGTTTGATTCCATCGGGTTCTATCAAGTATCCAAGGAACATGCCTTCGCTTGCGCCAAAGGTGCACTTCTTGGGATTTAACTTCATGTTTATTCGCCCTAATGTTCTGAATGTTTCCTCAATGTCGCGCACCAACTCGCCCTCTGTGTGGCTTTTTATGACAAGGTCGTCAACGTAGACTTCCAAGTTGCGGCCTACTTGTTTTTTGAAAGCTGTGTCCACTAGTCGTTGGTATGTCGCGCCTGCGTTCTTCAAGCCGAAAGGCATTTTTGTGTAGCACGATCTGGAGCCTGGCCGCGTTTCATTTGTCGTATTGGAGGGTATCCTTGTCGGATTTGTAGCTTATGCTCTGTGATAGAGCGCGGTACTCCCGTCATATGCTTTGGTTCCCATGCAAAGATGTCTAGGTTCTTTTGCAAGAGTGCGCATATAGCTTCTTTACCTTTGTCAGATAAAGATCCTCCAATCGAAACTTGTTGTTCCGGATAATCTGGATGAATAGCGACTTTTAAATTTGGCGTTTTTTCCGTACGCTGTTCTGGAATAGTCTCTGCTTCAGTTGTTACTGCGATGCATTCTTTTGGTGGTACTGTTGTGTTATAGAGAGTGACAACTCCTCCTTCCACTGGAAATTTGAGTATTCCGTGCGCTGTGGATGGTACTGCGCGCATGGATGATATTCCCGGTCTTCCAATGATACCATTGTATGGCGAAGGAGACTTTATTACCATAAAGTTTATCCATGTTGCTGTTGAGTGTTCTTCATCTCCTACGACCACCAACAAGCGTAGCTGCCCCATGGGCCAAATATTTTCTCCTGTGAATCCTGTAAATGACGTTGTAGCTGGTATCAATTGACTTCGGATTTCAGGTCGCAGTCTTTTGAAACAGTGATCGTACAGGATATCTGCGGATGCTCCTCCATCAATGTACATGCGGTGGATGTCATGTCCCCCTGTATGTATTTCAATGGTTAGAGGCTCCACGACTGCGTTGTCCGCAACTATAGTAGGGAAAGATATCTCTTTTTCTGGAGAGAATTTTTGGCTGACTTTTTGCTTTATCTTGCGTTGCCATGATTGTATCATGTATATAGTATCAGCTTTTTCCTTGGGGGGCTCTTTTTTACATCCGCCCCTTTGTTTGTCTTTCCATTCTTTGATATTTTTTACAAGGTTGTCCATTCTGCCTTCTCTTACTAACTTTTCAATTAGTTGTTTTAGCTGGACGCACTCATTAGTGGTGTGGCCTTTTTGACCATGGTACTCGCAGTATCCGCTCCCTATGCGCTTTTCTTCTGCGGTGCGCATTGGTGGTGGTTTTGGGAAGTTTGCGCCTTCTGTTACAAATATTTCCCTCGGAGTTTTTGTAAGGGGGGTATATTTGTCATTGTCTCTTCCACTGCGGTAATTCCTGCTGCGATTGTTATTCTGATCATTGGATTGTCTCTGAGGCTGCTCTTGCTGCGTATAGTTCGAATAACCCTTTTTACTATCCGCAGCGGCTGCTTCTCCTTGTATGAAGGATCTAGTGCGCTTTGTTAGCTCATCAAAGGTTTGTGGAACTTTGTCGTTTAGCTTTCAGATGAGTTCTGGGTTATTAATCCCATTCATGAACCCTGAAATTTTTAGGATTTCAGGGCATGTCTTGACTTGTATGCACTCATCTTTGAAACGTTCCATAAAAGCGCTGGTTGATTCACCTTGACGCTGTTTCACTCTTGCTAGTTCCACAGGGTTTTTAGCGCACTTCTTTCGTTGGGTGAAGTTGAGGCGGAATGCTTTCCTTAATTCCTCAAATCCACCAATGCTCCTACGTGGGAGTTTGTTAAACCATGTGCGCGCGTTTCCTACTAACGTGGAATTAAACATGTGGCACCACACAGGCTGTGGCCAGTTTTCGATAGTTGCGGCTGATTCAAAAATTTTTAGGTGATCGTCTGGATCGCCTGTTCCATCATATGTTTTCACGTTAGCGGGCATGCGCCTGCGTTTGCGGTCTGAGTAATCGCTGATGCGCCGTGTAAACGCATCAATTTTCTGGCGTCGCCATGGGAGAGACATATCTTCATTCTCTTACTCGCGACGTCTTTCTCTTGACTTCCAGTGTCCTGTTTCTTTATCCTCGTTGTCCGAGGAGTCACTGGAAGAAGGGTAGTCTCTTTTTCAGCGCTTGCGCCGGCTTCTTTCAGAAGAAGAGCTTGAGGGATCTCTGCTTGGGGATCCTCCTCTCCCCAATCTATCTTGAGTCCTCCTACTCCCAGGTTTGGAAGATCCTTGGCTTGGCGAATGTTGAGGTCCTAATCGATCTTGTATTCCCCGACTGCCAAGTCTGGAGTGAACATTGGTGCGCCTCTCGCTGTCTTCTGAGTATTGTGAATCAGATATCATACCCAACCTATCATGGATAGTGGTACGTTCTGCGCGTCTTCCTCGTGGGTGGCGCAGTGGTGATGGTTCGCGTTCAGGACCAAAGTTCAGCCGAGCTTGTAGGCTCGTACTTGCCCTTCTTCTTGCATGAGGGCGGTTAAGGTTTCATAATTTTGGGATACAAAGTTTCCCAAAGTTAGATCGGGTGCGTCCTCGGTTGTTGCAAGAATTTCTGCCTCAGTATTAGGCACCCTATCTCGGTTAGGCGCGCCTGATGGCGCAGTGTTGTTCACTGCGAGTACAGTTTGATGAGGAGTGGTGAAGAGGGTGCGCTGGAGTTCCTCAACGCTTGGGACCACTGGGGTGACTTGGGTAGTCCTTATGGGTAGTTCTACCGCTGGAAGAGGTTGGGTTACCCCCGCCTCTTGGTGACCAGGTGCACTGGTTGTCCCAGCCACTTGTCTGGAGGTCGAATCTTGTTGATTCTTCCTCTGATGGTCACGTTTTTCTGACTGCGGAGTCCACTGGCTTGAATTCTTATGCTTTGTCATTCTAGATCTTAGTAGGGTCCCACGGATGGCGCCACTTGTTGATACAAAAGTTGGGCGTTCCTGGTTATTGGCTCTTGCTCTCGTACCAATTCGCTTCTTAGTACTTGTTACCTGCGCACTAAGAAAATAAACAACACCGTTAGGCTTATCGAGGGATTGTCTCCCCCGATTAGACTCCGGCGTGAGAGTAAGTAATCGATTTAGGTCGTAAAGAGTTAGGGTCTGTATATCGTACCTTTGAATGAGAATATATCATTCCTTTTATAGGGGCTGAAACCGCGTGGGTTTCTTGCTCCTTACTCTTCGCACTAGTGGTGCTTATCCGAGGAAAGGATATCTATTCTATGAATAGATAATCCTTATCGTGTACCCGGTGGGTTTAGTTGGGCTTTGGGCCTCGTGGGCCCAAGCTAATGATACTGCGGCCCAAACCATTGTCATGGCAGCCTACTTGTGGTGGACTTAGGCGCTAGTAGTATATATTATTTGGGTTCGTGGCCCAAATATAGACTATACGTCATCAATATACATATATCTTGCTTCTATCAGAGAAAAAGAAATAAATCATACCCGTTCTCTTATTGATGCCAATAGCTCATCATTCCACTATTCCGTGTTTAAACACCGTTCTCTTATTGATGCCAATAGCCCATCATTCCTTATAGGAAACAAAGAGAAAAAGAAAGAAATCATACCCGTTCTCTTATTGATGCCAATAGCCCATCATTCAACTGTTCTATGTCTCAACACCGTTCTCTTATTGATGCCAATAGCCCATCATTCATATAGGAAATAAAGAGATTAGATTTATTTATACTCAAGGTAGTTATTATTAAGATATTCTCTGTCAACTGACTTGTAATTGCATTAAAAGTTAGTAAAGCTATGTAATGAATAGCATTAGTTAAAGAAAAACTACTATGCTAAACTCTCTACAGGTACATGCTTTAAGCTTTAAAAGAATTATTTCTAATGCCTCCCGTTCAATTCCATGAAAATGTGGATTAACAATCCTCGAATACAATAGTCATCATAACATATATAAAAAGGGAACAAAGATTTTGAAGGTGTTCTCATTTGGACCATCTTGCCTCACGTTGTTTGTAATGTTCTTGTGTATATGATATAAACTTTGACTTCCGAGAGTATACTTAAAAAATTATTTAAGAGGTTTTATGCAACTTGAAAACACTTTGGGTGACTTTCCATCCGCTTGACGTGCTCAGCTTTTTTTTCTATTTTGGTTAGATATTAATTAGTCTTAATTAGTGGAAAAATTATAATGGAAAAAAAAAGTGTATGCGGGTAACCCAACACAGCCCATTTTTCCCGCGTCTTGCCTCTACTTTAGCTAGAATAGCTGCTACTACTACTGGTAACAATTATCATAGGTAACTAATAATTATGTGATTATATTCTAATATACCTGGTCCAATCAACATTCTTTGGAGTCGTAAAGAGCTCAAACCGAAGCACCCTGTAGGATACTAAATTAACTCACAAACATGTAGCTCATGGTGGTATGTGGCGTGTGGATTAGATGAGAAGGAAAGAAAGAGTGGGAACCTTGAGAGGATGAGAAAAATAAGAGATATTAGATTGCAAGTATGATAAGTTCCAACCCTCTCCACATGTGGAGAGGGGTATTTATAGTTCCTAACAACAAAAGATAAAACGCCCACACCCGGGCTGTGGATCAGGCATACAGTGGGTAAAGACCCGTCCTTCTTCCACGATGTTACTTAATCTAATTCTAGCTAATAACTAAACTAACTACGAGCTAACTTAATGCTATTACAATAATTAGGTGACCGAGACTTTCAGAAATATTTGTATTCCTAACAATCTCCCCCTAGGTGAGGTCACCTTGGAAATTAAGCCCTTTGATCTTCAAGCATTCTTTAGTCATTGTAGCTCGTAGGTTCTGATTCTTCCCTTTTCAGCACACTTTGTACTTCAAGCAATGAACTTGTGATTTGAAGTTCCTTTGTGATGTGTGATCTTTGAGCTTCTTTGAGATCATTAGCCATAGTAAATCTCCAAGCTCATCTATAGTAGTATCGCCTTCATGTGATGTAGTGACTTAAGGACCATCATGCTCACACCCTTCTGGATCTGGAGACTTTACATCAGAGTTGTGGATCAGGAGACTTTTTCATCAGAGTTGCGGAAACATTGTTGGTAGTCTCTCAACATTTGTTGTAGTAAGTCTCTCATCGTCATTGGTAGTGAGGAGGATATGTGAGCATGAGGTATGGATTGACCCGATTCAACTGGAAATAGGAGCCATCAACGCCATCTTTATATGTGTCCCTCAAATAAAACAGTTAGCAATAAAGATAGAGAACGAATATGGCTTTGTCATTCATTCTACGAGGATAGACTACCCTCCAATTTTGTGAAAACCGACCTGTGATCAGGTAGAGTCTCGTTTAAAGAAGACTCTCCTTGACAGGAATTTCCAGCTTATAGTAACGAATTTTCCAAAGAATCCACTTCAGAATCTTCATACTAAGCATGTTCTCATACCAGAATGTCTCAAAGCAGACATCACGATAGAGTGAATCGGTGAATTGATATTCATGGATTGATGAGAAATTGATTTATAGAAATCACTCACGTATCATATGATAAACAATTTTGAGACACGACGAGAGTTTTATACTTTGAATCACATTTCCATCAAAAAATACTTTTGTTTGAAAGATTTTACACAATCAATGTTCTCGAAAATTAGTAGGTGAGCACACTGAAAGGTTTTCGCAAAATTATCCGTTAATCCATATCCTGGAACAAGTTTGATTCAATGTTGAATCGCACCATTGTTGCTTTCCAGTTGTCACTTGATCATTGATCCAAGATGGATCTCACATGTCACCTACCAAGAGCTTGAGTGATGTTCGCTCTAGAAGGATTTCCATCTTCATTGTGAATATTTTCATATCACTCGGATGTTCTGGCAATACCACAAGGATAATGCGTAGGACTCTAAATATTTTATCTTATTTTTCACATTGTGTGAAACAATAAGCATATTTGGAATGTGTCCTATCGAGATTTATGGATGATCTCTTGGCTCTAGACTCAATAGTGCGTTTTGATCCGCTCCTGGAGACTGAGGAGGCGTCTCCTGTTTTAGGTATCAACATAGCTCGCAATGAGCAGTCGATACATTGCACAGGGTTCCCCGTGAGAATGAAACAAGCTCTTTTAAGAGAACTTAGGTGGTTGGGATGTTTAGTGCAGTGCCTCACTGGGTCTATGACGTCTTGTCTTCAATACCGGTGTTACCTTGGTAACCACCAGTAGCATATGAAGTTAAACCCAGTTTCTGCCCTAAGGTTGAATATTTGGAGGGCTATTTCTTTTCACCCTTTCTCATTTCATTTCTTTTTCATTCTTCAACCCCTTCATTTCTTACCGAGACTTCATCACTAGAACCTTGTTGGGTTCGTTCTAGTCCTAGATCTATCTCAGTCCGCACTCTTCCCTCTCTCACTTTTCTCCTTTTTTCAATCATTCCTAAGGAATTCTAATCTATCTATGGATTGTCCCTGGGAAGATCCTTCCGGTTCTTGTGGATCATGGGAACTCATACCTAACCTTAACCATCCTTATAACTCCATGCATAAAGATAAATGGTCGATCTTTGGTATTACTTCTACAAACGCCTTTTGCTCCCCCTCAATATGTGCATCGATATTCGAAAGAGATTAGCACATATGTGGGAGCCTATTATTGAGTCCATAAGATCACGTTTGATTATCAGATTTCATATTTAAATCAAATTCTCTCCCCCGATCAAAAATTTCAAACCTTTCGAAATTTTGGATCTCAATTGATTTAAATAAGTTAGAAAACGTTTGGGAGAGAAATGCGGTCAGTTTTAATATTTTCTGATAAAAAGAGGAACCTTTTTCTTGCTCCCCTTCAATCTGTGAGGGAGGTTGTTATGTGTCAGATTTGAAGAGTATACAAAAGATTTGAAGTTTTAACGAAAATTCTTTGAAAATTTCTCATTCTGACACATAACCATCACAAAGTGTATTATTGCTTATTTTGTACAAAGTGTGGAGAGTTTTGATGATACATAAAATTTTGAGAAATCACTCTCCCCCTAAATCAATGACGGAAGTTAAACCTGAAACAAATTGTTGTCATTGATTGAGTGATAAATTTTATCAAAATTTTGAGTTCAATTTGATTTTCAATCAAAATCTCATGGTACCACCAAGTTTTTCACAAATACTTTCTGGAAAAATAATAGAAGGAAGAGTATTTGGCTATAAAAAGAAGATTTCTCTTCTTTATCAAGAAATAATGCACTGAGGAGTACATTAGATCAAAGAAACATGGATATAAAGTAATCCATCCCAGGTGAACTTCATCCGGTAAAAGGAACAACCGTCTTTTTGGGGACGTGTTTTCCCCATTTTGAAAAATGGGTTGCTATCTGAAGTAATAGCAAGCCTATATTTTTGAAGTCCGGGTTGCAGCCTGAAATGACTACAAGCTATAATTTTCAAGAAGGTTTTGAGAAACAACATGTTTTAGAAAAAAACTTATTTGAAACCGAAAAACTCTTGCTCAAGCATATGTATGCTTCCGTGTCATTATTAAATGACATTTCTAGAAACGTACATAATATTGATTACACAAGAGACATGTCGTGAGAAGAATATTTTAGATTTTTTTTAATGGTTTTTATAGGTTTTATATTTTTTATGTGTTTTATAAAATTGATTTATGTAGTAACTAAAACTTTATACTACTAGGCATAACGTACAAGAACTATAGGAACTATAAGGATATGAGAAAGAGTCAGTCATAAAGTTTATAAAGTACAAGTTACAGAACATCACTGCACCCAAAATACAAAATATAACGAAATACCACTCCACATAGGATATCATTCAGTGCGTTGTAGAAGGCGGTAGTCACCAGCTCGAACTCTGCCACCCACGTAGCATTCCAAACTACGAAAGATTCTCCTCAACTTCAATCTCTTACGAATACTAGCCAGGAATTTCTTGTTCAGTGTCAGGTCATGATCTGTCCTGTGGTTGGTATACCTTCTTGATCCAGAGTTATACACATGGTATTCTTTCACTCTGAAGTCCAAAGCCTCTTCGACCATTTGTAATGTACCATCACTGAACTTGCGTATTTCTGTGAAGCACAAGACCATAGGAACGTTGTATCTGTCTCGAAATATCACTGCCAGTGGAGATTCCAAGACCGTAAAATCAACAATCGGTTCCATGCTAGTAACATCCCATAGAGGTCGCGTGAGATTGAGCTGGGATTGATAGCTTTCGATGCCAAGCTGGAAGTCTTCAACTCGTTTTCTGATGACAATACCCCAGACCCAATGAAGTACAGCGAACACAAAAGTCTTCTTCTCACGAGATGGTAGGTGATGCAATTTTCCTTGAAGGTGTAGCAGGTACAAATCTTCAAAGTCATTTGGGCGAAGATGTTTGAAGTCACCTTTGGATATGGTATATTCTTTGAAATCAGCTCGACAGAGAACTATGCTCTTGAGATAGTCATATCCGTAGATAGGGTGTATCTGTACCTTGACTACACTGATGATTTGAAGTGGTGATCGAACAGACTTGCGGTCACTTTGAGCATGAAACCGATCAATGTAAAAATGCTGCTTCTTGAGCCACCAGTGGGAGATTCCAAGAGATGCGGAGATACCGTAATCACATTCTTGAGCTATCTACATGCCATCAGGGACAAGCTGTTCCAACCCAATATCTGAATAATGTGCAGCTTTCATTTTGGTGATGGACAAAGCCGATTTGCATTGCCTGCTGCCAAGTCTGAGATATTCAAGATCCTTGTTGAAGAAAAACTTTGCTTGGATTGTGACATGACCGGGAGAACCACCCAGAGGGAGTCGATTGCTGTAATTATACTTCATGATCCCTTCATCCACGATATCGTTAAACATCTTGTGGCATTCTTCCATTTGGTATTGTAGATGATTGACGTCCTGATGAAAGACTTTAACAATATCGAAAGCAGATCCTTCAAGATCCTTTTGAGTAAGCTTAGATAATCCACGCTTCTTACAAAACCATGTAATAAACGTCCCCATATCACCCGTTTGTGATAGTAGAGAGTCTTCAGAAGGAGGAACGAAGCCGGTGGTGATGGCATTGACCCAGTTGTTGTCATTAGATGGCAGATCAGAGGAGGGAACAGTCCAATTAGGCTCTCGTGAAAGTGACTGCTCATTATAAGGTTTCCACCACTACTCTTTATCTTCTTTGGTTAGGTGAATGATGAGGCGAAAAATGAACCGTTTTTAAGGGGTCATTTAAGCCCGAATTCGAATTTATTTGATCAAATATTGCCCTAAATCGTTCCTTTTTGTCATTTTTGGTACTTTTGGAGAGAAATATGGAAAAGGAAGCATTTTGGACATTTTTGGAGCATAAAAGTAAAGAAAACAGCAAAGTCTTAATTTTCCTTGCTGGGAACAGTACCTGACAGCGTCACATGCTTCTACATGACGGCGTCAAGAGTAATACAAGAGGTGGATGTGGACTATACACGTGACGATCCAGAAAGTTTTATACATAGGAGATGACGGCGTCACCCAAGGCCGTCATGGTCCCAATATTAGTGACGGCCCAGAACCAAATCACACATGACGGCGTTAAAAGTGGATCTAGGCAATCCGATTTCATTATGGGCGGCGCGTTGACGGCGTCACAGATTTCTTCATGACGCAGTCACCCTGTAAAATCTATATATAGTTTTCTAAATTTCATTCATTAGGGTGCAACTTTGAGGTAGAAACCCTAGGTCGAATTGTTCCAGCTTTTTCAAGGGTTTCAACCCTTTGAACTTTTCATGTCAATTTGAGATAAGTACTCTTTCAATTCAATCAATATGTCTATGTGTTGCTTGAATATATCTTACACTTGTCTTCAATTTAACATGCTCGGCTAGATCTCTTTTGTGTTTGCTTAGATGTAGTGAAACCTAGAAGTTAATTATGGGTTGATTGTTTGTTTATAGTTGTTACGGATGATTGTATTCGATGTTAGGCTTAAGAAAACTGGAAGACTTCCATTGGTAACATGCTTGAACGTCTTAAGAAACATGATCAGAGGTGTACTATGATTTTTGGTTGTATTTAATGCGTAGGAGAATTCTAATGATCCCATGTTAGGAGCTTCTAACGGCTCAACATAGGAGTGAAGTAGGATCCTATAGAGTTAAGGAATATTGTACACGGCCCTACGACTAGTATTAAGGAATACGGCCCATCATCCATGCATGTAAGGAATTATTGAAGTTAGCATTTATACTGCTGACAGGTTCCTGCGGAAGCTTAGAGGTGTTTCTGCTGATGACTGGTTCCTGCGGACGCATAGAGATCTTGCAGATATAGTTAATCCGTGGATAGAAATTGTTTAATTTAGGACAAGATATGTAGAATATCTTTTATTAGTTTATGGTTATTCGTTTCTTGTATGAAAGGTTAGGGTTTCCACTAGTATATAAGGAACCCTAGGTCATTGCATTGTGTATGAGTTTCATAACATTGTTAGTAAAGAATATCGATTCATAGAGGATCAAAGTTTAGTATACAGTTTGTTTTTATATTCCGCAATAACTACAAGCTCACAGAGATTATCTATTTAGTCTTACTGGTGATTACATTAGTAGGCTAACGATCTATTGGCTCGAGATCTATCAAGGTTTAGATCCTACAAGTGGTATCAGAGCCACGAGATACTCTCTGTAACCTTTACACAATCACATAAATTTTCACTTCGTACCAATGGGAGACAAACCAGGCAATGATGTCACTCTAACAGAAGTCGGCTCTCTCACTCAGCAACTACAACAGGTTGCTTTCTCTAACAGCAATGCCAAGCTTCCCTTTCTCAGGAAGGACGAATATGAGATCTGGGCTATGAAGATGCAAAACTGGATTGCAAGTGTTGACTATAACCTCTGGAATGTGATCCTCAATGGCTGTCGTCCTAAAAAGCAAATAAAAGATGCTGATGGCAACATTAAGATTGTGGAACCTGTTTCTGCTGAAGAAATTCTTGCTATACAAAGGGAGAACAAAGAAAGAACTATATTGCTGCAAGCAATCCCTGATGACCACATGGGAGATTTTCATTCCATGACTGATCCAAGAGAAATCTGGTGGGCTATAAAAACTAGATTTGGGGGGAATGAAGAATCAAAAAGGATGAGAAAGAGTATGTTGAAACAAGAATTCCAAGAATTCAGAATAACTGAAGAAGAAGGTCTCTTCAACGGCTATGACAGGTTTCAGAAGATACTGAGTCACTTGAATCAGCTTCTAGCCAGACCTGACAATGAGGAGGTGAATTCCAGGTTTCTAAGAGCCTTACCTCCATGATGGTCTCAGGTTAGTATATCATTAAAAACCAAAGGTGGCCTGGACTACCTCACTTTTGATGACTTGTACAACAAACTCAAAGCTTTGGAAGGCGACATCAAGGGACACTCTCCATACGCAGCAACTCCTTCACAATCTGCATTTATCAGCTCTAAATCAAACTACATGCCACATACCTACTCAAGTCCATCCACTCCTAGTCAAAGTCTTCCCATTACTACACTGTCTTTTTCAAATGCTAATCCAATAACTCATCCAAAGATTAGTAATGTGATGGAAGATGTACTTCATTCGTTTGTTGCTGAAGTTGATAAACAGCAACAAATAGCTTATGAAGATTTTGAGTAGATTGATGAACTAGCTCTAGAATAGTTGGACTTAAAGTGGCAAATGGCAATGCTCTCACTCAAGGTCAGAAGATTTGAACAAAAGGCTGGTAAAAAGCTCAATGTTAATGGTAGAGATGCAGCTCGTTTTGACAGGAGAAAAGTGAAGTGCTATGCTTCTAGAGAAGTTAGCCATTTTGCAAGAGAGTGCACAACCAAGAAGGGTGAAGCTAATGCCAGATATTCAGCATACAAGAAGAAAGAGGTGGAGGCTGGAGAATCAAAAGCCTTGGTAACTGCTATAGATACTGGTGTTGACTGGAATGAGCATGAATCTGAAGATGCAACAAGCAGTTCTCCTCAAATCTCCGGCATGGCTAGTTGTGATGCTGACTTCGCCTTCATGGGAATATCTCCTCAGGTATCTACTTGTGTTGGTGATTGTGATTATAAATATAAAACTCTTAAAGAAGCTTAGGATGAGATGAAACCAAAATATAATGCTTGTTTTATTGAAGCTGAAACTTACAAAGAAGCTTTTAAAACTTTAGAACAACAGAAGGTGTGGTTTCAACATAATCAATTGGCTTATGAGGAAAAGATTAGAGTTTTAAGTAGAGATTTAGAGAATACTAGCAATGAATTAAAGTTTGCTGAAAAAGAAAAAGCTAGGATTGAATCTGAGAAAGATGTTTTGAAAGATAAGCTGGATATAGAAATTGCTTTACATAAAGAGTGGCTAGTCTCAGGTGATAAGTTGTGTAGTTTTCCTTATGGAAGTCAATCTGTAACATCTGAGTTTGGTTTAGGTTTTAAGAAATATGTAGGTGTAGAGGCAAACCATCAGTTTGATAAGAAAAGTAAAAATAACTCTGCACCTATAAAATTTTTGAAGGAAGGTGAGATGCATGCAGTACCAGGACCTATTAGAGGTGTATTCATGTCTACCACCAAAACCTCTAACTTTGATGGTTCACATCATCTGTTTGGCAAAAAGTCTGAAGACTTGCCAAACCTCTCTTGTAAATCTAACTCTGACTCTCCAACCATAGGAACCCCTAAGCCTACATCTCATAAGTTGGACTTACCATAATCAAAGAAACACACTGGGATTAGGATCAATGACTCCCCTAACTCTTGAAGTATACCTAGTAATGATTCTAATTCATATGTCTCTTGTTCTTTCAGGGACAAGGCCTCAGAGACCTCTAGTTAGGCCAGCTGTGATTCCAAGCCCAAGTCAGACTCACCCAAGTCCTCAATAAAGCTTTCTGACAAGTCATCTTACAAGTCTGTGGACTCTAAAGTTGCTGCTGATGAAGTTCCTTCTAAGACTGCCTCTTCTGAAGACTTGTTATTTACTTCTTTTGAAAACAATTCCTTTCAGTATTTGCAAAACAATTCTATTTCTGGTGTTTCTTTGAATAATTATGTGTTTAATAAGACATCTTTTGGATTTAATAAATCTTCTAAGAAGAAGAAGTGTTTTGTTTGTGGTAGCAAAGTGCATTTGATTAAGGATTGTGATTTTCATGATAAGAGGATGGGTGTTTCTGTTGTTAATAATAGACCTAGAACAAAGTGGACCAATACTTATTCCAAACCCCCATTAGTTCCACAGGAAAATTATACCATCAGCATAATGAACTCTGTTCCTGCTGATTGGTCTATTCCTTCTGATAGGTCTGTTTCTGCTATTAGATATATGAATACCAATAGAAATAGATATGGGTCAAGACCATTTTATGGATTTAATCATTGGTGGGGATATAATGACCCAATGTTTTTGGGAAGGGCTAATTGGGATTCTGCTGAAAAGTCCTCAGCAGATTGTTCTTGGACATATAAAAGGCCATATAACTACAGGGATTCCAGGAACAATTGTGGATCTAACTCATCTTCTTGGCGACATCATAATGATCCACAGGGCAGGCTCAAGTCTTTCATGACTTAAGTCTCTTATAATATTCATGTTGTTGTATATTAACTTTTTTTGTTGTAGGAACATCCTCTTCTTAATAAAGACTTAGGTATTGTTGATAGTGGTTATTCAAGAAGCATGTCTGGGAATCAGGAGAAGCTACATGATTTTGTGCCGTTTAATGGAGGAATAGTGAGATTTGGAAGTGGGGTAGTAAGGATCACTGGTAAAGGAACCATTAGAACCCCAAAGGTGGATTTTGAGAATGTCTACTATGTGAAGGAACTTCAAGGATTCAATTTGTTCTCAGTTTCAAAAATCTGAGACAAAAAACTTCCTGTGCTTTTTACTATAGAGGGATGTCTCATTCTTTCACATGACTTCAAAATACCTGAAGACAGTCATGTATTGCTAAAGGTTCCAAGAAATCATAATCTTTACACATTTGACTTGAATGATGTCAAACCAGAAGGTGATCAAGCATGCTTGGTGGCTAAAGCATCCTTGGATGAATCTACTAAATGGCACAGAAGGATGGCACATGTTAATTTCAAAGTTATTAACAAGCTTGCTAAAGATGGACTTGTTCATGGACTTCCTTCCAAGATATTCACTAATGAACACAATTGTGTTGCATGTAACAAGGGTAAGCAACACAGAGCTTCCTATAAGGCCATTACTGCTGTGAGCACAATCTCAGAACCATTGCAGCTACTTCATATGGATCTTTTTGGTCCAACATCCATCAGGAGTATTGACCATAAGTACTTCTGTTTGGTAATCACTGATGCTTTCAGTAGATTTAGTTGGACATTCTTTTTGGTGACCAAAGATCAAACCTTTCAGGTACTTAAAGAATTTATGGCTCTCATTGAAAACCAACTGAACAAGAAGATTAAAGGTATAAGGTGTGACAATGGGATAGAGTTCAAAAATGCTAATCTTATTGAACTCTGTGGGTTGAAGGGTATTAAAAGAGACTATAGCACTCCTAGGACTCCACAACAGAATGGGGTTGCAGAAAGGAAGAATGGAACCCTTATAGAGGCTGCAAGATCTATGCTTGCTGACTCTAAACTTCCCACCATGTTTTGGACTAAAGCAGTTGGCACTGCTTGTTATGTGTTGAATAGGGTGTTGATTACTAAACCGCATAATAAGATACCCTATGAGCTTTTGACAGGGAAGAAACCTACCATAGAACACTTGAAACCTTTTAGATGTCAAGTGACCATTCTCAACACAAGTGATCACTTAGGCAAATTTGAAGCAAAAGCTGCTGAAGGGTATATTGTTGGTTACTCAGCTCTTAGCAAGGCCTACAGGGTATATAACTTAGCTGCAAAGAAGATAGAAGAGACTCTTAACCTGAAATTTCTGGAGGAGAATGAAAATGTTCAGGGAAAAGGTCATGAATGGTATTTTGACCTTGATTACTTGACAGATTATTTGGGGTATACAAGACATAAAACTAACCCCTCTGTAGGTATACAAGTGTCATCTCCTAATATTGCAGGTACCCTAGAAGATGACTCAGACAGTGATTCAGAATGTGATGAACCCACTATTGTTGTATCTACTTTACCTATTCATATAGCAGGTCCTCCTAACAAAGAAGCCTCTGATGCCAAAACTGCTGATGATGTGGAAAACTTAACCTATGCAGAAGATCTTGCTAGACTCAAAAAGCAAGAACATCCAGTTGCTGAGGAAGCTAAAAGACTTGGTCTTGAATTTGCTCAAGACACTGAAGCACTCTTGAAACAAGCTGCTGTTGAAGAGAGCAGGAAATCTATTTCTGCTGATGCATCTGCTGATTCTGCTGAAGGTGATTCTGCTGAAGGCATTTCTGCTGCAGTTCCTGTTTCCACTGAAACATCCACAAGTTTGGATGAAACTTATGGCAGGTTTCCCATTCCCTCAGATCTTGCTAATATTGAACAAAGTGATGGCATTTTTCAATCTGCTTCTTATGATGAAGACTTTGCTCCTACTCTCACCAATCTTAATACCTCCATTGATGTTAATCTTGTAGTCACTAAAAGGATAAACACCATTCATCCACAAGATAATATACTTGGTGATCCAAATGCTATAGTTCTCACCAGGAGTGCCATTAAGAATACCAAGTTTAGGCAATGTGCATTTCTAACATATGTATCTACTCAGAAGAGAGACAATCACACAGATCAGAAGCATTGTCTGTTTGCTTGTTTCTTGTCCCAAATTGAACAAAAAAGCATTAAACAGGCTTTGAGTGATCCTAGTTGGGTTGAAGCTATGCAGGAAGAGATGCAATAATTCAAGAATCAAGATGTTTGGATCCTTGTTGATCTTCCTGCAGGGAAAATTGCTATTGGAACCAAGTGGATATTAAAATGCAAGAGGGATGCAAGAGGTATTGTGGTAAGAAATAAAGCAAGATTGGTAGCTCAAGGTTTCAGACAAGAAGAAGGGATTGATTATACTAAAGTCTTTGCACCAGTTGCTAGGGTGGAGACAATTAGATTATTTTTAGCTTTTGCCTCATACATGGGGTTTAAGGTATATCAGATGGATGTCAAGAGTGCCTTTCTCTATGGTAAAATTGAAGAGGAGGTCTATGTCACTCAACCACAAGGCTTTGAAGACCCCTATCATCCTAAGAAGGTGTACAAAGTTGTCAAGGCACTTTACGGACTTCACCAAGCACCAAGAGCATGGTATGCTAGATTGTCTACCTTTCTTTTGGAGCATGGCTACAGAAGAGGAGCAATTGACAAGACCCTCTTTATTAAGAAAAACTCTAGGGACATCATTCTAGTACAGGTATATGTGGATGAGATTATTTTTGGCTCCACAAAGGAAGCATGGTGCAGGGAATTTGAAGATTTGATGAAAGGTGAATTTCAGATGAGTGCAATGGGGGAATTAACCTTTTTCTTAGGGCTACAAGTCAAACAACAACCTGAAGGGATTTTTATCCATCAGGAGAAATATGTAAAGGACATCTTGAAGAAGTTTGACTTTGATCTTTTGAGGACTGCTACTACTCCATATGAACCACCCAAGCCTAAAAATCCAAATGAACAAGATGAGGATGTGAATTCACACCTCAATAGATCCATGATTGGATCACTCATGTATCTCACAGCTTCTAGGCCTGACATTACCTTTGCTGTCAGTGCTTGCTCAAGACATCAAGTCACTCCACTGACTTCCCACCTAAATGCAGTGAAGAAGATTTTCAAGTACATCAAAGGCCAACCCAAGCTAGGCCTAAGGTACCCAAAGGAATCACCATTTGTGTTGGAAGCATACACTGATAGTGATTATGCAGGAGCTAATTTGGACAGGAAATCCACAACAGGAGGTTGTAAATTTCTAGGTAGAAGACTCATCTCTTGGCAGTGCAAGAAACAAACCATTGTGGCTACTTCTACTACTGAAGCAGAATATGTTGCTGCTGCCAATTGTTGTGGTCAGGTACTTTGGATTCAAAATCAAATGTTTGATTATGGGTTTAACTTCATGAACACTAAAATCTACATTGATAATCAAAGTACTATTTCTATTGTTAAAAATCCTGTTTTTCATCAGAGAACTAAACATATAGAAATTAGGCACCATTTTATAAGAGATGCAAATGAGAAACATCTAATTCAAGTACTTTAAATTCATACTGATGATAATGTGGCTGATTTATTAACAAAGGCTTTTGATGGACCTAGGTTTAATCACCTAGTTGTCAACATTGGGATGGTTAACCCTTGAATGCCATGTTTGAGGGGAGGCATAAGCCTCAGGGGAGGCATATGCCTCAAGGGAGGATTGTACATGTTGTATATTATGTAGATTATTATGATTACTAACTTTGTTTTGCAGGTTTCTTACTAACTTTGTATATTATTATGGTTGTCTTTTGTGTTTTGTTTGAATGCTTGGTTGCAGGATTTGTTCCTGCTGATGTACAAAGATCTACATTATTTATATCAGTGGAAAAAGTTGTAAAAGACAAAATAAAATGATCTTTCATTATTGAGAAAATAGAAAGTACATCAACAACACCATTCACCATCAAGATTACAAAAGACACCATCTAACAACATTCAACCAACCAACACACCACCACCTCCCACAGCCCAACCTTCTACTCCATCTTCCTCTTCCCTTTGCCCATGTCCTTGGGGCCAGACATCCTTTTGTGGACCCCTCTAGATTGCATGTCTTTGTTCTAGAGCTTGGGAGCAGCAAGACCAAGGACAACCTTCAATAGACCCTTGTTCTTTTTAGAGGACTGTGGCTCTTCAAGGACAGAGATCTTCCTCATATCAGCACAAACCCTCTCCATCTCACTTGTAAGGAATGCTTTGATAGGAGTAAAATCAGGGACTACAACAGCAAGAGGAGTTGGAGCCTCCTCTGTTTCCTCTGATGAGGATGGAGATGGAAAAAATTCTGAAGGTCCTTCACCAAGGTAGTAGTATGCTATTTGTATTTTGGGAATGTCAAAGGTAGAATCAGAAGAAGAATCAGAGGAAATATCAATGATCTTGGGGTTTAATTTCATGATTGGAGTGTTTAGAAAGGATTTGGTGTGATGTTATTAGTGTATTATTGGACTGTGAGTAGCTTATGCCTTGAAGATTTCTTAATAAAGACTTGATTTGGGATTAATATGAGTAAATGCAAGTTAATGGGAGGTAGTTGAGCCAGTAGCAATTACTAATTGTGCAAGTTGTCCATTTAAGTGGATTCTTCGGATGAAAGTCACTTGGGTTTGACCAATTGTTGCTGATAACATCTACTTTATTCTTAAGTTTGTTCCTGCTGATGATTTACCAAAGATTAATTTATTCAGGGGAATGCAAATCTTTCAGAAGAATTAAAATCAAGTAAAGACAAACAAGGCAATATGTTTATTGATTCTTCAGAAGTACAAACAGGAATAAGATTGAAAGATTCATACAAGCAAAACAAGCCTATCAATCCTAGAATTCCTATTCTACTTTTCCCTTGCCCTTGCCTTCAACATTCTTCTCCTTTCCTTTGTTGTTGTTGAAGATTCCTTGCTGCTGAGGACAAGGCAACCCCATCACAATTTTTCTTGTCTTTGGCAATGGTGGATTTAACTTTCTTCCTCTTGATGGTCGCCTTGGATGAGAGAATTGGGGCTTCTCAGGGGTTTTAGGGTTGTAGAGTACATCACTCTCATCATCCTCTTCATCAGAAGAAGTGAAGATGAAGGGAGACTCATTAGGATTGGGGACTCTGTTTACCCTCTCCAAAACATTCCACTGTCTCTCCATCTCTCTCTGGTATTCAGGATCATCAATTTCAGAAAGGTATGGTGGAAGATCTTCTGATGATGATGCACTTGGAGCAGGTACATCATGTTTCTTCTTTTTGGCTTGCTCTTTTGTAAGACCCCGTGGGAGAGTTGCCATTCTGAGTGGTGATGGAGATGTTAGTGACTCTGATGAATCAGATGAGTCAAAAGCAAGGTTGATGATATTCGGATTGGATGCCATGGTTTTTAATTGATTGGTGGAATTGTAATTAGTGATTTGTATTGTTAAAGTTGTGTGGAGAGATTGTGGGATAATTACCCTATATTTATATGACCACCCAAACCGTGTGTATTTATTACCATAAATGCGAGGTGGTTTGTAGATAATTAAGGGTGATTCGAAATTTGAATACAGAGATTTTTAAAGATATTTGATTACCACTGAAGTTGTGATTCTGCTGATTGATTTTGCGGACGGTGCTGTTGAATGTATGGTTGACCGTGATCAACGATTGACTGCCTTTTGCGGATTGACCATCTAGTTTCTACCGTTTGACTTGGTTCAGCTGACGAGTCAGTTTAATTGGGATTATTCAAAGTCGATTATTGGTCAAAGATTGGTTTCCACAATTTATGCCAATTACACTCCACGTTTGGTAACTTACCATACTTAACCTCGACGTGCATATCCCACTCACAATTAACTGATTCCCTCTTGCTATAAAATTTTCAAAACCATTTCAGTCTTCTTCAGCACTCCCAACCCTAATTTCTTCTTCTCAATCAATGGCTGAACTACTTTTCAAAGGTGATCATAACAAACATGCTTTCCTTGGTCGTGGTAAGGGTGATGATGACTACCTGGGAATGATGGAATTTCTCCAAAGATCCAAGATTCGTTATGCCTTAATCCACTATCCAAATGTTATTCATGAATCTTTGGTTACACAATTCTGGCAAACGGCAAGGACGAAGACTGTTGATGATGGACCAACAAAGATTGTTGCTATGGTAGATGGGGAAGAATGTGTAGTCACTGAGTCATTGGTCAGAACTCAACTACAATTGGATGATGAAGGTGGGGTGAGCGAATTGACTAAGGAAGAAATACTTGCAGGTCTTCGGGCTACTGGTTATAGTGGTGATGGGAAAGTGTGGTACAAGAATTTGTTTTGCCCTAAATGGAGATTTTTGACACATACTTTGCTTTAGTGTATGAGTTCTAAGTCTGGTGGATGGGATCAATTTTCAACAGACATTGCTCTTGCCATTGTGTGTCTTTCTTAGGGAAGAAACGTTAACTTTTCTAAGTATATATTTGATGAAATGCTTGGTAATGTTAAGGATACCAAACTTAAATATTTAATGTATCCTAGGTTTCTTCAAATTATTTTAGGCATTCAGACCACTGACCCTACCCATTTGCCTGTTAAGGGTTTATCAAGAAAGCTTTTTGCTCAAATGAAAATCAAATATACAGGAGAACACAGACCCTTACTCCCTGCTATGTTGCCTGCTGGCAATGCTCCTGAAGGAGTAGCTGCTGATGCAGCTGCTGATGCCCCTGTGGGAGTAGCTGCTGATGCAGCTGCTGGTGGTCAGGATCCTCCTGATGCTCAAGCACTAGAGGATTCCCCTGATAGGACTGAAGTTGCTACTGATTCAAGTGCATCAGTTGCTCCTGATGTTAAGCCACCACCCTCTCCTAGGTCACCCACACCTATACCTTCAGCAATGGCTAATACTTCTCCTGAGCATGTGCTCAATGAGAACTTAGGCCATGACCAACCTATACATTCCCCACAATTTAGAAGGCTTCCAACACCTAGTCCTTTGAGACCTAATTTTGAAGATCGTATTGATGTAGATGTAGATTTAGATTATTCTACTCATAGGACCAATGATGCTTCCAATACCACAGATATCCCTGTTGGTGGAACTGAAGGTCCTGTTACTCTTACTTCTTTGTCTGTTTTGTTGAACAGGTATGTAAATAAGGTAGACAAATTGGAAAAAGATCTGAATTTCACCAAAAAGAATCTTAGTGAAGCAGTTCTAACTCTCATTGGAAGAGTCAAGAAGTTGGAGGTTAAGCTCAAGAACAGGAAGAGAAAAGGTGATGTGTGTGAATCAGATGGTGAGTCTACAAAGGCATCTGACACAATTGATTTGGAAGGACTTGAACTTATTGCTGCTACCACACTAGATAGTGTTCAGAAGGATGCTCCTGATACTAGGCCTGCACCACCTACTCATTCTGCTGATAAAAGTGTTCAAAAGGATTCAAGAGTCATTTATGTGAGGAGAAAGCACTCTGCTGATAAGAGTTCTGCGGATGCTTCTAGGAAGGAAGTTTTTGCTGATCCTATGCCAGAAGTGGTTACTCATGATACATCAGCAGATATACAAGTTGAGTGTCCTGCTGTTTCTACTGATAAGCATTATGTTCCTCCTGAGGCTGCTTCAATTCAGAAAGATAAAGGAAAGTCCATCATGGTTGACCAGGACATTCCTTCAAGAGTGAAGACAAAATAGGAACTTGCTAATGAGAAGCTTAGTGAGCTTGTTACAGCAAACTTGCAAGCTAAAGAGGATGCTGTAGAAACAAAGATTCAGTTGGATATGAATGCCTCAGAAGAACTTGCTAGGAAAATCCAGGCTGATTTAGATAGAATGGGAACTCCATTTACTAGTACTCTGCCTGTTGAAAGACAAAAGGAACTAGATGAAATTGTTAAGAGTCTATCTGCAGAGCAATGGGAAAATTTGGCTAAACAGGCAGCTACTAAGCCTACTTTGGCTGAATCTATGCTTGGAATTAATTATTAGACCACTGATTTTGCCAAGATAATGGTTGAAAGAGGTAAGTTCCAAAAACAACAAGAGGATGAGAGAAAAGCTAAAGAACTCAGGGAAAGACCTTGGACTAAAGCAGAAATCAAGAAATGTATGAGGAATTATGTCAAGAATCAAGGGTGTTCCATGTTTGGGTCAGGATGGACTCAAAAAAGGTTTGGGGATTTTCAGATAAACAGCTCACTTTCTACTATGACAAAATTATTTCTAATCTTCATTCCTCTGGTATTAATGTCCAAGATGTCTTAGAGAAGCGTGGCAGACTTTTGGATGGGCCTGTTGCTAAGAGAACTAGGCTTAATGATTTTGCTGATCAGCCTACTGAACCCACTGAGTCATTTTTTGGTGGTCAGGAGAAAGTGCATTCTCCTTCAGTGTTAACTCAAATGGATGATTCTACTGATGCTGATCCTTCAAATGTTGTTCCAGACCCTGATCCTACTGAAGCTTCTCATCCTGATACTACTGAAGCTCCTATAGATGTACCTGATGATGCTTCAGAAGTTGTTCCTGCTGATGCTTCAACACAACTTACTCCTGATGCTTCAAAACAAGTTCCTAAAGAAGAACCTGCTGATGGTACTTCACTTCCTTCTACTACTGGCCCTAGGAGAAAAACTAAAGCTATAAATAGGAAGGCTTCTAAGGATACATCATTAGAGGACAGTACATTCATTGACTATGATTCTCATGATGGGCAGGATCCTGTTGTTTGGGAGAAAATTGTTAAATGGGAACTTGTTGATTCTTTACTTGGTCAAGGACAAGTAAATGTCATTCATAGACAAGATGGCTCTACCAAAACATTTACTTTTCTTAGCCAAATATTGCACATGGTGGACAAGCAAGATATTCTCTCTCTTTATGACTGGGTTGTCACTCATTATCAAACTCATCCACCTGAAGGGATTGGAATGTATTTGCTGGGAGATTTACAAATTCTTTGTGATTCTCATCTTGGTGATTCTGGTGTGAAGTTTCAAGTGTGGAAAGGTCAGAAGACATGGGTGGTTGATTATTGGAAGTTCTTTCCTCTTCCTAATGTTCATATGATTGTCACAACCACTAGCAAGAGCTTATACTGCTGGGCTGATGTACTTTATCCAATTACCATGGAAGTGATGAATCTCATGCTGGAGGCCAAACTCTCTGTTCCTCTGGATATGACTGAGAATGATATGCATCTTGCTGAACAATTGATTAGGTTTATCAAGAGAAGTATCTTGGTTAAGAAGGAACTGAAAACTAAGTATGATATTCAAATGGACTCATATCTGGAATGATATGGTATTGGTATGGTACTTTGTTGTATATTTTATTTCTTTTCTTTATTTAGTTTAGTAAAAAAAAAAAAAAAAAAACTAACAAATTTGTATAGTTTTGTGTATGTTGTTTGCAGGTTTGGTGTTGATTTTTATCACACTTTTTCTGGTTATCAACTTACCTGATGTTGACTATTCCATCTAAAAGTTGGCTAGTCCAAAGAGTACAGCTTTGGTAAAGACACATCAAATCTGTTGATAGTTGTAATAGTTTGCTAAAAACTATTGGGTACTCAACTCACCCATGCTTCACAGCTGAGAGTTGAAATGGTTGTCAATTGACCATGGATTTTTCCTTTATGGATTTCAAATAATTGGCTAGCCCACAAGAGTATGGCTTGTGGTAAAGGAAGTGGAAAACCATATTTGGTATTCAGTTGACCAAGATGATTTTTCATCAAATAATTGACTAGTCCTGAGCAAACGGCTACAGGTAAAGACATCTCAAATCCATTTATAGCTGATGATTTGCTAAAAATCATATTCTTTGGGTCATCAGTGTACCATAGTTTGTTAACTGAGAACACTTGGCTACTCCAGTAGTGATGGCTATTGGTAAAGAGACATCAAATCCATTATTTTCAATGATTCACCTCTCACAGGAGTTAACACACCTGGATGTGATGAGAATAGTATGAAACTAATATGTTTTGATGTACATTTAGTCATGTGTTGCTGCAAAGAATGATGTTTTTCAAGTTTATGCTGATCATAGAGATTCAACTTATGAAGTTTCTTTGCTGCTGAAGTTCATCCTCAATCCTCTTATTTGTGTTATTGGAGATCTATCAAGAAATCTTGATCTAAACCATGTCAAATTCAAGATTAGGGGAGGATTGTAAGGAATTATTGAAGTCAGCATTTATACTGCTGACGGATACTGCTGACAGGTTCCTGCGGAAGCTTAGAGGTGTTTCTGCTGATGACTGGTTCCTGCGGTCGCATAGAGATCTTGCGGATATAGTTAATCCGTGGATAGAAATTGTTTACTTTAGGACAAGATATGTAGAATATCTTTTATTAGTTTATGGTTATTCGTTTCTTGTAAGAAATGTTAGGGTTTCCACTAGTATATAAGGAACCCTAATATAACACCCCCAAAATCGATCAATACAGCGGAAGACTTAAAATGTCAGCGGAAGACTTTTGGGGTATTATATCGTGGATCTTTGTCACAATTATAGAAAACGATTCAAGTGATCGTTGTAAATTTTATTTAAAATACCAAATATTCATAATTTCAAGAGAATTCGTTATTCAACAACTAGTTTTATTCAAAGAGAAATAAACGTTTCTTTATTTGCCCACTTCGTGCCTTTGCCATCCATTCCATTTAGTTACCTGAGATAAACATGCTAAAAGTCAACAAAAGTTGAGTGAAATTCATAGGTTTATAATTAAGAGTTTGAACACAAGAGATAAGTGCTTATTGTATAAAAATACAAATAAACAAGTTAGAAAAATCGCATTCATTATTGACTTAAGCTCATGACACTCAACGATTCAACAGACATCAATATTTTCCGTAATAATGATGTAAAGTATATAGCCCCCAAGATAGGTATTTGCCAGTAACCTGTGATATTTAAATAAAGTGCATTTGGTAACTTTCCTCTAGCAACCAAATGGGGATTGTCAATCCCTAATAGATCTATTCACAATTATTTACGTTCACCCTTCAAGTGATTAAGGTTCATGATCGAGGGACTTTTGGCAATAGCTACTTAAGCAATAATAAGATCAGGAAAAGACTTGTGTTCGGTTTTTGAGCATGTATCCCCCTAACAAAATAAGTTAAATGTGGGCTATGAACTCACCTTAGTAGGATAGTAGAACAAACGTAATCTCAACGATGCAAGGCAACGGCTTCACACACAACCTATAAGATATGGCACGTTTTAGTTCTTAAGTCTCGTTTTATTGCGAACGTTTATTATTAATTACGAGTAATCGATAAAGTGCATACGTGATGTGTTACGTCGTATAAAAATAGATAATGGTTACGTATCGTTTTATTCGACTAAATTTAGTTATCGTTATATAAGTTTTATCCGTATTATATATATATATATATATATATATATATATATATATATATATATATATATAATTATTATTAAATATCAATATTACTATTCGATCCTTTATGTTTCTCAATTTTACACTTTTTACCCTTAACAGAAAACATTTACGTCGTTAGTCCAAAAATTATATATATTTACGTTTTTAGTCCAAATATCAAATATTTACATTCATTATCCCTAAGTTTCAATATTCACAGTTTATACAGTTAGAAAAACAGTTTTATACTTTTCACCCAAAGTTTGCAAACTTGACAATTTTAGTCCCTAACTCTCGAATATTTGCAAAAATAGTCCAAACATGACCAAATTTAAAATTTAACATTTTTATTATTTCAATAAGTTCATAAGGTCTCAAACAGCTTATACTAACAGCTTATAAGCTTATTTTCTTCTTATTTCATTAAGTTGGCTTAACGAGCCAAAATTAAGGGCCCGTTAAGGATTTATGATCCAAGGGGTTTGGGGGTACACTCGTTTAGTCGAAATCCATCTTTTTAAGTTACAAAATCATTTCAAAAGTGCTTATACGCTCAGCTTATCGTGATAAGCTAGAATGAGCTTTTTGGGCTTTTTGGCCACGTAAGGTTTTTAATAATCTGAAAACTAGTTTTCATAGCGATTAGCTTTAGGTCTCGTTAAGTGATTAAACAAGGTTGTTAAGTCGATTTATTTATCATTCCCGTTAGTATTCCATGTAAACAAATAGGCCTCGTAAAAATATTTAGGGGTCATGTGTTGAAATTTGAAATGTCGAGGCCAAAGTGTAGGCCAAAACTCAAGCGTATAACTTTATAAAACTGAAAAATAAACTAAGTGTTTTAGTGCATATCGTATAGGTTCAAACAACATTAGGAACATGTGATTTTTAGTATGTACTCGTTAATATAGGTTCAATGTTATTATAGGTACTCGTTAAGGACTTAGTAAACATGTAATACGATATATAATATATACATGTCGCGTTTAAGTTTCACGTTTTATCTAGGTAAAGTGTTCGTACAAAAATAAGTAATACGTATATGTATATAATGAAAATAATGATTTGAAGTCTCACCTAACCTCAAAAGGTGGAGTAAAACAAGCGTATGGTTCGTGGAATAGTTCAAGTGCTTCGTGGTTCACTTCATGTCCTTCCAAGGGTTCGAAAGGCTCCAATCCTTGCTTCCTAGGTTCTCTTCAAGGTGTGGTACACTTGGTGATTCGTTCGTCCCTTACAACTGCCTCTCGTTACTATATTTTATGTAATGTGGTGCGTTTAAGTGTATGTAACATCCATGGTTGCATGTAATGGTTTATATAGGCTGTTTTTGGGTATGTAAGAACAAGATAAGTTCACAAGGAGGAGGGTAGCATGTTAGGCGAATAGTGTTGCCACAAACAATGACCAATCGAGAGTTTACATGGCCAAGATCTTGTGTGATTTGTTCCTATTCATTTCTGACACTTCATACATGCACATTGTTAGTTTAGATGGAATTGGAGAGCAAGGGTGGTGCTAGGGAATGTATTGCCACGTTTTGGCCTTATCTCCATGGATGGTTTCATGCTTTGCTTTGTACGTTTTTAATATAGTGAACGAAGGTGAGTGAGTGAAGTTTTGGTCTCGTGTGTATCCTTGGTACTAGGCAAATCATAATGTGCAATAACATTGGTTCGTTATGTGTAAAAATCGTACGATAGAAGGGTGGTTTTGGGCATGTTCGCGACAGAAAGAAAGAAAAAGAAAACAAAATATTAAAGGGTGCATTTTGGGCTTAAAGCCCTTTTGGGCTTGCGTTTGGTCTCGGCCCAGCAGAAAGAAAGAAAAGAATTTAAAAAGGAGTCCGTTTGGTTTTTATTGTGGATTTCGTGGCCCAAAGGGTGTTGGGGGCCCACCTGGTGTGTCTCGATTATCATGTCGAAGTTCAAAGATATTAGTGAGCGTTCTCGGGAAGTTTCGTAGGTTCGGGGAATATATAAATAGTATACGTTATTTAGACGAAATGTATTGTTTTAAATATAAACGCGTTATATAAATATTTATCGTTCGCAATAATTATAGGCAATCTAAGTTGTGTGTAAGCATCGTTCCTGGGTAAACGGTCAATCACAGTTATCGTAGTGGTTCAATATCAAGCCATACAAAAAAAAATTGTTACCCATAAAATGGTGTTAATTTATTGTAACATCGTTTTATTTATTCGTATGCATTTACTAATCGTGTGGGAAATTTACGAGAGGTTACATTACCTACCTCTTAAAGGGAATTCCGTCCTGGAATTATAGTCTCAGATAGTTGCCAAGGGTGTCTTAGGTGAAGAGATGTGGGTACTTGGATCGAATCTGATCCTCGCGCTCCCAGGTATATTCCGGTCCTCGCTTGGAGTCCCAACGAACTTTGAAAATAGGGATACGGTTTTGTTTGAGTTGTTTGACTTCTCTATCCATGATTTCAATGGGTTCCTCGGTAAAGACAAGGTTATTATCTAGTCGAATTTCTTTCAATGGAATCACGAGAGATTCATCGGATAAACACTTCTTAAGGTTTGACACATGAAAGGTGTCGTGGATCCGACTAAGTTCTTCGGGTAGTTCTAGTTTATAAGCCACGGGTCCTATCCTTTCCAGGATTTTGAATGGACCGATGTATCTGGGGTTCAACTTTCCATGCTTTCCAAATCGTACCATTCCCTTCCAGGGAGATACTTTCAATAAGACTCTGTCTCCTATTTGAAATTGCATGGGTTTCCTTTTTAGGTCTATATAGCTTTTCTGTCGGTCTTGGGCTGCTTGTAAGCGTTGCTTAATCTTAACGATTTTCTCGGTTGTTTCCCGAACAAGGTCTGGTCCTATAAGTTGTCTTTCTCCGACTTCTGCCCAACAAACGGGCGATCTACACTTTCTACCATACAGTGCTTCGAATGGTGCTGCTTTTATGCTGGTGTGGTAACTATTGTTGTATGAAAACTCTGCTAATGGTAAGTGCTTATCCCAACCTTTTCCAAAATCAATAACGTATGCTCGGAGCATATCTTCCAAGGTTTGGATAGTTCTTTCACTTTGACCATCAGTTTGAGGGTGGTAAGCTGTGCTCATATCTAGTTTAGTTCCTAAGGCTTTCTGTAATGATTTCCAAAAGTGAGAGGTGAAACGACTATCTCGATCCGAGATAATTGAAATTGGTACTCCATGTCGAGTGACAATTTCTTTCACATACAGCTGAGCTAGTGTATTCATCTCATCGGTTTCTTTGATGGGTAGAAAATGAGCGGATTTTGTGAGACGATCCACAATAACCCATATTGTGTCATATCCGGATGAGGTTCTTGGGAGTTTGGTGATGAAGTCCATAGTGATTCGTTCCCATTTCCACATAGGAATTTCTGGTTGTACAAGTAAACCTGAAGGTTTCTGATGTTCTACCTTTACTCTTGAACATGTCAAACATTTACCGACATATTCTGCGATGTCAGCTTTCATGTTTGGCCACCAATATAGTCTTTTTAAATCCTGATACATCTTGTCGGAACCTGGATGAATGGATTATTTTGACTTGTGGGACTTGTACATGATGAGCTCACGAATACCCCCAATCAAAGGGATCCAACTTCTGTCCTTGAAACACAGTGTTCCATCGGATTTCTTCATGAAACCATTCTTATTCTTGGGCAAACCATAAATCTTTTCCTTGGGTCGGTTTTCTTCTTTAAGTGCTTTGTTCTGTGCGGTAAGGATTTGGGATGGAAGGGGTGAGTGGATAGTCATCCCTAGTGATCTAACTCGAAGGGGTTTCAATCGTTCCTTTCGGCTTAACGCATCTGCTACTACATTAGCCTTTCCTGGGTGGTAACGGATCTCACAATCATAATCGCTGAGCAACTCTAGCCAGCGACGTTGCCTCATATTCAAATCCTTCTGATCCAAAATATGTTGAAGACTCTTGTGGTCGGTGTACACGGTACATTTGGTGCCATATAAGTAGTGTCTCCATAACTTGAGTGCAAACACTACCGCTCCTAACTCCAAGTCATGAGTCGTGTAGTTTTCCTCATGTTTCTTCAGTTGCCGGGATGCATAAGCTATCACTTTGCTTCTTTGCATCAAGACTGCTCCTAGTCCATGATAAGACGCGTCGCAATATACTATAAAGTCCTCATTTCCTTCTGGGAGGGCTAATATTGGAGCTTCACAAAGCTTTTGTTTTAACAACTGGAAGGCTGCTTCTTCCTTTTCTTCCCAGATGTACTTCTCATTCTTTTGGGTTAGTTTAGTCAAAGGTTTTGCAATCTTGGAGAATCCTTCTATAAATCTTCGGTAGTAACCTGCGAGACCTAAAAATTGACGTATCTCCGTGGGGTTTGTAGGAGATGACCAACCTTTAACAGCCTCAATATTTTCAAGGTCTACGTGAATGCCTTGACTATCGATGATGTGTCCTAAAAATTGCACGGTGCGAATCCAAAAGTCGCATTTGGAGAACTTAGCGTACAATTCTTCTTTCTTGAGCAGTTCTAGAATGATTCGTAAATGTCCTGCGTGTTCTTCTTTGTTGCGAGAGTAGATCAAAATATCGTCGATGAATACTATTACAAACTTATCCAAGTAAGGTTTGCATACTCGATTCATTAAATCCATGAAAACTGCTGGTGCATTGGTCAGATCGAACGACATTACTTGAAATTCGTAGTGACCATAGCGCGTTCTGAATGCAGTTTTCGGGATATCCTCTTCTCGAACTCTTAGCTGATGATATCCTGATCTCAGATCAATTTTTGAGTACACACTCGATCCTTGCAATTGATCAAACAGATCATCAATTCGAGGCAATGGGTATCGATTCTTTACCGTAAGTTTATTCAACTCCCGGTAATCGATGCACATTCGAAAGGATCCATCCTTCTTCTTAACAAATAAAATTGGAGCTCCCCAAGGTGATGAGCTTGGTCGAATAAATCCTTTGTCCGACAATTCCTTTAGTTGTTCTGACAACTCTTCCATTTAAGATGGTGCTAGCCTATAAGGTGCTTTAGCCACTGGTGCCGCTCCAGGCACTAGTTCAATCTAAAATTCTACTTGACGTACGGGTGGAATACCAGGTAATTCTTCAGGGAATACTTCAGGAAAATCCCTAATGATAGGAACGTCATCAAGCTGCTTCTCGGATGACTTACTTTCCGTAACTTGGGCCATGTATACTTGACATCCTTCCTTCATGAATTTTATCACTCGCATACATGAGATAATTCCATATCGAGGTTTGCTTTTGTCGCCCTGGACAATGAGTGTTTCATCCTTGAGTGGTATATGGACGGCCTTTTCGTCACAGTGAATCCTAGCGCGATGGTGGGATAGCCAATCCATGCCGACGATAGCGTCGAAACTACCAAGTTGAACCGGCATAAGATCAATGGCAAAAGGTTTTTCGTATAATGTTAGGGTGCAGTCTTTCATGATAGTATTGGTATCTATTAAATTCCCGTCAGCAATTTCGACTTCGTAGGTGGTGTTTAGCTTAGAGGGGGTAACATTAAGTAAAGGGGCAAACGTATCTGATATAAAACTCTTATCGGCACCCGAATCAAACAGTACTCTAGCATTATGATGGTTTAGTAGAAATGTACCGGTGACTACATCGGGTCCGTTTCCATCTCCGAGTAGGTATACCCTAGCTTGGGCGTTGACTGGTTCATTTCCTTTTGGGCAGTTCCTCCGGATGTGTCCTACTTCTCCGCATCCGTAACAAGTGGGTGATACAACCTGGGTGTTGCTTCCTGTAGCCGGAATCCTTCAGTTTCTGGTTTGATGACCGATCTTATGACATTTGTCACATCGGATGGTACAACGACCCTCGTGATGAAGTTTGCATCGCTGGCATAGGGGTTTCTGTCCGTTGTACCCTACACCTTCCGTGGTGGCGTAGACTCGGGGTTTTTCTTGTCTTTGATTCTGCTGCTAAGTGCTTCGAGTGTTGGGATATGGTTGGTGGTTCCGATTATTGTTGCGTTGGTTGTTGCTGCGGTGATGACTGTTGTAGCTTTGTTGGTTGTTGTTGTGATGGCGGGTGGTTCTTTTATCGTCCAATTTCCTTTTAAGTTCATTGCATTTCACTTCTCGATCGAGAAGTTTCTGAGCAAGTTCCATTGCTGCTTCCAAGGTTGGCGGGTTTGCTGAGGTGACATTTCCTTCAATACTCCTAGGGAGTCCTTCGACATATTTCTCTAATGTCTTCTCATGATCGGGTACCATGGTAGGGCATAGTATCCTGAGTTCTTGGAATCTCCGGTTGTAACTTCTCAAATCAACTCCTTTCACTATTAAGGCATGGAACTCATCCTCGAGTTTTCGCAGTTCGGAACGGGGACAATACTTCTTCAGTATTTTAGCCTTGAATTCAATACAAGTAAGCTAATGTGCTGCTTCTGCTCCTAGTGTTTGAACGGTAGAGTTCCACCAGGATAGAGCGTCTTGCATTAGTGTTCCCGTTGCGAAGCTTACCTTGTTGTTTTCCGAGCATCCACTTCTTTGGAAAACAGTTTCACTTCTTTCAAACCATTGAGCTAATTCCGACACTCCTTCAGTTCCTTTGAAATACGTTGGTTGACATGCTATGAAGTCCTTGTAAGTGCAGTAGCGGGGTGCCGGCGCATTTCCATCTCTATTACGGGTTTGTCCAGCTAAAACAGCATTAACGCCGTCAGCGATTGCTTGCTAGATTGCTGTCGGGGTCATAACTTCGGGGTTTGCTGGTGCGGCGTTCGTGGTTGTTCTCCTAGTTCTAGCCATGTTGCTATAAAAGAAGGTATATTATTAGAACATTTATAATAACCTTATCACGTTGAAAATACATATCGAGTAATGAATAGTTAAATATAGGTCGTAGTTACAATGATTCGATCATTGAAAAGGTTTAAATCATAAATTTTCATATGTTGGGATGACACACATTACGAATAAGTTTGACCTGTATGAACCAATATATTACGATATAATGTATAAAGTTTGCAACGTAGATAAGGATAAAATAAACTTCCATAAATCAATGTCAAGGTGTTACAACACTTATTGATACTTGTGCAAATGTTTACAAAACACGACAAGATATTCTTATTTGTAGGACATTGATTTTTCTTAACAAGCTGATGGTCTCATGGTTTTCCTATTGCTTTGTCTAGGCGGTTTTGGAGTTCTTGAATGGCAGTGGACATGGTTTCCATTGTTTGATCTTGAGTTCTTTCCCTTTCTCGAGCTTCTAGTAGGGCTTGCCTAAGGCGTAGGTTTTCAGTGTTGATCCTCTCAATTTCTCGGTCTAAAGTTCCCAATGCTATTTCGGTCGAAGTGTTAGCCCCACATAGTGCTCCTATGAATTCCATTGATTCCCAAAATAGAGAATCCAACTTTTCAACCTTATCTTCTATTGCAAGATGACCAATTATGAGACTGTTCATATCATCTTCAATGGTTTCTAGAAGTTCATGTGGAATCTTGTTGAGTATACTAGCGATGGAATCAAGTCGGTCTTCGTGGCGAACCATTCTTGCAGCTAACAATGGTATGGTATGGTGTATGGGTTCCCCAGTGACTGGCAGAATTCGGGAGGTAGAGTAAGAACTTTCCCCAAGTTCCCTTGTTGTTGGTGTTCCTTCTTGAGATCTCCAATATCGCATAATGGGCAACAAGAAAGACCATTTACGAGCATCTACTCGCTTGTGGGTCATTCGGCGTCTACAGGTGAACACAAGATTCTGAGGTGGTTGGGCGGATTGGGTAAGTCCTTGATGAGGCGAAAAATGATCCGTTTTTAGGGGGTCATTTAAGCCCGAATCGGACTTTATTTGATCAAATATTGCCCTAAATCGTTCCTTTTGTGATTTTAGGTGTTTGGAGAGTGAATTCTGGAAAAGAAGCCATTTTGGACGTTTTTGGAGCATAAAAGTGAAGAAAACGGCAAAGTATCAATTTTCCATGCTGAAGACACTAGGTGACGGCGTCAAGAGTTACACCCTGACGGCGTCAGACATCAAGAATAAAACATCGTAGTTGATGACGGCGTCAAAATCCATCCTGACGGCGTCAAAGTCCTAAGAATAAAATACCGTAGGTGGTGACGGCGTCACATAGGCCGTCATAAGTAGATCAAGGCCGTCCGAGGAAGTATTTGGCGGCGAGGTGACGGCGTCACATGCTTGTCTTGACGCCGTCAGCCCAGTTTTCCTATATATACTTTTCTAGTTTTTTCATAAAAATAGGAGAAGTTTTGGTGAAACCCTAAAGACGAATTTGGTGCCTCTTTTACAGGTTTTTCAAAGGTTCCAAACCCTTGATACCTTGCATTGTAATTGAGATAAGTGTTCTTCTAATTCAATCAATATGTCTATGTGTTGGTTGTTTATATCTTGTTCTTATCTCAATTCAATTATGCTAGGCTAGATCTCTCTTGTGTTTGCTTAGATCTAATGAAACCTAGATGTTGATTATGTGTTGATTACTTGTTTATTCTTGTTCTTGGATGAATGATTTATATGTTAGGCCTAAGAAAACTAGCAGATCTCCAAATGGTAACATGCTTGAACGTCTTAAGAAACATGAACCGAGGCGTACTAGGTCTTTATTGGTTGTATTTAATGCATGAGCCACTGTTTACAATCCCTATAGTTGTGTTGGGTCATGGTGTAGGAGGAGATAAGAGCTCATAGAGTTGGGGAGTTATGTATGCCACCCCACGAATGGTATTAAGGAATACAATCCGTCATCCATACAAGTATAACAAGTAATTAACGTGTAAAAGATATCTAGGGAGTAGTGAAGTCTAAGTAAACACAATTTCTCCAATTACTGCTCACAACCTTAGTATAATTAGTTTGTTTTCATTTTTATTATTTTATTTTGATTGTATCTTAGCTTTGGGTTAGTTGAATAGCAACTAATTTCGTCCATTCTTCCAAAACCCGAGATTTTAATTGCTTTCATAAAAATATAAAAAAATACAAAAATAATCATCCCTCACCTTTAGAACTAGTAATTAGGTTTTCTAATCCTAGCGACACTATTCCTAAGCTGAACGATCAATCCCCCGGTACTTGTCACTATACCATACTACAACGATCAGGTACACTGCCTGGTGGGGGTTGTAAGCTTCTCGAGATCCCTCGAGAGGTAAAGCAAGGTGCGATTCCCACGCATCAGTCCTTCGGTGAGGTGATAGAGGGATACTTCGGTAAGGTGCAGGTGGTGATGCTAGTGGAGGTGATGCTATGGGTGATGGTGTTAGTGGAACAGTAGTAGTTTGGCTGTAGAAGATAGTTGGTAGTGGTGGTATCACTGGTGGTGCAGGTGGTGATGGCACAACTGATTCAGGTGGTATGACAAGAGCTGGCGAATCGGACCAGATGTTGCCAGAGGAGAAGCCTCTGTGTCAGATGCTGGCAGAAATTGCTGGCTTTGCATGTATCTGTCGGTAGCAGGAGACATAGGCATAGGTGAGGTAGCATAGGCTGAAGTAACATCTTCAGTTCCTGAGTTTGAGGACAAGCTGATAGGGTGGGTGTTCGAAGACATGACACTGTAATAAATTTCCCGATTAGTAAATGTAAGCATAATTATAACCAATTTAAAATGCTATAAGGTAAATAATACTTTTTACCAATTACTGGGATGCGTAGGCACGAAGAGCGTAGGATGGTATTTTATGAAAATTTTGTCCCCGTTTAAAGTGTAGTTATAGTCCAATGTTCCAAAAACACTTGGTTCACTATAACCGTAGCTCTGATGCCAATCTATAACACCCCCAAAATCGATCAATACAGCGGAAGACTTAAAATGTCAGCAGAAGACTTTTGGGGTATTATATCGTGGATCTTTGTCACAATTATAGAAAACGATTCAAGTGATCGTTGTAAATTTTATTTAAAATACTAAATATTCATAATTTCAAGAGAATTTGTTATTCAACAACAAGTTTTATTCAAAGAGAAATAAATGTTTCTTTATTTGCCCACTTCGTGCCTTTGCCATCCATTCTATTTAGTTACCTGAGATAAACATGCTAAAAGTCAACAAAAGTTGAGTGAAATTCATAGGTTTACAATTAAGAGTTTGAACACAAGAGATAAGTGCTTATTGTATAAAAATACAAATAAACAAGTTAGAAAAATCGCATTCATTATTGACTTAAGCTCATGCCAGTCAACGATTCAACAGACATCAATATTTTCCGTAATAATGATGTAAAGTATATAGCCCCCAAGATAGGTATTTGCCAGTAACCTATGATATTTAAATAAAGTGCATTTGGTAACTTTCCTCTAGCAACCAAATGGGGATTGTCAATCCCTAATAGATCTATTCACAATTATTTACGTTCACCCTTCAAGTGATTAAGGTTCATGATCGAGGGACTTTTGGCAATAGCTACTTAAGCAATAATAAGATCAGGAAAAGACTTGTATTCAGTTTTTGAGCATGTATCCCCCCCCCCCCCCCCCCCCCCACAAAATAAGTTAAATGTGGGCTATGAACTCACCTTAGTAGGATAGTAGAACAAACGTAATCTCAACGATGCAAGGCAACGGCTTCACACACAACCTATAAGATATGGCACGTTTTAGTTCTTAAGTCTCGTTTTATTGCGAACGTTTATTATTAATTACGAGTAATCGATAAAGTGCATACGTGATGTGTTACGTCGTACAAAAATAGATAATGGTTACGTATCGTTTTATTCGACTAAATTTAGTTATCGTTATATAAGTATATATATATATATATATATATATATATAATTATTATTAAAAATCAATATTACTATTCGATCCTTTATGTTTCTCAATTTTACACTTTTTACCCTTAACGGAAAACATTTACGTCGTTAGTCCAAAAATTATATATATTTACGTTTTTAGTCCAAATATCAAATATTTACATTCATTATCCCTAAGTTTCAATATTTACAGTTTATACCCTTAGAAAAACAGTTTTATACTTTTCACCCAAAGTTTACAAACTTGACAATTTTAGTCCCTAACTCTCGAATATTTGCAAAAATAGTCCAAAAATTACCAAATTTAAAATTTAACATTTTTATTATTTCAATAAGTTCATAAGGTCTCAAACAGCTTATACTAACAGCTTATAAGCTTATTTTCTTCTTATTTCATTAAGTGGGCTTAACGATCCAAAATTAAGGGCCCGTTAAGGGTTTATGATCCAAGGGGTTTGGGGGTACACTCGTTTAGTCAAAATCCATCTTTTTAAGTTACAAAATCATTTCAAAAGTGCTTATACGCTCAGCTTATCGTGATAAGCTAGAATGAGCTTTTTGGGCTTTTTGGCCCACGTAAGGTTTTTAATAATCTGAAAACTGGTTTTAATAGTGATTAGCTTTAGGTCTCGTTAAGTGATTAAACAAGGTTGTTAAGTCGATTTATTTATCATTCCCGTTAGTATTCCAAGTAAACAAATAGGTGGCGTAAAAATATTTAGGGGTCGTGTGTTGAAATTTGAAATGTCGAGGCCAAAGTGTAGGCCAAAACTCAAGCGTATAACTTTATAAAACTGAAAAATAGACTAAGTGTTTTAGTGCATATCGTATAGGTTCAAACAACATTAGGAACATGTGATTTTTAGTATGTACTCGTTAATATAGGTTCAATGTTATTATAGGTACTCGTTAAGGACTTAGTAAACATGTAATACGATATATAATATATACATGTCGCGTTTAAGTTTCACGTTTTATCTAGGTAAAGTGTTCGTGCAAAAACAAGTAATACATATATGTATATAATGAAAATAACGATTTGAAGTCTCACCTCACCTCAAAAGGTGGAGTAAAACAAGCGTATAGTTCGTGGAATGGTTCAAGTGCTTCGTGGTTCACTTCACGTCCTTCCAAGGGTTCAAAAGGCTCCAATCCTTGCTTCCTAGGTTCTCTTAAAGGTGTGGTACACTTGGTGATTCGTTCGTCCCTTACAATTGCCTCTCGTTACTATATTTTATGTAATGTGGTGCGTTTAAGTGCATGTAACATCCATGGTTGCATGTAATGGTTTATATAGGCTGTTTTTGGGTATGTAAGAACAAGATAAGTTCACAAGGAGGAGGGTAGCATGTTAGGCGAATAGTGTTGCCACAAACAATGACCAATCGAGAGTTTACATGGCCAAGATCTTGTGTGATTTGTTCCTGTTCATTCCTGACACTTTTTACATGCACATTGTTAGTTTAGATGGGATTGGAGAGTAAGGGTGGTGCTAGGGAATGTATTGCCACGTTTTGGCCTTATCTCCATGGATAGTTTCATGCTTTGCTTTGTAAGTTTTTAATATAGTGAATGAAGGTGACTGAGTGAAGTTTTGGTTTCGTGTGTATCCTTGGTACTAGGCAAATCATAATGTGCAATAACATTGGTTCGTTATGTGTAAAAATCATACGATAGAAGGGTGGTTTTGGGCGTGGTCGCGACATAAAGAAAGAAAAAGAAAACAAAACATTAAAGGGTGCGTTTTGGGCTTAAAGCCCTTTTGGGCTTGCGTTTGGTCTCGGCCCAGCAGAAAGAAAGAAAAGAATTTAAAAAGGAGTCCGTTTGGTTTGTATTGTGGATTTCGTGGCCCAAAGGGTGTTGGGGGCCCACCTGGTGTGTCTCAATTATCATGTCGAAGTTCAAAGATATTAGTGAGCGTTCTCGGGAAGTTTCGTAGGTTCAGGGAATATATGAATAGTATACGTTATTTAGACGAAATGTATTGTTTTAAATATAAACGCGTTATATAAATATTTATCGTTCGCAATAATTATAGGCAATCTAGGTTGTGTGTAAGCATCGTTCCTGGGTAAACGGTCAATCACAGTTATCGTAGTGGTTCAATATCAAGCCATATAAAAAAAAATTGTTACCCGTAAAATGGTGTTAATTTATTGTAACATCGTTTTATTTATTCGTATGCATTTACTAATCGTGAGGGAAATTTACAAGAGGTTACACCTAGGTCATTGTATTGTGTACGAGTTTCATAACATTATTAGTAAAGAATATCTATTCATAGAGGATCAAAGTTTAGTATACAGTTTGTTTTTATATTCCGCAATAACTACAAGCACACAGAGATTATCTATTTAGTCTTACTGGTGATTACATTAGTAGGCTAACGATCTATTGGCTCGAGATCTATCAAGGTTTAGATCCTACAATGCAATTGTAACAAACTATCAACCTGTAAAAGATATCTAGGGAGTAATGAAACCTATGTAAACACAACTTTCCCTATCATTGTTTACGCCACATTAGCATAATTAGTTTCATTTCATTTTTGTTATTTTATTTTGATTGCATCTTTAGTTAATTTGGGTTAGTTGGCTAGCAACTAATTCCGCCCACTCTTCCAAAACCCGAGAATTTAATTGCTTTTATAAAAATATAAAAACATAAAAAGAATCATCCCTAACCTCTAGACCTAGTTTTTAGGCTTTCTAATCCTAGCGACACTATTCCTGAGTTGAACGATCAATCCCCCGGTACTTGTCACTATACTATACTACAACGATCAGGTACACTGCCTGTTGGGGGTTGTAAGCTTCTCGAGATCCCTCGAGAGGTAAAGCCTGGTGCGACTCCCACGTATCTTGTTTTTGGCGCCGTTGCCGGGGAATAGTTATTGTCTAGGTTAGGATTTCTTTTTATTAGGTCTACTTGCTAGATTCCTTTCTAATAAGATTTTATTTATATTTTTAGGTTTTTCTTTAGTCTATCTCATTTCTTCGTTTCTTTGTTCGTAAACTAACTCGATGAATAACAATAACATTGATCACTTGATTCCTGTTATTCGTGTTTTTCGTCATAGGATTTTCCAAATGCACGCCCCAATCCCCTTAGTGGGAAATGAGAACCCACCTAACCTCTCTCCTAACCATCACTTTGACAATAATTCGAAGATGGAGGAGTCCGACCATGATGATGACCATAGGGCTTGTCCTTTTTACTATTCGGACTCCGATGAGGACCTAGATGATGGTGACATAATTAATGAGGATAGGATGGATGATGAAGTGGACCCTCTTAGGTATCCACCCCTAGAAATGCTAAGTGAGAATAATAAAAGAAAAGGGCTTAAATATTCTCATGAAAAGAATAAAAGGTATTATCACGGATGTTTAGAGCTAAGTGATGACTATAAGAAAGATGAGGCGACTATTAGATGGCTCACCCTTGGATATGTGAGAATAAGCAATACAAGATAGCCCATGACCTTGAGTCTAGCTACAAGACTCGTAAATAAAGAAAAGCGCTTCTTGGGAGGCAACCCATGTTTTGTGTGATTTTTAATTGTTTGATTGTTATTTGCTTTCGTATGCATGCTTTATTTTTATTGTTGGTAGATCATGTTTGAAAACTAAATTGTGAAAATGCTTTATTTTGTTGTTTAACTTCGTCTTAACTTCATATAAAGGTATTTTGCAAAAGCAAAGTGTAAGGGGAAACCCCAAATTTGTTTCTAAGAACGAAATTGATCATGATTCTCCACAATATTAAATGAATATGTGTATTAGTATTTGTTAGAGTCAAATGCTTGTATCGAGTCATAATGATGTTTTGCAGGATTTTCCAGGAAGTAGGACATAAGTTTTTCCAGAAACTTAACGTAAAAATTTCTGCAGGTCACTTCTGACGGCGTCAGGAGTTAACTCCTGACGGCGTCATGTGTAAAATTCTGGAAATTTTTCGAGTTTTGTTTTTCTAACGGAGTCTTAAAGTTTTTGTTAATTCTTTAGTTTTATAAACTCCAGGAAATCTGCAAACATTCATTCCACAGGCATTATATCTTAATTTGCTTTCTAGGACTTGTTAGTATATATAGATTGCCGCCGATTTTACGCGAGGTTGCCTTGTTTGTTTTCTCAGGTTTAACAGGTTATGTATGACAAGAAGATGATTTATTTTTCTGGAAGGGAAGCTTTGAATGTTCATTTTCTTGGAGGAAGATCTAACCTTGTTACCACACTATCCACACCGAACGAATCAGGGGAGTATTTTCTTTCATAATTTTACCTATTTTACTTTTACATTCTTTAATTGAACATTGGGGACAATCTTTATCCTAAGTGTAAGTGAAGGCTAAATGATGATACCTTATAGGATACAATTGCACTTGAGTTTGTTTGTTTGATGGTAGGTGTGCAACAAAACTAAGAGAAATACTTGTTAGTGTAATTTTAGCGCCAAATTTAAATTTTTTTTACAACATTTAGGAGTGAAACTTTAGCCTTAGCAAGCGTCTCATGGATAGGAGTTGTATGACTAGCACAAAACCATACCATTCAGAAAAAATTTCCACCTAAATATGTGAGGTTCGCCTTTAGATTTCATAGGAAAAGCATTTATTATTAGTGCTTATGAGTGTACCGGTAGCATTTTGATTCTAGAATTTGCGTTAGTGATGCATCCCGAGACCGCTAGTGAGACTACATTCGTGTGGTAGGATTTACTACGTGATAAGAGGCATTAGGATCACACTTGTGTTAAACCCGTATCATAATTACCTGACCAGTTAAGTCATATTACTTGGCTAGTAAAGTCAATTAATTTTTCCCACACCTTAGCGTTGTACTCATTTTTAGTACACGAAACCACTAGTACACCCCTCTGAGCCTATCTTTTCGTTTCTAACTTTAAGCATCTTACTTAAAGGAAGAATTTGTTACAACCCACTCAAATGTACAACCAAATCGCCTTAGCCTTCCGTGTATGCACTCATCTTTAGTACATTATTGTTACATGTTTAAACCTATAGTTAATTATCTAATTGATTACATGGTTGCTAAGTCAAGTCATATCTTGTACATATGGTTTTGGGACGATTGGGACTCATGGGTAAAGTACTTATGTTATGGAGTAATGGGGAAGAACATCATTTATTACCCCCATACGTGCGTTAATCTTAAAAGTACTCCAAGTGTTTTGATTATCTTGATTCGAGTCATTAGATTAGTTTATTGTAAAGTATGTAAAAATTCAAGTGTAAGGGGAATGTACATTCCCTATGATGTATTATTTTGGATGGTAGGGTAAGAGTGTATGCACACACACAAAAAAAAAAATAATAAAATAAAAAATAAAAAAAAAATAAGAAAAAGAAAAAAAAAAACATACGGACTACCATCCCAATTTCATTCTATGTTTATTTTGTGTTTTTGTTATTTTTTGATTCATTAGCTTAAGTCGAGTCTAGTCTATGGTAAATGACCCCTAACTTGTATTTTATTATTACCATCCCAATTAACCATCCCAATTAACCATCCCAATTAACTTGTATTTTATTATTACCTAACTTGTGTTTATTTTGTGTTTTTGTTATTACCATCCCAATTAACCATGATGATTAACTCGCCACCAGTAAATATTGCCTTTATCAAACAAAACCGTGTATTTCATATCCCTACACCTAACGTTATAACCCTTTAAAAGACATCTTTGATAGTTTATCCTAGGTGCTTACGCCAAGTGGTGGAGGTTTGACCCTTTCCCAAGTCTATGGTAATCTATTTTGTTATGATAGGTAGTGAGAGATGTTTTCCATTTCCTTATTGTGGTATATACTTTATTACACCCGAGAGATGTGAGTATCTAAACGCTATTTGTGAGGTGCTAGTGTATGACCTCCGTGCTTGTCCTTGGTCTTTAGTGGAATGATTATTTGTTGTAATTACTTTTATATTAGTGTTAAATGACCCCTAACTTGTATTTTGATTAGAATAAAAGCGCATTTGCTTGAGGACAAGCAAATCTCAAGTGTAAGGGTATTTGATGAGGCGAAAAATGTATCATTTTTAAGGGGTCATTTAAGCCCGAATTCGAATTTATTTTATCAAATATTGCCCTAAATCGTTCCTTTTGTCATTTTAGGTACTTTTGGAGAGAAATCTTGAAAAGGAAGCATTTTGGACATTTTTTGGAGCATAAAAGTAAAGAAAACAGCAAAGTCATAATTTTCCTTGCTGGGAACAGTACCTGACGGCGTCACATGCTTCTACATGACGGCGTCAAGAGTAATACAAGAGGTGGATGTGGACTATACACGTGATGATCCAGAAAGTTTTATACATAGGATATGACGGCGTCACCCAAGGCCGTCATGGTCCCAATATTAGTGACGGCCCAGAACCAAATCACACATGACAGCGTCAAAAGTGGATCTACGCAATCCGATTTCATTATGGGCGGCGAGTTAACGGCGTCAAAGATTTCTTCATGACGCCGTCACCCTGTAAAATCTATATATAGTTTTCTAAATTTCATTCATTAGGGTGCAACTTTGAGGTAGAAACCCTAGGTCGAATTTTTCCAGCTTTTTCAAGGGTTTCAACCCTTTGAACTTTTCATGTCAATTTGAGATAAGTACTCTTTCAATTTAATCAATATGTCTATGTGTTGCTTGAATATATCTTAAACTTGTCTTCAATTTAACATGCTTGGCTAGATCTCTTTTGTGTTTGCTTAGATGTAGTGAAACCTATATGTTAATTATGGGATAATTGTTTGTTTATAGTTGTTACGGATGATTGTATTCGATGTTAGGCTTAAGAAAACTGGCAGACTTCCATTGGTAACATGCTTGAACGTCTTAAGAAACATGATCAGAGGTGTAGATTTTTTGTTGTATTTAATGCATAGGAGAATTCTAATGATCGCATGTTAGGAGCTTCTAGCGGCTCGACATAGGAGTGAAGTAGGATCCTATAGAGTTAGGGAATATTGTACACGGCCCTACGACTAGTTTTAAGGAATACGACCCGTCATCCATGCAATTGTAACAAACTATCAACCAGTCAAAGATATCTAGGGAGTAATAAAACCTAAGTAAACACAACTTTCCCTATCATTGTTTACACCACATTAGCATAATTAGTTTCATTTCATTTTTGTTATTTTATTTGATTGCATTTTTAGTTAATTTGGGTTAGTTGGCTAGCAACTAATTCCGCCCACTCTTCCAAAACCCGAGATTTTAATTGCTTTTATAAAAATATAAAAACACAAAATGTATCATCCCTCACCTCTAGACCTAGTTTTTAGGCTTTCTAATCCTAGTGACACTATTCATGAGTTGAACGATCAATCCCCCGGTACTTGTCACTATACTATATACTACAACGATCAGGTACACTGCCTGGTGGGGGTTGTAAGCTTCTCGAGATCCCTCGAGAGGTAAATCCTGGTGTGCTTCCTACGTATCAGTGAACTGGTGGTGGGTCAGTAGAGTCACTTCTAGTGAACGATTTCCACCACCGCTTTTGCGGGATATGAGTCGTGGAAGCATCATCTTCATCATCATCAGAAGAAGATGTAGGCTGAGGAATGAAGGATTCTTCATTAAAGACAACGTTGTCATTGATTGGAGATGTAATAGAGCTCATGCCAGTGTCAACGAAGGTCCATGCAGCATACGTGACCTGCTTGGCATGTTTGGATGGTGCTGGCTTAGACGATTTGTCAGTTTGTTGTTTCTTTGATGATGAGGTGGGTCGTGATGGCATAGTACGTGATTGAGAACCACCGGGTAGAGTAGAAGTACCCGATGGTCCTGATGCCCTAGCAGGTGGAGGAGGTGGTGGAGGTGATCCCGATGGAGGCCTGGGATGACCCTGACGCCTGTTTTTCCTCTTCCTCTCTATTTCCATGTCTCTGGCGTGCTCCTCAGCATCATCATGTCTGATAGAGGCACCTAATGCTTCATATAATTTGACGTGTGCCTCATGACCTTTGTGTTGATCTTTCTCGTACATACTATGCTGCAGAATAATTTTCATGTCATTGATGGGTAAGTATTTGAATCTAGATCTGAGAGGAGCTTCTTGAGCTATGCTGACAGCTTCATCGACTTGTTCATTGATGGCCTGAGACACTTGTTGTTCGAGATCGAGATGTTCTAACTTGTATAAGGCAAGTCGAGATTCACAATAGTTCTGAACACTGAAGCATGCTTTTCAAACGTCACATGAATAGTGAGATTATCTTGAACGATGCCAGCAGTAATACTAGCTAAATCATCCAGTCCCTGGTCCAATTTCTTCTCAGTGGTGGGAGGAGTTGTGATCTTAACTCAATCAGTGGATTTCTCTTGAGTGGCAACGGCCTGAGTGGTGTCAGCGTTGTCAGTTTGCAGCAGTAGGAGTTGGTGTAGACCTGGTAGGAATAGTAGAAGTGTCCTGCTGTATAATGACATCAACCATTGAGACAACTTCTTCTCGCTCATCACCAGATTTGTCACCTTCTACATCATCAGGCTTATCGACTAAGAATTGATCTCCAAAGGTGTCAAGGTTTTTAAAAGAGGCCATGGTTCCTGTTGAGCTGTCAGGTTCTACTGCGAGCTTAGGATCATCGATCTTGAGCTTGAGATTACCTTGTAAGTTTGGGTAAGCAGCGGACACAAACTCGTCATGAAGTGGGTCAAGAGGTGTTTCAATCTCAACAACTTTATCCTACACAGGTTTGTTACTGGTGACGTCTTGGGTAGGTAAGTTGGAGTCATCACCTGTGAATGTTGAGCTGGTATCAGTTTCAAAACCACTTGAGTTAGCTGGTTGCCCCAGACTGGGTGACGAAGTTTTGTCAGGGGACACTTTGGCTGATGATGATGACGGAGAGCGTCTTTTGAAGATGTACTTGGTGCTTGTTGATTTGGAGGTAGGAGATGAGATTTTCAACAATGTATGTGCAGCCAGTTCTTCCTTAGCGACATCCTTACCTTTACCTTCTACATGCTGGAGCTGTTGACCTTTGTCTAATTCGGGTTCTTTGATGCTGACACCACTGACTGGAGGTACCGGTGGCATATACGCATCCTTCAAACTTTCAGCAGTTGCAATTTTAACCATTTCTTCTTCTGAAAGAGGTATTTGTATGGTGCTCGGTGCATCTTCATGATCATTTTCTTTAGGCGGAGTTTTATTGGTGCTAGGCTTTTTGCTCCTAGTGGTGCGTTTCATCCTTTTGGTACCTTCAGAAGAGGCAGCTGAGGTAGTCACACCCTTGCATTTCTTTGATGAAGTTCTTTCAGACTTGGTGGACAGAGAAGGCTCACTAGCAGATGCATCCCGACTCGCTTTCAGAATTTTAATGTACTCCCCATAATATGGTGCAGTGAGAATATCACGAGTGACTAGGGCATTGGGAATATCCATACCAAAGATTATTTCGCCAGTACCTTTAGCATCATACTTGAGATATCCTACTGGATGTTCATCAGGGGGTTGATGGAGAGCTGATTCTTCTCTTGGATGAAATTTAAGAGATCATTGGAGACTTAATATAATAAGCTTTGTGAATCGAATGCTTGAAATGAGAAGCTTGGCGGATCTCTTCTTTCCATCTTTGTTCGCCTCAAGATTCGCTTTATCTACAAGAAATGAGTGAATGGACTGAGTGAATTCCTCCCAGATTCTTTCAACAAAATTGGCATCCTTCCCATTGACAACACCCCAGAGGATTTGTAGAGATGGAGTTCTAAGTCTTTCGTAGCCAGAGGTTTTGCCCGTTAGACACAAGTTAATGAGACTTGCGATGGCTCTCCATGGTTGGTACAAGTCGTGAGTAATGACAGTGGATAGTGTTGAGACATGAGTGGGATACCCAAGTTCATTAACAAAGCTAAGTAAGGTTGCTGGATTAGGCGGGGGAGTGTACTCGACATTATCACCAGTTGGCAATATTTGAAGTGCACTGCCAAGAGTTTCCTTAGTGATGTTCACCCAGTTCATCCAGCTGACATTTGTATGTGTTGGTAGCTCTGTCATAGCAGATGGTATTCCAGAACTGTTGTATGTAAATTGATGGAATTGTAGAAGATGCAGTGAAAGCATTGAAGAATGTAGTGTGCTTAAGTAAATCCAGAGCCATTCGGAATATGGGATGGTTCTGAGGTTTGTCAGTCTTCACATAACAGTTATTCTTCCCAGTAGATACCCATTTGCTGAACGGAAGGATATCGTTGTCAGAACGAACTGGTGGAGCTGATGATCCTTCGATATTGGATTCTGCCATATAATCTGCACGTAACACCAATCACCACAGAAAACAAACACACGGGATTGTACATGTTAGTTACAAGCGGATCCATGACATCACTTTACAAGATGATATCATCTGATCCATCAAAAAACCGTGGTAGAGGTGACAAGATAATTTACACTTATGAGCACATAGAGAGGGCAGAGTCAACTAACAAGTAAGTCAATGATAGATTTCATACACCACAAAAGATCAACGACATAAGGCAACCACTTTGCACAACACGTATGTATTCCATGAGATATGAACAAATGATCACAAGAAAAACAAGGTTGCAACTAATAGAGATAAACCCTCACAAAATAATATGCCAAACTGGGATAACCGCAAGATAGGACAAACCACAATCAGAGATAAACGCAGATAAGGAAAAAATTAGTAACTGGCACTAAAACTACTCGCAGAATCACAACACGTAAGGACGAATAAACCCTATTCAGAGTAACCACAGAGCGAGATAACCGCAGAGCGAGTTAACCGCAATATACGTCACCTGCAGGTTAAGGTAACCGCAAGGCGAGTTAATCACAGGTGACCGCAGGACGAATTAACCGCAGGGCAATTTAACCGTAGAGCGAGATAACCGCAGGGCGAGTTAACCGCAAGACACGTCACCCGCTAGTTTAGGTTACCGCAAGGAGAGTTAATCGCAAGATGAATTAAACGCAGAACTGGCTAGATGCAAACTAAATTAATCGCTATAGATGGTAACCACAGAGCAAGTTAATCGCAAGCACAGTTAACCGCAATACAAATTAATCGCAGTCATGAAACTAAGAGAAAACCGCAATCAAGAATGGACACTAATCGCAATTAAGAATGTGTGCTAATCGCAATCAAGAATACCACTCACAGGCAGCCACCTAACGCCAGATCCTACTAAAACAAAGTTGGACAAATACAAGACCAACAAAGAAATGAATAAAAGCAACAATGATTTAGTCCTAGTCCTAAAGCAACACCCCTAAACACTCCAATATGTATCACTACTCTATTTGCAACTATTCATAAGTAATTTATCATTATCAAATCAAGGCACAATAAAATGGAAGTAACTAGGAACCAACAAACGCAATTATAAACAGTCATAATCTAACCTATTGGTGATTAGAAATCAAGCAAGGCTCGTATGAACAATTCCACCACCTAAATGATGAAGATGACGAAACGAGTGAGCATATGACACAAAGATAAATTGAAAACCAAACAGAGAGAAATCAAACCCACCAAGGAGATCAACAATAGAAGCAAATAAACACTGTTGCGATTAGTACGAGAGGTTAGAGGATAGTGGAAAGGAGTGTGCACTAGTAGTGACTAAACCGCAAGAGAAAGAAAAGAAAAAAAAAAGAAACTATATATATATATATGGGAAACATTTAAGAAAAATGGCAGAACTAGTCCTTGTAGTACCATACCACTTAGTTGACAAAAGTCCACAAATACGAAACAGACCCTATAGTTATAAATGTGACAAATGTCATAAAATAATTTACAGGGAGCACGCATTAAGTCATGGGACCAGATAAGATCGAGAAGCAACATACCAACTAAAGCAGCATATACTCAAGAAAAAACACACAAAAAATATACCAAGACAAGTAATACCAATACATGGGAGGAGGAATAGAACAGCTAAAGAAAAATGTATGCAAAGCAGGCAAATTATATACAAGAACAATGAATAGGATAAACACCGGGTATAAGTCAGTTAGTGACAGGTGAAGAACGAGTCCTGAAAAGAATTAACCAGGAGTCCAGAAGATCATACATCACTTGAGAGTAAACATGTCTCCAACCGTGGGAGATATTAGTGTCTTTGGTTGCCACACATGGACTTTCTTAAAACTGTTATGTAAGCCCTTTGAAACTTCTATGTATTTCGTACACACATGTGACCATTTATTACCATTCATCATGAATATCCTTCCAGTTGGTACTCATATACAAGAGGATCTAAGCCTGTATGGTATTTCATGCATTGTCACACTCTTATGGTGAATGGTTCTGTTATCTGATTTCCTTAGTCTATGTCTTAAAGGCATTTCAGGTTTGTGGCCATTTGCTTTATGATTCTGAACCTTAACCTGAGTGTTGACCAATTGATTATGATTTTTAAGTTTTGAGTCCACAGACTTATTCAAAACTCGTTTCTCATCTACTTGGGAGACAAACCGACCTTTAGAGAATTTTAGTCTTTCAAAAATAAAAGCATTTGGTTGTCTAATGGTAGAATGATTACCAACTGTTTTTAAAACTGGTTTTCCCAAGATAGATGGTTTTGAAAGATTAGGGTTCATTTGACTCTTTGTAACGTAACTTGGCACAATTTGTACACCAGAAATTGTGGGACATGTACTCAGACTTTGAGCAATGAGATCATTATGTTTAGTTAACTGAGAGGTTGTCAGATTGATATTCTTATCTTTAATTTCTCTGATTGAGTCACGCAGTTCGTTACATCGCACTTTCAAAGTCTCATTTTCCATACGTAATTTAGCCATTTTGCATTCAGTTTCATTAATTTCATGTTTCCATTTGGCTTCATTACTTTGCTCATACATCTTAATTCGATTTTTTAGGTTGTTGATCGTTAAGTCCTTGTCTTGCAGCTGAGTTTTCAAATTGTTTATCACAAAATATTCATTAAGTCCAGGCAATTCCGAATTAAAACAAGGTTTGCTATTTTGAAGACATTCTTCTTTTTGTTGTATTTCAATTTCAAGTGAAATACAATGTTTTTCAAGTTGTGAAAACCTTTTTAGAAGTTGATTAAACGTTTCTTTTTCAACCATGTTCTGGTCCATTGCCTTAGAAAACTCAGCCTTAAGCCAAGAACTTTCATCATACAGATCACTTTCTCCCCCTTTATGACACATATTTGTTGAATTAGAGGAGATTAAACTGTCAGTATTTTCCAACAGATTTGTGTCATAACAAGGTTTAATTTGATCTGTCTGTTGACTTTCATTAGAGAGGATATTATGTTGATCAATTGAAGATACCTCATCACTTGAGTTAAGTATATGCTCAGGTCTGAGCTTATCATTAATAGCACGCGTCACTAACTTGCCAGTGGTGTCAATCTTATTAGTTTATGAATCCATGCATTCAGTGATGACTGACTCAGCATCCGATGCTATACCCAAATAATCAATACCATCACTTGATTGTACCCCGTGTGTCTTCAACCTGTCTTCATACACCAGTTCGTGCTTTGCCTTTTCCTCAATGTACTCCTTAACCTTATCCAAGCGTTGGAGTAGCATGTCTCTGAATGTGTCAACATCAAGTTCCGTGTGGTCAGCAAAACACTTCATAGTCGTCTGACTCTCGTAGTCATATATCATGGCATATTTTGAGTTTATGAACCTCTGCAATTGTTTGTTAAGCACACAGAGGGCAGCTAAGGATCCAGCATTGGAAGATTCTTCTTGGTCCAGTTATTGTCGTAATTGATCCAAATTAAGAATCATATTATCTGTGAAACTTTGAACATCTTGACCGAAGAGAGTTGTAAATGCACGTTTGAACCCCATTTTGAATCCATCACCCTCTAACAGTACAGAAAGATGTGACTGAAGCAGTCGAAAGCATTCAATGTGGCATTCCCTTGCATATTCAAGTAATTTACTTGACTGATGAACATTCTCTTGAGAATTCGAGCACGAATGTACCATTGACTCGTTATCAGGTACGAGTTCGTTCATTTGTAGAGAAAGATTAGAAGTCAACGGTACATCAACCATGTCGTATAATTTGAGAATTTTGGGTATTACTGAATCAGGAGACGTTGTCATGATGAAGCAGGTGGGTTGCAGTTTGCACTAGGTGTTAAGTTGTGACAAGTCAAGTTACGATATATCCAATTGAGATTAGTCAAATCGTAAGGATTAACCCACAACGTCATATCACAATTAGATTAACCGAAACAACTTAAGTTACAACCATTCACTAATTGCAAAATGATTCACCGCTCACACAAATCACACCACTTAGTTGATTGCCAATACTTAGAAGATAATCTCTAAAAACCAAGCAAACCGCAAAGTACAGGTAACCGCCAAACTAAGACTAACACAGATGAGAGTAAAACGCAAGATCATGATAATTAGTCGCAATCCAGGAGCAAACCGCAAAGTAGGCAAACCGCAAGGTGAGTAATCGCAGGATGAGTTAAACGCAAGGAGGTAAACGCAGAGAGACGCAAACCGCAAGAGCAAATCTCAAACACTTAACCGCAAACCACTAAACCGCAAGCGCAAGTCGCAAGTCAGAAAGGTCCAAAACAAATACTATCCTTGCGTTTTGTCTTTATTCCCAAAATAGTAATCGCTGACTAGCAAACCGCAGGAACTAGTAGCAAACCGCAACCAATCAATAGAACAATAGAGGTAACCGAAGTTAAGAAAAATGACCCAAACTCAATCCAATCTTCAATAACTGATTTGTGTGTATAGAAGTTGTTTACAAAGCAACAATGTTTAGCTTTGTAAAATCTGTAAATGTAAACTAAAGTTACTTATCAAATGAATTTATCTCATATTCCTTTCAATGAAATGTGCAATAGTTTTAAAATGGGAAAATGATAAAAAAATGCATCGAACTTGACACTTTTTACCATTGTATGTAGCCAACTTTTTTTTTTTTTCATTGTATCACAAAACTTTTGATTTTTTCCCATTGTATGTATCCACGTCAGCAAAACGTCATGATAAAAAAGGGAAAATGATAAAAAAATGCATCGAACTTGACACTTTTTACCATTGTATGTAATGCTTTGCTGACGTGGATACATACAATGGGAAAAAATCAAAAGTTTTGTGATACAATGAAAAAAAAAATAGTTGGCTACATACAATGGTAAAAAGTGTCAAGTTCGATGTATTTTTTTATCATTTTCCCTTTTAAAATTGATTGTCTTTATTTTATTTACTTAATTTCAACCAAACATGCGACACTCCAAACAATACATGCGAATGTCAAAAAAGACTTCAATGAAATAGGTGGTTTCAAAATATGGTTTCAAAAAAGACTTCAATGAAATAGGTGGTTTCAAAAAAGACTTCAATGTTAATACTAAAATACTACATCACTTCATTTCTTCAATGTTCATCGTTGTATTGTTAATTAGTTTATTTTCTGTGTACAATATTAAGTAATTGAAACTGCATTATACCACAAAATAGAAGCACAATCACAACCTCTATTCGAGCACAAATCAAGTAATTGGACCCGTTTATTTTGTGTCTACAACAATTTATCCAAAGTATTTTAAGTAAGAATTTTTAAAGAAAAGTGATTTTATTTATACAAAACAATATTTGATGTAATCAACTCTCAAATAATATGTAATTTACAAATAAAATAAAATATTTTACTAATCAATTCCTAATATATTTTGATCTTCATTTTATATATAGATAAAGTCTCTTCATTCACACATCATTGACACAATTTTCTTAACATCTCATTATGGTGAACACTAATTCATTAAAGGTACACATGTATACGTACCAAACCATTTTTTTGTTCCTTTTGAATTCATTTGTAAGTGGATTGTTTGTACCTTACTTTAAATTTATTGTTTTTTGTTTTTTTTTTTCATGTAGCCAATCAATCAAGAAGAAGACGCTAAAGCACCCAATCCTATAGATGTGACCGGTAAAGAAAAATCGGTTGTCGAGATTAGTGATGATGACGTAGTAAGAATTATGACTATATATCTTTATACGCAACAAACCATTTTTTTTTTTTGCTTTTGAATTCATTTGTAAGTGGATTGTTTGTACCTTACTTTAAATTTATTGTTTTTGTTTTTTTTTTCCAATGTAGCCAATCAATCAAGCAGAAGACGCTAAAGCACCCAATCCTATAGATGTGACCGGTAAAGAAAAATCAGTTGTCGAGATTAGTGATGATGACGTAGTAAGTATTATGACTATATATTTTCCCATAAAATTTTCTTTGTTTTATTTTGACATAAATAATGTAAACTTTATTATAGATTTAACTTAATATTTAAATTATGCAGCCTGTCACATTACCGCGAAAACGTGGTAGGTTGATGAAAGATGGCCATGTTGTAATTAAAAATTTTATTGATATTCCGTGTATTGACGACGAACATGTCGAACCATTTTCACAAAAAATGAGTCAAGTCACGCTAACATTAAAACTAAACCAAAGGGGGTATATTAATTCCACAAAACATATAATTCTTTACGTTTGTTGTAATTAAAAATCTTAATATGTAAAACATCTTAACTACTTATAATAGAGAAATTGTCAATGTGAAAATGTGGAATTGTGAAAAACTTAATTTTCGGTCATTCCCGATTTTACCCTTGTGAAAATGTGGAAATTGTTGCCTTGAAACTAGAAAGATTTGATTCATATTGATGGCAACAATTCATATTGGGGTGTAAATCACTACCTTGTGAAAATGGCAACAATTCATATTGATGGAAGGCTTTGAATGGCAAACCGAAACTTCAAATGTTTCAATGGAAAGCTTTGAATGGCAAACCGAAACTGCAAATGTTTAAGAATGGCAGTGATTCATGTATTCATATGGGGCGGGAAAATTATTTCGTGCTTCAACATACCCATGAAGATGGGGCGGGAAAAAAATCTAACAAAAAAGAAACTGATACCCTTGAAAAAAAAGTTTTATCGAAATATTAACTCAATAAAATGAGATACTAACCAACATTCTCATTTTCTTTGCATCCATATTTTTTCATCAAACCCAAACGTTGATTCTTTTTTCTTTTATTGATTTTTCTTTCATCCACTCTAAAACCAATTTAAAAACAAACCGATTTGAAGTTTTTAAAAAATTTCGTAACTAATATTCGAATTTTTGTAAAGGTGTAATATATTCTACAATACAATGGCAAAATGGAAAATCAATGACAAAAGTAAATGAATGAATTAATTTAGGAAATTCATTGAAGTTTTGTAACAGACAACTAAAATAATTTGAATATTAATATTACATAAGAAGCTTCTCTCATCTATTTTAAACCTTTATATAACACTCATAGTTTTTTCTAAACTAATAAGCCTAATATTATTCTCTTCATACGGCTAATTGTCTTCTATTATTTTTTTTCTTTTGCAGATTGATATAGCATTTCGGTCTTCATTCCCTTTGTAGGGTAATGTGAAGGTATGTTTTAATTGTCGTTATTATGTTGTCATACATATTGTTTCATTGTTGTTATTTTACGTTGCTCATGCACTTATACTTCATAAATTTATTAAGATGACCATGTGGATGATTGATCTCATGAGAAAATAAAATGATCAATAAGAGGTGCATTTTTAAGGTTTTTGTTGAAGCTATGTGATGATGCTGAAATAATACAATCAATGATCCGAGATTTTTAGGTTCACGATGTGTGATATACTTAAATTCAAAAGTCTAAAGCTTTCAAAGCACTTTGCAACATCATGTTTATTACTTAGCTTTTAATATCTTGCTATTCTTTGTAGGATGTTTCAAATAAAGTGGAATTTTAATGAAAGAAGAAGGATGACTTTCTTTATAGTTGTTTTGATTCCAAAGGACTGAAAATTTTCGCATTTGTATCATGACGGTTTGAGATTAATATAACATTTTTTGCTCAAGGTTGTAACGCTCAATGGGTCAAAATATATACATGGAGCAAGTTAAATTGCGAGCATTTCAACAATTTCCAATTTTGGATGTCATGTATACTAATTCATCTTTTACACTGTTTGAAATGCTTTCTCAAATTGCAAGGTTGGATTTTATCTTTAGTGATTTTGCAAGAACTTCATGTGTCATTTTCTAGATACGATATTTGTTTATTGATCTGTAAATTTTCATGGTTGAAAGTTATTGCCTTTTTATGATCCATGTTACCGGTTTAACTTATTTGTGAGGCAACTCCTATAAGCTTTGATGCAAATAGGGGCTGGTACTACAAAGATTTCAATTAATGCCGCAATAGACTACTTGTGAAAAAACTGTTATTAATCATGGTTTTAATATTACAAATATCAATTAAAAGATCAAATATCTAATAACATACATATATACGTTAATAAATTGGCTATTTAGGGTAAATTGGTAATCACCCATAAATGCCATCTTATCACTAGCCAATCACATTAACTAACTAATATACAATTAACACTCCCCCGCAGTCCGAGAAGCGAAATCGCGAAAGCTCAAATTGGAGATTAAAAGCTAATAAATTCAAGCAAATAAATAATTGTTGAGGAATACATTTGACAGCAAGCGGAAGCACATCTTTAGCAGCAGGGAACAAACCGGATAAACCAAACTATTCATACAAACATGTTAAACCAAAGTATCCTGACCAAATGGGATAAACCAAAGTATCCCTTACCAAACAGGATAAACTAAAGTATCATTAACAAACGGCATAACACAAAGTATCGCCTACAATTAAAACAAATGGGATAACCCAAAGTATCCCCTACAACTAAAACAAACATGATAACCCAAAGTATCCCCTACAACTAAAACAAAGAAAATTACAACTAAGACTCATGCAATAACATCAAAATAAAAGATGAGAAAATGAAAGTTGCTTCGAAAACTTCAACCGCCAAAGAACCTTCCGAACAAATGGAGCGTGTTTTACGCTAGAAAAACATAAAGATCCAACAATTTGTTTTAATACCAACAGTAGCCCTTCTTCTAATATATCCTTTATCTAATAAATCTCACCAACCCACTAGCTACAAATAATATTCATCATAAACAAATGCCAACATGATTCCATATGTTCAATTCCCATCATTATTATCTGCACAGACCCACCATTCTATTCATATATCAAAACTCTTTCTCTTAAATTAAAAAAATAAATAAATAAAATAAACAACGCTTCATCATCAAAAATTATCACCAGCGCCCTCTCTTTTTAGTAATATTTTCCATATCTAGATTTAGGTTTACTTCAACATCAAGATCGACATCAAACAAACAAACAAGTAAGTCGACTGGTTATCACGTGAACCAATGATCGACAAACAAACAAGGAGATGAAGGAACGATTTGGGTAGTGATGAAGTATATACGATGATGCAAGCTTTGCGTTTTATCGGGTAGCGACGGCGGATTTATTTATGTTTTATGGATTTGGTAGTGGTGAGCTTTGAATTTCCGGCAGGTTTCATTTTGGTAGCGGCAGCAGTTTTTGTGAGGACTGGGTTTGTGAAGATGGAGGCTGGAGAGAATATCAAGACTGATGGAGAGAACCTCCGAACTACTGGCCGAAGCCGGCGATCGGAGAAGGATGCGACTATTTATAGGGTATAGTTTTGGAAAGGATCGTGGTTTTAATGGCCTTATACCATGTCAGAGAGGAGTAATGTGAATTGGTTTTTTGTGTTTCATTCATCAATAATAAAATACTATATAGGATAATACATTATCTATTTAGGGTAAATTGGTAGTCAACCATAAATGCCATCTTATCACTAGCAAATCACATTAACTAGCTAATATACAGCTAACAAAAGAAAGCTATAAAGTTGTATTAATAAGCAACCTTATAAGACCCTTAAGCACCGATAAGAGCTAAGAAAAATTAAAACTTTATCAAAGGTTAGTACGATTAAGCTAATAAATAGACTAAAACTAGATCAAAGAAGCTATGGAAAAGCTAATCTAATCTAGTGTACTAGATTTAAATCTAATAAGCTAAAAAGCAAATAGAATTAAACTAGTAAAAGAAAAATAAGCTAAAAGATATCTTATTTGAGTAGAAACACATAAAGTTTAAAGCTTTTTGCATAAAGTACGCAAAAACTAACTAGATCTAAGAAAATAAAGAAATTTTGAAAAGAAGTAAAGAACTAAAAAGGTGCTTATTGAACAAGCTATGGGAAAAGCTTATCCAAAAAAAGCTAGTCTAAATAAACAAAAATAAGCTATAAGGAATAAGCTAATATGGCTTATTAGACAATAAAGAGAAAAGAAAAGAAAAGAGAGGAGTAGAGAAAGAAAATAATCTTTAAGTCTTCAAAATAAATCTTTAACTTCATATTAATAAGCTAGAAATAGGTTCATTACAATAAGCATTAGAAATAAGCTAGAACAAATAAGCTAAAAATACTACTACTCTTATTCTAAATAAACTACTCCTACTCTAATTCTAATTTAATTCTACTCCTAGTCTAATATGTCTTTGTGTATTCTGTTATGCTATTTATATAGCTGTTGGTTCACAATTGTTGTCCGGATACAATGAATGTGGCAACTTCTTTCATTCTCTCGATCTTTCCAACATCACAATCATTGCCAGCTAATAGCTAGGACACGTGTCAGTATCTTATCAATTCGCCGTCTTCTGAACCTGTAATCATTAAACCTTGTACTGCCATTAATAGGTGCCACGTGGTGGGTCAACTGGTCAACGGGTCAATGAGTCAACCGGGTCATTCAACGGGTTAATGGGTCTAGTCAACGGGTCAGGTCATGTGTCACGTGTCACCACCTCAATGGTGCCACGTGGCACTTGGTATTAATACCAAAATATGCCCGCGCCTGGACTCAAATGCATGACCTCTCATTTGAGAGGGAAGGCTGCTACCAGCTAAGCTGGGCAGTCCCTCACGCAATGTTTATCACATACGTAGTAAAACAAAATCTTTAAATCCCATTAACTAAAAATCCCTCACATCAAACAAGAAAAAAAAAAAGATGTTCATCAAGGGGTATAAAAATCTTTCTTTTAAAAGCCCTGTTTTAACTATCAAATAACAATAATAAAAAGATGATAATTAGAAATTTTCAAAACATATAAGAGGCTTTAAGAATGGGAAACTTGAAAATTGGGAGTTTCAAGGAAATAAAGATCATAATCCTCGATTTTTGTAGTCCCCATACCGAGCTTGAAATCACAGCTAAATATAAAATTAGATACTAACACTACCCATAGATGCTAATTGTGTACGCACAACTACTCTTTGATCCCTTATTCCTAGTTCCTCTAAGGATTTTATTTTGAAAAATGAGTTTTTCTTATTTTGATAGATTTTATTCTGATAAAGGCATCCAGTTTAGAACATAATTAGTTTAAAATCCTTCCCTAGAGAACTGCTACATATATAAATGAGGTCTATATCAATGTCCTAATTTAACACGATTTATGGGATATCCTTTTTATTTTATTCGAAACAGCTTGAAATTTGGCTTTATTATCATTATTATTAAGCATATTAGTACAAGGCCCTTTAAACAGCTCAGACAACCGCAGCTAACCATCAGGAAACAGGAGTCTTATTTCGACCTTGGGAATTTCCGCCACCTTTTTGAAATCCGAGTCAACGGGAGGTAAGCGTCAGGAAACATAAAACTTTTATCGGCTTTGGATTATTATTATTATTGTGGAAAACTAGAAGGGGGTTGAATAGTTTACCGCTTTTTAACTTAATTATCTTTTAAAAACTTTACGTTTAAAGATATAAACCCAAATCACTTATTAATCTTTGAAAAGCTTTACGCGTAATTAACGATTCTAACTAAAGACAATATGTAATATGCAAAGACAAAGAAAGAAACGATCAAAGCACAACACGATTTTTTATCATGGTTCGGTTACAAGGACTCTTTTTCCTTGCCCTATATCCACGCCCCGAGTTTCCAACTCGAGAGTTTCAAGCACTAGTCAACAAGCTCCTTTCACGGGTGGAGAAACCTTTACAATCGTCGCTTACACTTTATCCGGTACAAAGCTAGATACCGGGTCCTAGTTCAAGGTAGAACCAACCTAACGTCGCCTATCCACTATTTCCGATACTAAGCTAGATGTCGAGTTCTTTTACAAGGGTACAACCACTCCCGATAGTTCTTTTACAAGGGTACAACAACTCCCGTCACACTATGATCATTCAGCTAGGAATAGTGTCGCTAGGATTAGAAAACCTAAATACTAGTTCTAAAGGTGAGGGATGATTCTTTTTGTATTTTTATATTTTTTTAGAAAGCAAGTAAAAATCTCGGGTTTGAAGGATTTGGGCGGAATTAGTTGCTAGTCAACTAACCCAATACTAAAGATGCAATCAAAATAAAATACTAGAAATGAAAATAAACTAAATTATACTAAAGTTGTGAGCAATAAGTGGAGAAAATGTGTTTACTTAGATTTCACTATTCCCTAGACATCTTTTACACGTTAATTACATGTTATAGTTGCATGGATGACGGATTGTATTCCTTAATACCATTCATGGGGTGGCGCACTTAACTCCCCAATTCTATGAGCTCTTATCTCGTCCTATGCCATGCCCAGCACAACCATAGGGATTATAAAGAGTGGCTCATGCATTAAATACAACCAATAAAGACGTAGTGCACATCGGTTCATGTTTCCTAAGACGTTCAACCATGTTACCATTTGGAGATCTGCCAGTTTTCTTAAGCCTAACATCAAATTCATTCATCCAAAACAATTATAAACAAGTAATCAACACATAATTAACATCTAGGTTTCATTAGATCCAAGCAAACACAAGATAGATCTAGCCTAGCATGATGGAATTAAGACAAGAACAAGATATAGACAACCAACACATAGACATATTGATTGGATTAAAAGAATACTTATCTCAATTACACATGCAAGGTATCAAGGGCTTAGAACCCTTGAAAAACCTGTAAAATTCGCACCAAGTTCGTACTTAGGGTTTCTCTAAAACTTCTTTCTTTTAATGTGAAAATTAGAAAACTATATATAGGAAATAGGGTTTGACGGCGTCAAGACCAATCTTGTGACGCCGTCACCTCGCCGCCAAAACTCTTCTCGGACTGCCTTGATCTACTTCTGATGCCGTCAGGTATTAGCATTTCCAGGCCGTCATGATTTATACTCTTGACGCCCTACTTCGTGACGCCGTCCAATATGTACTGGGTCGTCATGGAATTTACTCTTGACGCCGTCAGGGTGTTGCTCTTGACGCCGTCACCTACTGTTCCTAGTAAGGAAAATTAAGACTTTGGCATTTTCTTCACTTTTATGCTCCAAAAACGTCTGAATTGCTTCCTTTTCTAGATTTCACTCCCAAAGTACCTAAAATCACAAAAGGAACGATTTAGGGCAATATTTGATCAAATAAATTCAATTCCGGGCTTAAATGACTCCCTAAAAGTGGTTCATTTTTCGCCTCATCATATACCCTTACACTTGAGATTTGCTTGTCCTCAAGCAAATGCGCTTTTATTCTAGTCAAAATACAAGTTAGGGGTCACAACAAATAATCGTTCCACTAAAGACCAATAGACAAGCACGGATGTCATACACTAGCACCTCACAAATAGTGTTTAGATACTCACATCTCTCGGGTGTAACAAAGTATAAATTACAATATGGAAACGGAAGATATCTCTCACTACCTGTCATAGTAAAATATATTACCATAGGCTTGGGAAAGGATCAAACCTCCACCACATGGCGTAAGCACCAAGGATAAACTATCAAAGAGGTCTTTTAAAGGGTTGTAACGTTAGGTGTAGGGATATGAAATACACGGTTTTGTTGGATAAAGGAAGTTTTACTGGTGGCGAGCTAACAATCTTGATTAATTACATGTACAATATGGCGTTGTTAAGCCAAGACTAGACTCGACTTAAGCTAATAAATGAAAAATAACAAAAACATAAAATGAACATAGAATGAAACTGGATGGTAGTCCGTATGTTTTTTTCTCTTTTTCCTTTTTCTATTTTTTTTTCTTTTTCTTGAATTTTTCGATTTTTTTTTTTTTTTTTTTTTTTTTTTTTTTTTTTTTTTTGCATACACTCTTACCCTACCATCCAAAATAATACATCATAGGGGATGCACATTCCCCTTACACTTGAATCTTTACATACTTTACAATAAACTAATCTAATGACTCGAATTAAGAAAATCAAAACACTTGGAGCACTTTTAAGATTAACGTACATATGGGGGTAATAAATGATGTTCTTCCCCATTACTCCATAAAATAAGTACTTACCCATGAGTCCCAATCGTCCCAAAACAATATGTACAAGGATATAACTCGACTTAGCAACCATGTAATCAATTAGATAGTTAACTTAGGGTTTAAAAATATAACAATAATGCACTAAAGATGAGTGCATACACGGAAGGCTAAGGCGATTTGGGTGTACATTTAAGTGGGGTGTAAGAAATTCTTCCTTTAAGTAAAATGCTTAAAGTTAGAAACGAAAAGATAGGCTCGGAGGGGTGTACTAGGGGTTTCGTGTACTAAAATTGAGTACAACGCTAAGGGTGTGGGAAAAATTAGTTGACTTAACTAGCCAAGTAATATGACTTAAATGGTCAAGTAATTATAATACGGGTTTAACACAAGGGTGATCCTAATGCCTCTTATCATGTAGTAAATCCTACCACACGAATGTAGTCTCACTAGCGGTCTCGGGATGCATCACTAACGCAAGTTCTAGAATCTAAATGCTACCGGTACACTCATAAGCACTAATAGTAAATGCTTTTCCTATCAAATCTAAAGGCGAACCTCACATATTTGGGTGGAAAATTTTTCTGAATATACGGTTATGTGCTAGTCATACAATCTCCTATCCATGAGACGCTTGCTATGGCTAAAGTTTCACTCCTAAATGTTGTAAAAAATTTTAAATTTGGCGCTAAAATTGCACTAACAAGTATTTCTCATAGTTTTATTACACATCTACCATTAAACAAAACAAACTCAAGCGAAAGTGCATATGTAAGGTATCATCTTTTTACCCTCCCCTTACACTTAAGATGAACATTGTCCCCAATGTTCAAGTAAAGAATGTAAAAGTGAAATAAGTAAAAAGAATGAAATCAAATACTCCCCTGATTCGCTCGGTATGGATAATAAGGTGGTCAGGTTAAATCTTCCTCCCAGAAAATGAACAATCAAAGCTTCCCTTCCAGAATGTAAATCATCTTCTTGTCATACATAACCTGTAAATCCTGAAAAATAGACAAAACAACCTCGCGTAAAATCGGCGGCATCCTATATAAGTTTCTAAATCCTAGAAAACAAGATAAGATATAATACTTGTGGAATGAAGTTTGCAGATCTCCTGGAGATTATAAAACTTAATAATTCACAAAAACCATAAGACTCCGTTAGAAAAACAAAACCGGTAAAATTTCCAGATTTTTACACGTGACGCCGTCAAGAGTTAACTCTTGACGCCGTCAGAAGTGACCTGCAGAAATTCTTATGTTAAGTTTCCAGGAAATTTCTGGAAAAACTTGGTCCTACTTCCTGGAAAATCCTGCAAAACTTCATTATGACTCAATACAAGCATTTGACTCTAACAAATACGAATATACATGTTCATTTAAAATTGTGGAGAATCATGAGTTTCTTAAAAACATATTTGGGGTTTCCCCTTACACTTATCTTTTGCAAAATACTTTTAGGTTGAGTTAAGACCAAGCCAAAACAACAAAGTAAAGAATTTACACTATTTAATTGAGAAACATGATCTACCAACAATAAAAATAAAGCATGCATACGGAAGCAAATAACAGACAAACAAAAATAAAATCACACAAAGCATAGGTTGCCTCCCAAGAAGCGCTTTTCTTTATTTACGAGTCTTGTAGCTAGACTCAAGGTCATGGGTTACTACGTGACCTCATCATTGGTTCCACTCTCTAGGTCATCTTCTAAACCAGTTTTGTATTTCGGTCCTAGTTGCAAGCATTCTTTGTAGAAACCAAGCATCCTATTCTTTACATACTCTACTCCTCTACGTCTATCCTCCTCATTCCTATAATAAGCCGCTTGCTTGTGTTCCTTTTCAAAATTAGAGAGAAGGCGGTATTGCTCAATCTTGTATGGCATTTGATAGGCAACCTCATCATTCTCTTCCTTGAATCTAACTATCCCTAAAGTCGGATCATAACTCATCCTAGTGGCCTCAAGAAATGGTTTTCCAAATATTATTTGGCTTAGGCAAGCATCTATCACCGGACGGGTGTCTTCAACTATCATAAAATCGATCTCATAGGTTAGATTCCCTATAATCACATGCAATCCCTTCACTCTTCCTGCAAAATTACTTATCAGATTCTTATTAGGCATCATCCTAAAATTAAGTTGCTTCTTCATCACCCAATTGTAATAAGTCCTTGTCATGATGTTCACGGGGGATCTAGGGTCGATGTAAGCTTTCCATATATGCATGTGCCCGATATTTCGTGGTATGTTAATGTTAGAGGGGTCTCCCATTTTGATAAGGGGAGTGCCAAGGATATATGGTCTGTCGGGACTATCGAATAAATCCTTATGGTATTCCCGTTCTTCCTTTGTGGGCAACTTATCAAAGTATTTTTCTATAGGCTCTACCTCCTCTAATTCCTCTCTCATATTAGCCTCAACTTCCCTACTCTCATCCTTAGTCTCAGCTTCTATTCTAACTTCATCCTTGTCACTCTCTTCTATCTCCTTATCTATTGGCTTAATGGTGACAACATTGACAAAGTGGACATGTTTGGATGATGAGGGGTCCTTAATTTGGATTCCGTTATTTGTGTCCCTAGTGTCCTTCCTAGGTGTGACTAGCGCTTGGTTGTTGAGGGCTTTCAACAAGTTGTCAATCTTGTTGGTCATCTCCGTTTGTTGTTGGTTGAATTCGGTTTCAAACCTAGCTATGCGAGCCTCTTGAGATGCCATAAACTTTGACATCAATCCTTCAAGATTGTTGGTACTACCATAGTTATTAGAAGGATTGTTGTTGAAAGTACGGTTGGAGGGTGGACCGTTGGGTTGGTAACGATTAGGCGGATTGGAAGAATTGAGTTGATTTTGTTTCCACCTAAGGTTTGGGTGATTTTTCCAAGAGGGGTTGTATTAATCACCGTAAGTGTTTGGCACGGGCTTGAAAGTGTACCACTTATCTCACGCTTCGTCGGTACGCGTGGATGCGTAGTCCGCAAAAGCTGTTCCAGGGAGTTCCACACAATTACGAGTGTCATGGGGACCACTACATAATTCGCATGAAGAAGTGATTTTGTTCACTTGGCTTGAAGGTTTAGGAGCTTCGTAAGATTTCATGAGAAACTTGACTTGGTCCTCAAGTTCCATGATCCTACGGTCGGGAGCAATGTTTTAAAAAGCGCGCCTAAGGCGCGCATACTCCCTGAATCCCATGAGGCTCCAGCCTTTGGGATTTTTTCAGATCGAGGCTCACGACATGCATGAATCCCGTAAAAATCGTAGCGCCTTAGGGATTTTTTGCGCTTTTGCGCCTTGGGGATTTTTGCGCCTAGAAGATGTAACAGGATTTTGGCCTTTTTTTCTTAATAGTAAGATACATTTTGGGCTTACATATTATATACATTAGGCCCTTTAAGTTATAAAGTATCTAATAACCCTAATACTATAGAAAATAACTAAAACACACAATCAACAAAGACATATATATTTTTTGTAATCTAATGTATAAGAATAGTAGCTTATTAACAAACACAAATGTTGTTTCTTTAGTGTTAAGTGTTACCAACCAACTATAGATTTGTTGTTGTTGATAGTTGATAGAGATACATGGTAATTTGTTAAATTTTATAAGTCATAAACTCATATATTGTAAAGTATATTAAGGTATTTAGGGTAGTTCATGGATTCTGATATGTTGTTTGCTTGATATTTTAGGTTTGAACGCAAGCTTTGTTAGATGTAATAATTATTAAGTGAGATTATGCATTGAATATTGACATTTTTGTGTAATTTAAGCTCCATAAGTTGTCACATATGTTATAAAAAACCTAAATGTATAGTGCGCCTCATATTTATGAATCCCGCGCCTTGTTTTGCGCCTCGACTTGAGGCTCTTTGACCCCCTTAGCGCCTTAGTGCGCCTTGAACCTTTCAGAACATTGGTCGGGAGTGCTAGAATTGTTCGAAGGCAAAGATATTGCCTTGACCGTTACTTTCGTTGTCATAGAGAGCAAGATCTTCTATGAGTTCCCATGATTGTTCCGCACTTCGATCACGTAGCTTACCACCGGCCGATTGGTCAATGGCTCGCCTCGTGGAGAGATCGATATGGTCATAAAAAATTTGGACTTGGAGCCAAAGATCTATGCCATGACGAGGGACTTTTTGGAGTAAGTCCTTGAAACGAGTCCATGCTTCATAAAGAGATTCATTTTGACGTTGTTGGAACATCAAGATGTCATTTCTAAGCTTAGTAGTTCTCCCCGGTGGGAAAAATTGAGCAAGGAAACGAGTGGTGAGATCATCCCAAGTGGTGATGGATCCCGCGGGTAAACGCTCAAGCCATTGACTAGCTTGATCCCGTAGAGAGAATTGGAATAGGCGTAATCGGGTTGTCTCTCTAGTTGCAACATCTAGGTCTATGGAATCTAAGATTTTGAGGAAGTCCTTAAGATGTTGGTTTGGATCTTCGGAACGAAGTCCATGGAATGCACATCCGCTTTGCACCAACCGGATGGTGTCTGATCGCAAGGGGGTCACATTGGCTCCGATGAGCTCAATGGTGTTTCGGTAGCCTTGGTGGCTAGGTCGGGAATACTCTCCTAAGGTTCGGGGCCTAAGAGGTTCTAGTGGTGGGTTTTGTTGTGGTGGGATGACGGGTTCAAAGATGTTCCCATCGTCCATGATGTCGGGTGGTGAAGAGTTACGAACAAAGACACAAAGAAATAAGATAGACTAAAGAAAACCCAAAAATAAAAATAAAATCTTACTAGAAAGGAATCTAGCAAATAGACCTAATAAAAAGAGATTCTAACCTACACAATAACTATTCCCCAGGCTGCGGCGCCAAAAACTTGATACGTGGGAATCGCACCAGGCTTTACCTCTCAAGGGATCTTGAGAAGCTTACAACCCCCACCAGGCAGTGTACCTGATCGTTGTAGTATATTATAGTGACAAGTACCGGGGGATTGATCATTCAGCTAGGAATAGTGTCGCTAGGATTAGAAAACCTAAATACTAGTTCTAAAGGTGAGGGATGATTCTTTTTGTATTTTTATATTTTTTTAGAAAGCAAGTAAAAATCTCGGGTTTGAAGGATTTGGGCGGAATTAGTTGCTAGTCAACTAACCCAATACTAAAGATGCAATCAAAATAAAATACTAGAAATGAAAATAAACTAAATTATACTAAAGTTGTGAGCAATAAGTGGAGAAAATGTGTTTACCTAGATTTCACTACTCCCTAGACATCTTTTACACGTTAATTACTTGTTATAGTTGCATGGATGACGGATTGTATTCCTTAATACCATTCATGGGGTGGCGCACTTAACTCCCAAATTTATGAGCTCTTATCTCCTCCTATGTCATGCCCAGCACAACCATAGGGATTATAAACAGTGGCTCATGCATTAAATACAACCAATAACGACCTAGTGCACATCGGTTCATGTTTCCTAAGACGTTCAAGCATGTTACCATTTGGAGATCTGCCAGTTTTCTTAAGCCTAACATCAAATTCATTCATCCAAAACAATTATAAACAAGTAATCAACACATAATTAACATCTAGGTTTCATTAGATCCAAGCAAACACAAGATAGATCTAGCCTAGCATGATGGAATTAAGACAAGAACAAGATATAGACAACCAACACATAGACATATTGATTGAATTAAAAGAATACTTATCTCAATTACAAATGCAAGGTATCAAGGGCTTAGAACCCTTGAAAAACCTGTAAAATTTGCACCAAGTTCGTACTTAGGGTTTCTCCAAAACTTCTCTCTTTTAATGTGAAAAATAGAAAACTATATATAGGAAATAGGGTCTGACGGCGTCAAGACCAATCTTGTGACGCCGTCACCTCGCCGCCAAAACTCTTCTCGGACTGCCTTGATCTACTTCTGACGCCGTCATGTATTAGCATTTCCAGGCCGTCATGATTTATACTCTTGACGCCCTACTTCGTGACGCCGTCCAATATGTACTGGGTCGTCATGGAATTTACTCTTGACGCCGTCAGGGTGTTGCTCTTGACGCCGTCACCTACTGTTCCCAGCAAGGAAAATTAAGACTTTGGCGTTTTCTTCACTTTTATGCTCCAAAAACGTCCGAATTGCTTCCTTTTCCAGATTTCACTCCCAAAGTACCTAAAATCACAAAAGGAACGATTTAGGGCAATATTTGATGAAATAAATTCAATTCCGGGCTTAAATGACCCCCTAAAAGTGGTTCATTTTTCGCATCATCAATTAAGAAATATAACAAGGTTATGTTTAACATGTAAATGTTGTTATACAAGACTTATGAAACTAAAATGATGTTTTACTATAAGCTAAAGTTCATACTTTGTCATTAACAAAACTTAGCAAAGATCATAAAATATAAATAACGGTTTTAGGCGATATTTGTATTAACAATCTCCCCCTTTTTGTTGATGACAAAACATAAACTTTGTTTATAAGTAAGCCACTAGTTTTAGTGTTAAGTCTTATAAAGTTTGTATTAAAACTTGTGTTTGCTAAGGTGATGTGATATGCAAAAGTTGGGGATGAGAACAAGTTTAATATAAATTCTCCCCCTTTTTGTCGTAACAAAAAGAAGAGAACGTAATGATGTAAGTGCTCCCCCTTGAACAATACTCCCCCTAAATGGAGTGTCAAGTAAGGAGACATGGATTTTGAACCTACAAAAAAAAAATAGTTGCCGCACAAGACAAGTGTAGAACAAGTCATGAAAACCCTTTTTTTTTAAACACAAAGAAGAGTTGCGAAGCGGAATGATGCAATTCTCATGCTCCCCCTTGAATATTACTCCCCTAAATTGGAGTAACAAGGAAGGGATATATGGATAATGATCCTACAAAAGAGAGTTAGCACAAGATATATATGTTACCATCACAAGGTATAGTACCAATACCTAAATGGTCAACAAATAATGCATGCCACATAGTAGAATGAAATTCATTTCATGTAAAATTTCACTTTTGGAAGGTCAAAGACAAGAAATTAGGGTGGTAACATCCTACCTTAAAAGGGAAAAAAAAGAAAAAAAACTAATAAAAAAATAAAAGGAAAATAAAAAGAAAAACATCATAATCCTTAATGAGAAACATCCTCCTAAAGAATGTTTTAAGGTAGGTGATGATGAGAATGAGTGTTTTGGCTTGTTAGGTAGTGTTTTTGGTGCTACTACGGATGAGACTCTATCATTGTTGGAGACTCTAAACTTGAGGTGGGTGAGACAAGGAATCTAGACGGTCCAAAATGTGGTTTAGGATAAACCTCATTTCATAGGTTAGCTCTCGAATTTCCGTTCGACATCTTTCGGTAATGTGAGCGGTCCTTTCACAATGTCCGCAATTATGGCGGGGAAAGTTTGGTGGAAAAGGGATCTCATTTGTTGGTGGTGGATTACTTGTGCTTGATGGAGCAAGGGTGGATGGTTGAGAGGTGTTTTTGTTTCCTATACTTGTTGAGGTTGGTGATGTGGCCCTTATGGATGCATTTATTTCCTCATGAGAAGGAAACATTGAATCAAAGTGTTGGGAAGACTCTTATGGTGGTTGTTGTTGTTGAGTATAATGGCGGAAGCTTGGTTCTCCTTCAAGAGGATCAAGAATGAATTTGTAAACGGGGTAAAACACAAATGATTGTGGGTATGTATGACCTTGATCTTGTGGAAAGATTGAGGGTCTAGCATATCGATAAGCCAAACCCTCTATCCATGATGGTTGATGAGGTTCATCATCCAATGACTCATTTGGTTGAAACATTGGTTGTTGTTGGGTTTCCATTTCGGCAATGGTGTCAAAGAGTGACAATGATGGAGGGCTTGATGATTTAGGTGATAGGTCTTCTAAAGTTTCCAAATAGGGTAGTGGTGATGTTGGTGGTGTATGGAAAAGTTTCATTGGTATAAGTGTTGGTGATTGAGGTGATGGAGTTTTTGATGGTTGAGTTTGTTGAGAAGGTGATGTTGAATCACTTGAAGGTCTAGTTGGTGGCAGAATAGTGGCTATGTTGGTGTTGCAATGCTTTGGAGAGGGTGTTGGAGTAGCAAGATTAAGCAAATCTTGTATAGTGATCACATTGGTATTGCAAGGTGTTGAGGATGTTGTTGAGGTAGTAAGGTTAAGGAAATATTGGATAGGTGAAGAAATGTCAAGTGATGTATCACTTGATGATGATGATGAGCTTGATTTGATGGTTTTGTTGAAGCAACAAGGTTTTACACTAATCCTAGCGGTTTTTCTAATGGATCTTGATGATTCGGATGAGGTGTTGGATTTAGTCATTTCAAAGGTGTGGTTTAGAAGCTTAAGAGATGGGATTTTGATGGTGATTGTGTGATTTAAAGTGTTGCAAGATTGTCAAATTTATAGAGTGGAAGAGATGTTGGAAGGGGTGTTTGGCTTTGATGTTCTACCATACAAATGTTGAGGTTTCTAATGATTTAGAATATTTCCAAGAACATGTCAAATCATTGGAGGTCAATCCAATGAAATTGGGTGGAGTGAAAGACTAACTTATGCACTCAATGCTATGTGATCATGGGAAGTGATTTGGTTGAAAATGTTCTAAGGGTTTGAAGGATCCTTTTTAAGGGTTCCTTGGGTTAGTTATATTTGAATTTGAATTTTTGGCGGGAAATGACTTCCTAATTGTTCTAGTGAGTGAGAGTGGTCCTAATATGTTTATTGGAAGTAAGGGAAGATGTTTCTCACTAAAGATAAAGATTTGACATTTTACAAATTTTGAAATTTAGAAAAATGAAAAATAATTTATGCAGGAGACTGGCGGAACCTTGACATATCAAGGGCGGAACCCTTCTGAGGGTTCCGTCAGATCTGTCAGGCCAAAACTGGGTTACCCAGAATTTTGCACTAGCAAAACCCTGTTATAGGTTCAGCCGGTTCCGCCAGGCCCAAAAAAACATACAGTCCATGTTTTTAACCGTCGAGACAACTTTCAAATTTTCCGAAAACTCCTAAAAATGAAAATTTATTACATGTCTGATTAGGAAATGCAAAAAATGGACATGTAAACATTCATATCATAGGACTTTGATCGAGGGTTAGCGAATTTGACTATACTTAGTGAAATTTTCCATAAGCATGAAAATTTGACAAACACCTCAAATATCGTCAATATGCATAAAGGCTCATAAAAAAAATAGTCCGACGAAAATAATAAAGCATGGAAGTAAAAAGCAATACAAATCACATAGTTTAACACATACAAAGTTCTAAAAGCTACATAAGCCATCCTTAAACATACATCTCACAACCGGTCTATCTTCTTCCTGAGCTTTCCTAGGTACCTTCCAAAGCACTTGAATATTCCTTTGGTTTGCTTGAACTCTTCGGATGCATTGCTAATGACGGGAAATTCTTGAAGGTAATCTAAAGGGGGTAGCTTAGAGTTAGGAAGATTATCGTTATCGCTCATATCAGATGATGAAGATGATGGTGAAGGAGAGCGAGTACTTTCTCTATGTTTAGTTTTACCTACGGATTCACTAATCTCATTCTTGATAAATCATATAAGACTTAATCATAGTGAACTTGTGAGTAATTAGGAATGTCTTTGAGTGATTATTCCTTGTTTTTGGAGCTTGCTTAAGTTTTCAAAAAGTCTTTCATAGATCGACACTACATTCATTTTATCTATTTTGAACGATTTATTTTTTATCGTTGTTTTACTCTAATGTCCAAAAACTATTTTTATCGAATTTGTTTAATTACAACTATGATCCATAATTCAAGTCTTATGACCTTGTCAATTTTACTTGATTCAATGCTTGAGAGATGTTGTTTTCATTTTGAACTTTTGTCCTTAATGTTATGACACTATGACTTATGAATTCTTGGATATCTATGTTATCTCCTTTTAATAGTTCATCTTTCTTGCAATTTTTCTTAACTTATTTGTCTTACCATCGTTGAACTTTCGACTAAGCCATCATCTACCAAAAATTATATCTTAGAAGGAGGTGGTCTTTCGTTGAATGTTGGATTCAATAACTCCTCGACTCTTTAGGATTCTTTATAAAAAAACTATAAGTTTTCATGTTTTGTAAATGTCCAAGAGATACAACATCATAAGACTATGGGTCGAATTTGATGTGCAAATCGTATATGTTTATAAATCATCTTCTCCCAATCATCCCATTGTATCTTAATGTGGTTGATTTTCCTTTGTGTATCTTATATGAGATTTTATTAAAAGAGTGGTTAAATTAAGACACGATTGAACATATAGTGTTAAAAGATGTTGTGTTACAAATGTTTGTGAAATGTTTTGATTTACTAGATTTGCAAGCATCACAAAAGTGTTGGTTGTTTAATCACTTTGGAGATTCTTAGTTAGCTCACTTGTAGACAAGTATTAAGTGAGACTCACTCAAGAGTATCTCGTGTCGATTCCCAAAAGTTAAAGAACTAAAGCATCTTATAACTCCAATTCATTTTAACTTAGAAATCCTTTAAACAAGGAGAAGCTAATCTACGTTATAACTAACTAAAGAAAGAACAAGATAGAGTATGCACAACAAATCCTACACACGATAAACCTTAAAGATAACAAGAAGAGACAATAAAAGATAAGTTGAAGAAATGTGTATCTTTTGAGTTCCATGAATAGATTATAAAGAAGATAATCATTAAGCGTTAAATCTTGTCATGAAAGAAGGCTTGGAAACTCAATTACTCATTAATCCAAAGAGGTTAGATAAACATAAAATATGATATTCTTAGATCATAAGCTTCTATTAGAGATTGAGATATTTCTAAATATCTCTTCTAGGCTCAACAAACTTTACTTGCTCTTTACTTGTTGATGGTGCATTTGAGTTAAATCCTAAACCGGTTTTATCTCTGAATGACTTTTGACATTTCAACAATCTTTCAAGGGATTTTGAACTTTCTTCAAACTTAGCCAACATTTTTCCTTTTTCATTTTGCCTTTTAATTTCATGTTTGTATTCTAGACATATTTTGCATCCTAGATCAATTTCAATATTGCTTTCAAGTTTAGACATTTTATCTTCTAACATTATCTCTTTTTCAAGATTGTTCACAAGAGATTTTGAATGTTCATTGTTAAAGATAGTTTTTAGGTCCATGTTGCATAAAAGTTTAGACTCATTTTCAAGTTTAGAAAACACTAGGATAAATGTGTCAAAGCAAAAGTGTTTGGTTTCAAATTGTACCTTGCTTGATGTTTTATCTAGTGAGAATCACAAACCGGATAGTTGGCTTCATCTTCATCCGTGTCACTCCATGAATCGTAAGCAAGGCTACTTTGAGCTCGACATAAGTAATCATCTTCACTTACACCTTCATTTAAAACATTTATACTAGTAGCACATGTATTTACTTCAACTAAGTGTCTATCTATTAGGTTTTCTAAGACTCCTAACTCATGTGTGAGATCGAATTGATCATCTTTGACTTGACATATTTCTTGATGAAAGTTGATTATATTTTTCCAAATATCATTAGCCGTTTGACAAAAATACACTCTTTCATATTCAATTCTCGTTAAAGCTTTATAAATCATTATCTTAGCTTTAGTGTTTTTATCAAACTTGAGATAATCATTTTGATTTTTAAAACTTGTTTTTGTTGGTTTGAAATCACCAATAGAAATAATGTGCCAAAGATCTTGATCAATTGATTTCACATAGTTTTCAAATTTACTTTTCCATTCAAGGAAGTTTTCTTTTTCAAATAGCGATGGCTTTTGAATAGGTTGCCCTTCTTTGAGATTTTCAAAATCCATGGATCGATCCAAGTTTTAAAATACAATACATTTTAAAGATCCTGAGTAACGTAGCTTTGATGACAATTGTGGAAAACTAGAAGGGGTTGAATAGTTTACCGCTTTTTAACTTAATTATCTTTTAAAAATTTTACATTTAAAGATATAAACCCAAATTACTTGTTAATCTTTGAAAAGCTTTACGTGTAATTAACGATTCTAACTAAAGACAATATGTAATATGCAAAGACAAAGAAAGAAACGATCAAACCACAACACGATTATTTATCGTGGTTCGGTTACAAGGACTCTTTTTCCTTGCCCTACATCCACGCCCCGAGTTTCCAACTCGAGAGTTTCAAGCACTAGTGAACAAGCTCCTTTCACGGGTGGAGAAACCTTTACAATCGTCGCTTACACTTTATCTGGTACAAAGCTAGATACCGTGTCCTAGTTCATGGTAGAACCAACCTAACATCGCCTATCCACTATTTCTGACACTAAGCTAGATGTCGAGTTCTTTAATAAGGGTACAACCACTCCCGATAGTTCTTTTACAAGGGTACAACAACTCCCGTCACACTATGTATTTTAAGGCCTAAAATACTAACCTATCACTCTTGAATATACACAATCAAATGATGTATAAACTATACTAAGTTAACACAAGGCTAAGCTAACAAGTCTTGCAACCTTGAGTTGAAACTTGTTACTTCTTGGATGAACTTGTGAACTTCTATGCTACATAACACAACCACACAAGTGAGTTGCTACTTAGTTAGATGAGAGAATATATGAAATATATGTCCTAAAGTTAAGGGTGATTTCTTGCAAGTGGTTTGGTATTTACACCGAAACAAACCAGACTACTGGCCCATATACCCCCAGGGTTCCGCCAGATCTGACAGTCAAACTTACAAAAAAATCACATCAAGTTATTTCTAGTCAAACACACAAACTTTCAAGAGATCACATCAACATGGAAAGCTTCCAAAATGTGTAAGGGCTTTATGGATAGTCAAACACACAAGCCTTCCATAAATGCACATTGATGTGATGTTATACTTTCTTTATTAAGAAATATAACAAGGTTATGTTTAACATGTAAATGTAGTTATACAAGACTTAAGAAACTAAAATGATGTTTTACTATAAGCTAAAGTTCATACTTTATCATTAACAAAACTTAGCAAAGATCGTAAAATATAAATAACGTTTTTCGGCGGTATTTTTATTAACAATTACTACTTCGATCCTTTCAACAACTGAGTCAATGGCAGCGAACTGTAAGAAACCAGTAGTCTATTACGGCTTTGGTATATTATATTTATTAGGTGCTAAACCCCGAGTCCTGCGGTCTTTCAATATCCGAAACAATAGCAGCTAACTACCAGGAATCATTATTTTATTTTCCCGCAACACTGACAGTACCATGATGTGTACCCAACTTACATAAGAAGGAATTCTCTAAAAAAGGAGTAAAAACTAACGATCGTAAAAACCGTGCATCTTTATTTATTCAAACCATTATTTTTGATATGTTTCAAGCTGGTGGGAGCAAAAAAGCTACAATTAACCTTTATGAGTTCTAAAGAGATCCAAATACTCTACGCTTAGCATCTAAATTATATTCCACTCTATCATTTTTCGTTCTTTGCAAAATTTGTAAGTTCTACAAATAGTTAGTCTCGAAAGCTAAAGGGAAAGCTAGAGTACAATACTCAGTCAAGTCAGAATTTCCCTTGTTCTAGCCTACTGGCCTACTTATTTATGCGCAATATATATATATATATATATATATATATATATATATATATATATATATAGGTTAAAATGGGGTTCTGTGGGGTACAGACAATGCAGGGGTTTGAAAATTTTCGAAAATTTTGATAGAAATCCCCCTATACACACTGGCCTCAATGTTCAAAATGTCGAGTGTTATCCCCACACATAGGAATGAAAAAGGCTGTTAATACAAATAATATCAAAAAACGTCATATGCATTATCCGGTCTCTACACGTTTTGATAATTACAAAATATAAATACACGTTATGTAAATCTATGACTAATAAGTTTTTAATCGAGTAAATTCATTTTTGGCTACAACATCAATTAAGGTATAAATAAACGTCTACCAACTTGTTTAAGTGATCAAAGAATTTATTTTTATCAAAACCTCACATTTTATGTGACAACATTTTTACAAAATTATTTTTGTAAATTTAAAAGAAAATATTTTATTAAGAAAATGAATTCAAAATTCAAATTATATAACAGCCTTTTTCCCGTCTAAACCCGACAAGATTTTTCACTATATAAACTTTCACCACGTAAGGACAAAAATAGGAGCGTCTGTCAGCACGGTCCTTTAAATAGGGCGACGGTTCCTCAAAGATAAGGGACCATCCATATATAAGGGACCGTCCTCCCTCCTCCAAGCGCCTATAAATACAGAATTGTTTCTTTTAGAAAAAAACACCTTTTGCACATTAAAGCATTCTGTCATCCAAATTCTTTCTAAATACTATTCTTTGATCACATTATCGGGTTTTAAGATTGTTAACAAGTGATCACATCCATCCTTCCTCCAAGTGCAAGAGAAGAACGTTCGTATTCGTCAAGAAAAGAAGTTTTGAAGAAAAGTCTTTCACCTCTCAAGACATTGTTACGAATCTCTCCTCAATCACCATTCTTTATACATTAATTCTTGTGTATAATCCGACTTGAGTGAAAGTTCGGAATTGTGTATTGTGTTGATTCATTCCATCGTGTTGGTTCGAGTTGTGTAGCCACGTGGGCTTAGGTGTAGATTGGTTCTAGCTAGGATTAGGACCCGACATTCCGCTTAATGTCGTTAAAACTTGTGTAAGCTTTGGTGTACGGTTTGTTCCGCCATAAATGAGCCTGTTGATATAGTGTTTGTGAAACTCTCAAGTGTGAGACTCGACGAGTAGAGTAGGACGATGAGTAAGCTTCGTAGCTGAACCACTATAAATCTCCATGTCCCGATTTGATCGTTTCTTTCCTTATCTTTACTTACATGCGTATTTTTATTAATTCTTGCGTTGATATCATATAAGAGTAGAATTGAAAAACATTTTATATAAAAAATTTCAAAAATGTAACTAATAAACGGTAAAACTAATCAACCCCCTCCCCCCTTCTAGTTTCTACAATTGGTATCAGAGCCAGGTTACTCAAGATTTTTAAAGTATACTGTATTTTAAAACTTGAATAAATCAATGGATTTTGAAAAATATCAAGAAGGGAAATCTATGCAAAGACCACCACTTTTCGAAGCTGATAGTTTCATTTACTAGAAAACTCGATTTGAAACTTATGTGAAATCAAAAGATCTTGATCTTTGGCATGTTATTACTGTGGGTGACTTTCAACCTATTGAACAAAACGCTGAAACAAAACAAGATGAAATAGTTCCTTACGATAAACAAAGTGAAAACCTTAAAAAGAAATTGGCTAAAAATGATGAATCAAAAATAGTTATTTATAATGCTTTACCTAAAAAGGAATTTCAAAGAATTTTTATGTGTAATACGGCTAAAGATATTTGGAAAACCTTGTTAGTCACTCATCAAGGTAATAATCAAGTCAAAGATAACAAGATTGATCTTTTAGTTCAACAATATGAACAATTCATCATTCCGGAAGACGAATCCATAGATAAGGTTTTTGCTAGATTTAATACTATTATTACTAGTCTAAAGGCACTTGATGAAGGGTTTTCTGCCAAGAGTTGTGTCAGGAAATTTCTAAGGGCATTGCAAACGAAGTGGAGAGCAAAGGTCACGGCAATTGAAGAATCTAAAGATTTGGCTTAACTATCATTAGATGAGCTCATTGGTAATCTAAAGGTCCATGAGTTAATCATCAAAAATGATTCCGAGATAGTCAAAAGCAAATTAGAAAGGAGATCACTTGCTTTAAAAGCTAAAATGGAGTTAAGTGATGACGAAGACTCAAGCTCGGAAAGAAAAGAACCAAAAGGCATACGTGAGCGGTGCTTGGAGTGATAGCAACAAAGATGCCAAAAAAAAAACTTGTCTAATAGCCAAAACTTCAAAAGAGATATGCTTGCGAATTGACTTGAAGTACGAAAAATGGATCAAAGCTAGTGGATGCACTAATCATATGACTGGAAATCGTAAGCTATTCTCATTATATCAATCATGTAGTGGAGGTAATATCCCTTTTGGTAGTAATCTCAAAGGTAATACCATCGACAAAGGTACAATCACTCATAACTCCCTCACTATTACTAATGGTATAGATAACCTAGGCTTTAATCTCCTAAGTATTAGTCAAATATGTGACAATAAGTGTAAGGTAATCTTTTTCGAAGATGGTAGCGAAATCATAAATGATGGAAAAGTAATTGCCAAGGGGATTAGAAAAGGTAATCTATATGTCATGAAGATAAGTAATAAGCCTAGCAACAATATATGTTTGGCTACGGTTATTGATAATTCAACTTTATGGCATAGAAATTAGGTCATGCAAACATGTGTTTGTTACAATATTTAGCTTCTAAGGATCTAGTAAGAAACCTTCCTAAATTTAAGTTCGATCAACACTTTTGTGATGTTTGTAAAGTAGGAAAACCTATTTACTACGAGCCTTGTATGGGCGGGGCTCAAAACAATATGGTTGACTTTATTTACACATCCAGTTTCTTGGATGATATGACTTTTACATTAATAATATTTTACTACAATGCTGTGTTTTGATATTCCTATATACTCACCAACTATTTTATAGTTGACCTTTTTCTTTTATCATACTTTTCAGGTAATCAGCTTTTGGTAAAAGTTTAGGAAAGCATATGCATGGGTGCTTTCATTTATATCTGATTTGTGATGTGACCCAAAAACAATTGTTATCTCTCCGAAACTTATGTTCTAAACTTTATGTGTTGTTATTTTGAAACTTGTTTTATAACAATGATGTAATTGGGATTTCTATTGCTATTAAATCATATATGGTGTTATCTATTGTCTTATGCAATGTGCCTCGTGCTGCACCTCGTGTTTTTGCTTTAGTGGGGTGTGACAAAATGTACATCCAAGTTCCTCAAATAGTTCATTCTCATGTTAAACGAAATGGAGAAATCGAATATTTTGATCCGAATCGAATCTTTCTCATAGAAGTCAACACCGATTTAAGAAACTGGGGAGAAATTGTTAGGGAAAACGTTTTCTGCCTTGCGGGCAACCAACATTATCTTTCAGATGATTATGCGGCCCAGGTCTATGACTTACTTGAGTAATCTGAGGAATTTAACAATCAGTTTGATTTCAAGCTTCAAGGCCGTTCGAGGAAGTAATCTTTTGTTTGAATTTGTTTATTTGTTTTGCATCTCTGTTTATGTTTTTAGTGTTTGTTCTAGTTGTTGGTAGCTAGTTTTTCATTTATGACATGTCATAAATGATCTAGTGGTTGTTTAAGAGGTTGCTTGAGGTTAATGTGGCGTCTTAGCACATTCCATTATACTTTAAACGGTGTTTTCGGTTAATATATTTTACCAGGGTGGAAGTTCCCTTTTGTCCAAAATCTTACCTACTACATTGCAAAACATATCAAAAACGTCAAAGGTTCGAGTGGATAAGTTAATGACTTACGGCATGTTTTTAACTCGTTTGTATCGTCATGTCATAGATCTATATCCACATCTTGAGGGTCCGGAATATGCCTTCGTTTATGGATTCATGGAACCATTGGGTGGGCCACACGTTCGAAAACATAGAAAGGATATTGGTGCGAAACATGGCCGTAAATCCACTTCCTCGTCTTTTACTTTCCATCATGGTTCATCTTCTCATCTGAAAAAGGGTGATGACATGGATGATGAAGGTACTTCTCGTGCAACTCCTTCTCCCACTTCCTATCACAATTCTCTTCCACACATTGAACCCGAAATATATAAAGATCTCGCTCAAGATGAAGAGAACATGTCGAAAATTATGCGACGGCAAACAATCATGATGAATAGACAAGCTTCGATGCATGTGGAGCAAAGGGGTGCACTTAAGTTGATTGGGAAGGCAATCAAGAATTTGGGAAAAGGCATTAAGAAGTCGTTTAAGTGAGTTCGACGAGTGTGTTTGCTTTAAAACACTTTAACTTAATTTAACTTGGTTATGAACTTTGTTGGCTATTTACAACTTATTAGTATTAGGGGTGGCAATCTAGTCGTGTTCGTGTTGATCTATTCGGGTTCGCGTGTTGGTGGGTTAGTATAACCTCTACTCAAACACGACCCATTTATTAATCGTGTCAAGAACTCAACCATAACTCACACCTGCATAACAAGTGTAACCCATTTCTGATCCGTTTAACCTGTTTAAATAAATAGATCAAGTAGTGAATAAGGTTAGTGGTTTGTTGATTTAACTAGTTTAAATGCATAAATGATATAAGAATTTAAAATAAAAATAACAGAAAAATAACTATACAACAATTTTCTTAGTTATAAGCGTCAATTTCTATAATATATATGAGGTATAATTGTAATTCAATTATATTAAGTACATAGCACAATACATTTAATCCACATCCAACATGAAAAGGCATGTTATATATTTTATTTTTAGATTCTTATATACTTAAACGGTTTCACGGGTTGACTTATTTAATATTTACTCAACCCAAACACGACCCATTTATTAAATGGGTTAGACCGGTTGACATTTTTTTTACCCAAACCTATTTATTCTCAACCCAAACCTGTTTAACTTCGTGTCGGGTTCGTGTCGTTTATCATGTCGTGTCGAGAATTGCCACCCCTAATTAGTATTATACTTACTGTTAGTATTATTATTAGTACGTTATATATTTAGGTCATTAACGGTGACTTGCGTGGTTTTGGATGATCGTATCAATTTTACCATCCATCGGTATATGATTATGATTATTTTTGCATGCTTATTTTCTTTAGCACTGTATGCATGCACACACATTATTTATATTGCTTATTATTATAAGTTGACTTGCAAATTATTCATCCTAATTTTGTCCATATTTAGTATTTCTTGGATTATATTCTTGTGTGATTTTGCTAAAAAAAAATATATTCTTGAGTGATTTGAGGTACTAAGATTTGCAGAAAACAGCCCCCTAAACATCATCTTTTTCCCATAAGAACCATCGAACAATAAAAGGGTTGAAAAATTTCCTCTAAGTATCCAAGGATGTATAAAAAGCATCCGTGGAAATATCATCCCCTTTAATAAAAATCGAATTGTTAGATACACCCTATTAATATATTATCTACCTGTAAAAAAAAAAAAAAAAAAAAAAAAAAAAAAAAAAAAAAAAAAACTAAATCTTCTCTTTTGAAGCAGAATTGGTAATTTATTTTCTTTGTGCCGTGATCTAAAATTACAATATTGTATATTTATCAGATATTTGCAATCTATGAAAGATGATATAGTTGCAATGGTTTTTCAATTTATATGCCTTTTTGATTAATAAGTGAACCGAGTGCTAAATTTTGTGTACATAGGTTGATAAAAGCTAGTATAACCTTCCGGTTCTTGAAAAGTCCATAAGAAATGTGGAATAATATAAGGATGCTTGAAGATCGAATAGAATCTACAGCCCTACATATCCACACTTGGAACATATGATCAATGTCTATATATGCTTCCGTAGCAATGAGATTCGTTGCCGCCCATCTTTTGCCAACGTATCACTTTCATCTTTTGCGGCAAAGCCTATCTCTGGAACCTGATATCGCTATCAGTCACTAACCTAAAACATTCTCTATTCTCCACATATCATCCACTCAAACCCTATATATGTCTGAGTGTTCAACCACATAACACACAACACACAACAAGTTAAAGCGTCACTTTAGGTACTAATTAATAATAACTCTAAGCTTTTAACACTTCCAAGTTCAGTATAGGCATGGACCGAGTACAAAGAATGGTTTCCGAGAGGCCTGTGGTCATCTTCAGTAAGAGTTCATGCATAATGTCTCACACAGTCAAGTCTCTCTTTAATGACTTTGGTGTGAACCCTACTGTCTACGAGCTTGATGAGATACCACGAGGCCGAGAAATTGAGCAAGCATTGTCGGGGCTTGGATACAGCACAGTCCCAGCTGTGTTCATTGGCGGTGAGTTAGTTGGTGGAACAAATGAGATTATGAGTCTTCAACTTAGGAGGGGTTTAAAGCCAATGCTCATCAGGGCTGGAGCTTTATGGGTTTAATTTGTTTTTATATACTGTACTGTTTTAAGGTTGACATAATATTATGTACCTCCGAAAGCACATTTTTAGTGCAAATTGAGTAACATGATTTACATAGATCATGTCATATGTATGAGATAACATATTAGACGATGCTTCTAGTGATCTAGTATTAACTTGATCCCAATTTTGTCTTCACTACCTTTTGTTTTTGGTTCTCAAATAAATTACAAATGAAATAAAATAGTCGTGCCATATGTATAATAAAATGGATATCCGAAGGTTGTTTTTACACTTAATGTCACATGTATGCGGCTTGCTTTTCTGATTATCAATTTGGTTTTATAGGCTTGAAAGTTCGGTAAATCAAGAACTGACATTTATCAATATGGTAAAAGTAGTGATGACTCTTATAATCGGAACATATACATAGATAATGCATCGGAGATTAAAACCGCTCCATCTCAATTTTCTTTAATTCTTGTGTATGGATTTGTGTTCACTTTGTTGGCAGAAAAACAATCCAACTGCGTGCATGTATTCGAGTATAAGTGAGAGATTGCAATTATTGGCATAAAAAGAAATACATACAACATAATAACACAAAGTTATCAGACTCTGGATAAGAAGGCCATATCAGCTATTTTATTAAACTCTCCAAATCAGTTTTGCAAATATTTACCAACACCCAAACGCATGTAAGAAAATAAAAGACCCAAAAACATGAAGAACGTAGTGAAGAAGAAGAATATACTTAAATCTCAAATAAAAGCTGTACATGTTGAAGATCATATCATATATACATCTATACTATGGCACTAAAATAGATTTGTCTCCTCTTTTCCAGTTGGGTGAAGATTATCAATATCCGGATATCACTTTGAATCGTGTAATCACTTTCTAAAGAAACTATTGAAGGTAATTCAAAGTGTTATGTTCTTGATTTAAGCACAAATGCAAGAACCCTTTCGTTTCTAAGTATTTTTTTTTTTAATTCAGTGTATGTGTCGATTTGTTTCTCTTATATAGAGAAGAAACTCAAGTCAATCGAATTATGAGAATTAATCTGCCCATTAATCTCCTCATTATGTTCCTCCATTATACCAGTAGTGGTTACAAGACCGATTGATTATTATCATTGAACTGCAGAAAAAGTTACCCTTTACATGTAAGTAGTAAATTAGTTCCACCAAGTCCACAAACTCATCAGTGTATACCAGCTCAAGTGTTTGCTCGCTAAAGGGTTGAACCTTCTAATGAGACTACTCCCTGATGAGGTCGCTCAGAGTCTAGTCAAACTCATCAACTACCAGATTTTCACAACACCATTATTTGAGTTAGAGAGGTTTAGTGACTTGATGGGTGTACACTCCTTACGTCCAAACCCAGTCCATGTATAACCTGAACCTTCACTAAATTTCCAACATCCCCATCTCGAGTCCTTTAATCATATTAGTGATACTATCTGTGTGATTATGATGAAATGTAAACCAGATTGATTTTCTGCATATTGTATGTTTTGCTTCTTGTTTATTGTTGGTAAAGACCTCCTAAAATGAAGATCGGACAGTCTCGTGCTGAGGAAACACTGACATAGATTAAGTGTGTGTTCTTTTGACGTGCCTTTTTATTGGATAAACTCAACCACAACTCCAACTCATAAAATGGATGGCCCCTCGCAAATCAGATGCCCCCCCCCCCCCCCCCCCCCCCCCCCCCCTCTTGTTTTTGAATAAATCCCCAATGGACCACAATTCAGATAGGTTAAATTCATATAGTCGATTCACACCTGTTATATGTTATTCATCTTTTTTGACAAAACATGATTTTTAAGAATGCACATTTTTCATTTTCAAAAATATAAGTGATGAGTCATGTGCAAAGGTTTATTTTAGTAGCTTGAGTTAAGTGAAAAGTATAAACTTACCCTTGTATGTGCTAGCGGACCGCATTAGGCTTAGCCCCTATTAGTGATGTGCACACTCCCAAAAATGATTGACACACTCAAATTTTGAGTGTGTTGACATTTATACCCTCATATTATTTGAACTTATTTTTATCCTGTAAGGGTATAAATGTCAACACACACACATTTTGAATGTGACAATTATTTTTGGGAGTTTGCAAATCACCTCCCTTAGTTTATGGTTTATTCATTGGCTCATACTTTTGTATTATATATAAACATATTACATATTAATGTTTATATATACTATAATATAATAATGGGCCAATGACTAAATATTAAAGTAATAATGGGCTAAGCCTAATATTGTCGGCTAACAATATGACCTTTATTTATTACCATATGTTTGTTAGAGTGTATGTGTGTAATCTTACGTACGTTATATTCAAGAGTCATCACACACCGGTTACTTAATCAAAAAAGTTAATGTAACTAAATTTGGTATATGAATGTGTAGATTAAAAGAGAGAGGATTAACTTGAATTTGTAGTGTTATCTACATATGGGTAATGATCCATGTGGTTGTGTTGGAAAATTTCATAATCTTACATTATAATCATTAGAATTAGTGATCATCATAGCTGTTAAGATCTCGATCTAGCTATTAAGATCTTCTGATCTTACGATCCCATTAAGAAAAAACGAGTCGATCTTTCGTAGGATCTTAAAAAGCATAGGTTCTTAAGTATGATCTCGATCCGATTTGATTCTATTTCCCTTAGTTTAACTAACTAATAAACTATAAATGAATGAATTTTGTTAAATTAAAACAATATAGCAAGCCTTGACTACTCTGAATGTTTAATAAGAACAAGATATATAGATTTTTTATTAAAAGATTCAGCGTCCTTAATTACCAATTAGATATTTTTGTATTTTACAGCGTTACGCGTCGCATTCTCATATTACTATAACTTTCAAAACTCTTTTTTCTTCTCTAATTTGTTATACAATCATCTTTGAATACGAATTACTAGAAAAATAAGATTTTTAGACTTTTAAGTAGGATCTTTCGATCTCGATCCCATCTTACGATTCCGATCTTGCAAAGAAAAAAACGATCCTTAGTAAGATCTCGATCTTAACAGCCTTGGCGATCATGATGACAACTTTAGCCAAAAACTTGTTCCTTGCAAGAAACACGATGTTGGAATCTAACTTTGATAAAGTCCCCTATACTTTTCGTACAACTTACAAGGGGTTGATCCATGAATGGAGTAAGTCATATCATAAGAATTTGTCCTCACGTCAACCTAATTGATATGAGAGATACCGTACGTGCTATTAAGAACACCATTCTTGGTTACTTATGATGCCTTTATTCTGTACAAAGCATATTGTAAAAAAAAATTATTACACAAACCATCTTTATATGTCTGCATGCTTTCTTAGTTCGTCGCACAAAAACCATTTAACCTTTTCATTTATCAATTTATACCATTCCACACAAAAACATAAGAGACTATTCTCTTGAAATGGATACTGTGACAAAAATGGTATCCGAGATGCCGGCCTGTGGTGATATTCAGTAGAAGTTCGTGTTCAATGTCGCACAGACTCACACGTACAATTAAGTCACTCCTTTTAGAATTTGGTGTAAACCCAACCGTCTATGAGCTAGATGTGATCCCCAATGGCCGGGAAGTTGAGCAATCCCTTTTGAAGCTTAATTGGACAAAATCCTATCATCCCTGCTGTATTTATAGGAGGTAAATATGCTGATGGAGCGAATGAGACTATTAGCCTTCATCATTAGCGGTCTCTACAACCTATGCTAAAACATTCAGGAGCACCATGGGTGTGAGCAGCGCTTTAATAATGCTATTTTAATAAAGGGATAGTGCCAAAATTGCTCCGATTGCCCAAGGGCTGAGACTATCTAGACTGCAACTTTTGTGTTTCTTTATTTAGATCAGGGTAACCAGTACTTTTTGGGCAACTAAAATCTGCAAGTGACAAGTGTGACTTTACGGATTACAAGGTAGGGCAACTTGTGTACTTTTTGGGCAACTGACGGCCCTCATGTCGGACACTTGGCGTCATATGATTGGCTAAATTCGAGTTGCCAAAGGCAACTGGCCGGAAACACAAAAGTTGCAGTCATAGTCTTAGCCCTTGAGCAACCGGGGTATTTTTGGAATTATCCCTTTACTAAATGCATTTTTGTCAATTTCATACATGTTGGTCATTTGACCATGTCAAGTTGAGTTAAAGAGGGTTATGGATGTGTATACCATCAAACGTTTTTCGAATTTTATAAGTATAAAAACAAGACTAAATGGAAATACCTTGAAAATGTTTAGTTACTTAGTATACAAAAACTTGTTCATTTCTTTCTAGCTTTGAGGTTGAATTCTTGTTTGCAGCCACGATCAATTAGCATTTAAATATGAAAGTGTTAAATAAAAGTCTTCAGTTAAGGTAGAATTTGTAGCTTTTATGTGAACTTTTTGCTGTTGCTGGCAAAGAATTTTCATTCCTTATAATGGCTAGCAAAAAATAGACAAAGGAGGATTAC
>JARVZY010002260.1:0-40003 GCA_030686995.1 Artemisia argyi
TTTTCAATTTATATGCCTTTTTGATTAATAAGTGAACCGAGTGCTAAATTTTGTGTACATAGGTTGATAAAAGCTAGTATAACCTTCCGGTTCTTGAAAAGTCCATAAGAAATGTGGAATAATATAAGGATGCTTGAAGATCGAATAGAATCTACAGCCCTACATATCCACACTTGGAACATATGATCAATGTCTATATATGCTTCCGTAGCAATGAGATTCGTTGCCGCCCATCTTTTGCCAACGTATCACTTTCATCTTTTGCGGCAAAGCCTATCTCTGGAACCTGATATCGCTATCAGTCACTAACCTAAAACATTCTCTATTCTCCACATATCATCCACTCAAACCCTATATATGTCTGAGTGTTCAACCACATAACACACAACACACAACAAGTTAAAGCGTCACTTTAGGTACTAATTAATAATAACTCTAAGCTTTTAACACTTCCAAGTTCAGTATAGGCATGGACCGAGTACAAAGAATGGTTTCCGAGAGGCCTGTGGTCATCTTCAGTAAGAGTTCATGCATAATGTCTCACACAGTCAAGTCTCTCTTTAATGACTTTGGTGTGAACCCTACTGTCTACGAGCTTGATGAGATACCACGAGGCCGAGAAATTGAGCAAGCATTGTCGGGGCTTGGATACAGCACAGTCCCAGCTGTGTTCATTGGCGGTGAGTTAGTTGGTGGAACAAATGAGATTATGAGTCTTCAACTTAGGAGGGGTTTAAAGCCAATGCTCATCAGGGCTGGAGCTTTATGGGTTTAATTTGTTTTTATATACTGTACTGTTTTAAGGTTGACATAATATTATGTACCTCCGAAAGCACATTTTTAGTGCAAATTGAGTAACATGATTTACATAGATCATGTCATATGTATGAGATAACATATTAGACGATGCTTCTAGTGATCTAGTATTAACTTGATCCCAATTTTGTCTTCACTACCTTTTGTTTTTGGTTCTCAAATAAATTACAAATGAAATAAAATAGTCGTGCCATATGTATAATAAAATGGATATCCGAAGGTTGTTTTTACACTTAATGTCACATGTATGCGGCTTGCTTTTCTGATTATCAATTTGGTTTTATAGGCTTGAAAGTTCGGTAAATCAAGAACTGACATTTATCAATATGGTAAAAGTAGTGATGACTCTTATAATCGGAACATATACATAGATAATGCATCGGAGATTAAAACCGCTCCATCTCAATTTTCTTTAATTCTTGTGTATGGATTTGTGTTCACTTTGTTGGCAGAAAAACAATCCAACTGCGTGCATGTATTCGAGTATAAGTGAGAGATTGCAATTATTGGCATAAAAAGAAATACATACAACATAATAACACAAAGTTATCAGACTCTGGATAAGAAGGCCATATCAGCTATTTTATTAAACTCTCCAAATCAGTTTTGCAAATATTTACCAACACCCAAACGCATGTAAGAAAATAAAAGACCCAAAAACATGAAGAACGTAGTGAAGAAGAAGAATATACTTAAATCTCAAATAAAAGCTGTACATGTTGAAGATCATATCATATATACATCTATACTATGGCACTAAAATAGATTTGTCTCCTCTTTTCCAGTTGGGTGAAGATTATCAATATCCGGATATCACTTTGAATCGTGTAATCACTTTCTAAAGAAACTATTGAAGGTAATTCAAAGTGTTATGTTCTTGATTTAAGCACAAATGCAAGAACCCTTTCGTTTCTAAGTATTTTTTTTTTTAATTCAGTGTATGTGTCGATTTGTTTCTCTTATATAGAGAAGAAACTCAAGTCAATCGAATTATGAGAATTAATCTGCCCATTAATCTCCTCATTATGTTCCTCCATTATACCAGTAGTGGTTACAAGACCGATTGATTATTATCATTGAACTGCAGAAAAAGTTACCCTTTACATGTAAGTAGTAAATTAGTTCCACCAAGTCCACAAACTCATCAGTGTATACCAGCTCAAGTGTTTGCTCGCTAAAGGGTTGAACCTTCTAATGAGACTACTCCCTGATGAGGTCGCTCAGAGTCTAGTCAAACTCATCAACTACCAGATTTTCACAACACCATTATTTGAGTTAGAGAGGTTTAGTGACTTGATGGGTGTACACTCCTTACGTCCAAACCCAGTCCATGTATAACCTGAACCTTCACTAAATTTCCAACATCCCCATCTCGAGTCCTTTAATCATATTAGTGATACTATCTGTGTGATTATGATGAAATGTAAACCAGATTGATTTTCTGCATATTGTATGTTTTGCTTCTTGTTTATTGTTGGTAAAGACCTCCTAAAATGAAGATCGGACAGTCTCGTGCTGAGGAAACACTGACATAGATTAAGTGTGTGTTCTTTTGACGTGCCTTTTTATTGGATAAACTCAACCACAACTCCAACTCATAAAATGGATGGCCCCTCGCAAATCAGATGCCCCCCCCCCCCCCCCCCCCCCCCCCCCCCCTCTTGTTTTTGAATAAATCCCCAATGGACCACAATTCAGATAGGTTAAATTCATATAGTCGATTCACACCTGTTATATGTTATTCATCTTTTTTGACAAAACATGATTTTTAAGAATGCACATTTTTCATTTTCAAAAATATAAGTGATGAGTCATGTGCAAAGGTTTATTTTAGTAGCTTGAGTTAAGTGAAAAGTATAAACTTACCCTTGTATGTGCTAGCGGACCGCATTAGGCTTAGCCCCTATTAGTGATGTGCACACTCCCAAAAATGATTGACACACTCAAATTTTGAGTGTGTTGACATTTATACCCTCATATTATTTGAACTTATTTTTATCCTGTAAGGGTATAAATGTCAACACACACACATTTTGAATGTGACAATTATTTTTGGGAGTTTGCAAATCACCTCCCTTAGTTTATGGTTTATTCATTGGCTCATACTTTTGTATTATATATAAACATATTACATATTAATGTTTATATATACTATAATATAATAATGGGCCAATGACTAAATATTAAAGTAATAATGGGCTAAGCCTAATATTGTCGGCTAACAATATGACCTTTATTTATTACCATATGTTTGTTAGAGTGTATGTGTGTAATCTTACGTACGTTATATTCAAGAGTCATCACACACCGGTTACTTAATCAAAAAAGTTAATGTAACTAAATTTGGTATATGAATGTGTAGATTAAAAGAGAGAGGATTAACTTGAATTTGTAGTGTTATCTACATATGGGTAATGATCCATGTGGTTGTGTTGGAAAATTTCATAATCTTACATTATAATCATTAGAATTAGTGATCATCATAGCTGTTAAGATCTCGATCTAGCTATTAAGATCTTCTGATCTTACGATCCCATTAAGAAAAAACGAGTCGATCTTTCGTAGGATCTTAAAAAGCATAGGTTCTTAAGTATGATCTCGATCCGATTTGATTCTATTTCCCTTAGTTTAACTAACTAATAAACTATAAATGAATGAATTTTGTTAAATTAAAACAATATAGCAAGCCTTGACTACTCTGAATGTTTAATAAGAACAAGATATATAGATTTTTTATTAAAAGATTCAGCGTCCTTAATTACCAATTAGATATTTTTGTATTTTACAGCGTTACGCGTCGCATTCTCATATTACTATAACTTTCAAAACTCTTTTTTCTTCTCTAATTTGTTATACAATCATCTTTGAATACGAATTACTAGAAAAATAAGATTTTTAGACTTTTAAGTAGGATCTTTCGATCTCGATCCCATCTTACGATTCCGATCTTGCAAAGAAAAAAACGATCCTTAGTAAGATCTCGATCTTAACAGCCTTGGCGATCATGATGACAACTTTAGCCAAAAACTTGTTCCTTGCAAGAAACACGATGTTGGAATCTAACTTTGATAAAGTCCCCTATACTTTTCGTACAACTTACAAGGGGTTGATCCATGAATGGAGTAAGTCATATCATAAGAATTTGTCCTCACGTCAACCTAATTGATATGAGAGATACCGTACGTGCTATTAAGAACACCATTCTTGGTTACTTATGATGCCTTTATTCTGTACAAAGCATATTGTAAAAAAAAATTATTACACAAACCATCTTTATATGTCTGCATGCTTTCTTAGTTCGTCGCACAAAAACCATTTAACCTTTTCATTTATCAATTTATACCATTCCACACAAAAACATAAGAGACTATTCTCTTGAAATGGATACTGTGACAAAAATGGTATCCGAGATGCCGGCCTGTGGTGATATTCAGTAGAAGTTCGTGTTCAATGTCGCACAGACTCACACGTACAATTAAGTCACTCCTTTTAGAATTTGGTGTAAACCCAACCGTCTATGAGCTAGATGTGATCCCCAATGGCCGGGAAGTTGAGCAATCCCTTTTGAAGCTTAATTGGACAAAATCCTATCATCCCTGCTGTATTTATAGGAGGTAAATATGCTGATGGAGCGAATGAGACTATTAGCCTTCATCATTAGCGGTCTCTACAACCTATGCTAAAACATTCAGGAGCACCATGGGTGTGAGCAGCGCTTTAATAATGCTATTTTAATAAAGGGATAGTGCCAAAATTGCTCCGATTGCCCAAGGGCTGAGACTATCTAGACTGCAACTTTTGTGTTTCTTTATTTAGATCAGGGTAACCAGTACTTTTTGGGCAACTAAAATCTGCAAGTGACAAGTGTGACTTTACGGATTACAAGGTAGGGCAACTTGTGTACTTTTTGGGCAACTGACGGCCCTCATGTCGGACACTTGGCGTCATATGATTGGCTAAATTCGAGTTGCCAAAGGCAACTGGCCGGAAACACAAAAGTTGCAGTCATAGTCTTAGCCCTTGAGCAACCGGGGTATTTTTGGAATTATCCCTTTACTAAATGCATTTTTGTCAATTTCATACATGTTGGTCATTTGACCATGTCAAGTTGAGTTAAAGAGGGTTATGGATGTGTATACCATCAAACGTTTTTCGAATTTTATAAGTATAAAAACAAGACTAAATGGAAATACCTTGAAAATGTTTAGTTACTTAGTATACAAAAACTTGTTCATTTCTTTCTAGCTTTGAGGTTGAATTCTTGTTTGCAGCCACGATCAATTAGCATTTAAATATGAAAGTGTTAAATAAAAGTCTTCAGTTAAGGTAGAATTTGTAGCTTTTATGTGAACTTTTTGCTGTTGCTGGCAAAGAATTTTCATTCCTTATAATGGCTAGCAAAAAATAGACAAAGGAGGATTACAGAACTTTAAACATTGATCAACAATCCGATCCAACCTACAATGAGAAGAACCAGCATCTTCTTTATAAGAATAGACCTGAACATCATGACTAATGAATTTCTCTGCTTATTTTTTTGGCAATTACTTCGGCAATTTTAGGTTTTTTTCCAAATTTTATACACTAAGGAAGCACTATAAAATATGGTTGGTAATAATTATATATAGTTACAGGCTCAGAAATATTGAGAGGTACGACCTTTAATCTATTACTCTCTTAAATTTATTCTAGTAACTAAACTAGCTTATATTAAACTTTTGGTCTGCAGAAGAATCTTTTTTTCAAGGTGTGATATTATTTAGCATATAATGTATAAGTTGCAGAGTGGAGATACAGGAGAGATTTTAGTTGCCAAAATTGGGTTTGAAACTCAAACGTTCCCATCTATAACGGGCAGTGAAACTTAATTAGGAAAAACGATGTTCAAACTTGCCAACAGAATTATCTCTAGCTGAGAAGTATGACCCTATAACAGGGCTATGTAATGGGTTATTTAGCATATGTTTTTGAGACAACTAGATGGGAAACAAGCAAACTCCATGTGATGAGGCTTGTTACCTTTTAAACTTCTTAACCAAATATAGAATATTTTTTTTGTTTTTGAAATGTCACGACTCCACAACCATTTAACTAAGAATTAATTACACAAGTTATCCTTATCGTTTACACATGTTTTCACCTTTTGTCCTCAAATATCAAAAGCTACAACGCCTGTATCTGTACTTGACATTTTATAATGGACCGTTCCTTTGACCAAACGGTGGTTAGCTTCCTCTCATTATCTCTCGCATGTGCAGCTCATGCACATGAGGGGCTTTTTATTCTTTTTTTCATATCTTCTTCAACCTTGAATTTTGTCTTAAAGAGTTTTTGATTTTCTTCCCAAAGAAATTTGTGGAAACCGTAGAGGGGGTGAATACGTTTCCATTTAAAAACATAAAAACTTTTGTATCAAACAACAAATCAAGATTGATGTAATATGAGAAGTCTCAACAAAAAGTCTTGCTACAACTAGTGATAGTGGATTTCCATATGTGAAACATATTATCATGACACAAACATTTACACACATAAATATCACACAATATATGCAATAAGCCATACAAACATAAAAGCAATGCAAGTATAGAATGATAAATGCAAAGATAAAAAGTAAAGAGATAGGTTAAGAAACGCAAACCCGGACACGGTGAGTTACTTCACTAATCAACAAGCTCCATTCTCGGCGGAGAAAACCATACAACGTCGCTTACATTATTTTCCGACACTAAGCTAAATATCGAGTACTAATCTTAGCTAGTACTAATCTACCACGATCTACCTGATCCTCACAAATCACATAAGCTTCAAGATCCACATGATCTACACTCGATATACCCGATCTACTCACGATCTACCCGATCTTCACAAATCACACAATCAACACAACCTACACGATCTACCCGATCTACCCTTGATCCACTTGATCAACACACAAGCTCATTAGCTACAAGAGATCTCCAAGATCTCAACAAGATCACAATTATCCACTCTCACAATACTAAATAAAAGGTAATAACTACTTGATGTATATCAAGATACAACAAGCTTACAACTAGTAATGCAAGTGCACTACTCGTTGACTCTAACACTTTGTATCTTCTTGATACTTTGTGTTCTCCTCTTGGACTAGAAGATGAATGAAGGTAATCACTTGAATGGATGATTGGATCACTCTAAAACAAACTAAGACTCTCTAAATGAACAAAGAAAGTGATCTAACTAAGAAGGGATTAAACCAGAGAAAAGTGGCTGGAAAAATCAAGTTAAAATTGTCAAATGGTCGACTATTTATAGGCAAAGAGAGAATAGCCATTACAGGGGGACGACAGCACTAACTGGAACACGGTACCACTAAATTTAGTGGTACCGTGGTACCGTCCGGGACAAAAATGCTCCAATTTTTGTCTTTAGTGGTGAAAGTTTATTTGGGGGAGTTTGGAGCTGGTTTGGATAAAATATAGCTGTTGGGAATTTTAAACTTATTTTCCAAATTAAAACATTTCTTTTTAATTCAAAAATAGTTTTTTTTTTTTTTTTTTTTTTTTTTTTTTTTTTTTTTTTTTTTTTTGTGTAAAAGGGATTTTTAACCCTGGTAAAATGCATTACACCAAAAAAAACCGTTTAAGTAAAATAGAATGTGGCTGAAATACAACATTAACCTCAAGCACCCGCTTGAACAACCACTACATCATTTGTGACAGGCCACAAACGAACAACTAGCTACTACCAACTAGACAATCAAAACAAAACCATCATAACAAAGACATCAGACAGTCATGCCAAAAAACTCAAAAAACATAAATAAGAGAAAAATCCGGAATTCCAGTAGCCTTTAATTGTGCAGGAGAGAGGCCCAAATCATCATCATCATAATTGTTTCCATCTCCCGTATCCGCTTTTCATTGCTTGTAAAGACTTTGTTGCTTACCAAGAGTTCCAGAATACAACCTCCCACTTTGATCTTCAAATACTTCATCAACCTCGCTGTCGCTGTTAGAAACTTCCACACTGCCTACCTTAGAAAATGGGTTACCCCCTTTAGAAAAAGATGTATGCGGAGGAGAAAAAGATGTTTGTGGAGGAGCAGAAATACTCGGTTTAGAAGCCGCATCCTACACCTTCTCTTTCAAATTACTCGCACGCTGATCAGGTGTCACTCTATCCTCCTGGTATAACCCAAACATATCTTCTTCTGGAAATGAAGCCAAAACATCAAACGTATTAGAAGGTTTAGTTTTGACCTCCGCCCCTTTACTCGACTTACCCGTGGTACCCTTACCCTGTTTACCATCAATTACCTTACTAGCATTTGTTACATCATCCGACTTCCCTTGCATATCCGACTTCCTATTATTATCAGTAGAAGAAGCATCTACATTATCCACATTTTTGGGTTTAGCACGATAGACAAATTTAGGAGGAGGCTTGGTAAAGCGAATACCAGAAATTGGATTAGTTTTAATAGTTTGCTTGCCCTTTCCACCCTTGCGATTAACATCAATAAAACCATCATTTGTGTCAATAGATGGGTTAACCTCATTAACACGCTTAGGACATTGATCATTCAAGTGACCAAAAACTTTGCAAGCTTCACAATGGGGAGGCTGCCATTCGTACTCAACTTCAATGGTCTTATACGAATTACCAGGTACATCAATTAACGGAATAGCAACCACCAACGATTTTAAAGGAATCTGATCAGCTGATACTTCAATTAGGGCTCGAGCATACGAAGTGCGACCCCATGGATCAAGACACATATTAGAGGTATAAGCATCCAACATAATCGGTCTCCCAAGTTTAGTTCCAATCAAACTAAGGCCTGTTTTGAGTATACGCAGCTAAAGGAATTTTATGGAGCTTAACCCAAACTGGAATCTTCGTTATATCATCCTTCCTCATGGTTGTATTAGGAGTCCAAGTATTTAAAAAAAGGGATAGTTCGAATGAACCATGGACCATTCTCTAATACCTACTCCATACTTGTCTTAGAAGAAAACGTAAAAAAGAAAAATCCGTCATTCAACATAGCCTTTATAATACCGTATTTGGCCCATGTATTCTTCACATAATTTTCAACTATAGGAAAATCCAAACGCTTCCCTAGAAAATACCCAAACAAAGTATTAGCAAACTTGTGTCTAACCTCTTCAATTGAGTCACTAGGTAAAGTAATATCAGCGTTATCATCACTTACTTCATTAATAAGAGTTCGAAAATTAATTCTCTTCTTCTTGATGTCGTTATTGAGGAGAGATGCATAAGACTTAGGTTGAGCCTGATTATCATGCATGTTTACAGAATCTATTCGCTCCTTAGCAGCACTAGTAGTTGAAGAATTCACAAAATCAGTCCTAGTTTCCCCATGCGAATCGGTAGTATTATTCGTGTATTCCAAATCAAAGATCGGACTAAAAGGAGCAGCCATCGGTTTACCATTCATCGTCATGTATCCACCACCAACACTTGTCCCAACATCATCATGAGCTGAAGGCATCATTGGTTCAGTCACATTCGTCTTAGTTTGAGTAGTCACCCCCACATTGTTACCAGCCTCTTTAGAGTATGCTAAAGGGGCTGTTTCGCGCAGCCAATTCAGCAGCAGAATGTACCACTTCTGATTCCTTATTACCACTGTCACCAATACCAGATTCTGACATACACGTACCATCATTATGCAAACTAGTTGATGTGGGGTTTTGACACGTAACATTAGTGTTAATCCTTCCAGCATAAGATGCAACATGAATACCATCACCCATAGGTAGATTTGCGTTAATACCATCAGTATATGCAACATGAATTCTAGCAAGATCTTCATCACGGACAACAACTTGTGAAACAAGTGGGTTACTACAACCCTCATCCGTAGACACATCAAGAACATCATCATTAAAAGCTGCTGGTGCAACCGAACCAACAACAACAGAGTGTGCAACATATGTTGTAGTATCAATATCATCACGAACCGGCGGATCAATGGTACCAAGCGTAACAACACTACCCCTAACAAGTTTCCGAAGCTTCCCATCAGCACCAACCTTCATATTCAATTCGTTCACATTGGTGCCAACCTGATTAACAATTCCAGAATCAACACTCGTATTTACTATATTAGGGTTTATCAACACCCTAGAAGCCATTTGTGGCTGAGAAACACCGGCGTTCCCAGCACTTTGCTCCTTCAAACACTGCATACGTGCATTGAGTTCACTAAAATCAAACTTACCCACAAAATCCTTAGCACCAGAAGTTGTACTAGTAGCATATTCGGTGTTCAACTTACCAATACCAGCAGGTTTAGAAACTTTGGTAGCACTATTATTAAGGAAACCCTTGTTCATCTCTCTACAATCCCACGTAGAGCAAAACAATAATATCGATCAATGAAAACAATAAAACCCTAACCAGAAGTTAGGGTTTTTAAACGTTACGCTTCAAGAATCAACCAGCCCCCATATTCAAATTTGCATGCAAAACAATCAGTTATATATTTAAATAATAGAACTTGGAATCGAATATAACCAATACAACCCCACAACCGACCCACTATTGAAAAATATAGCAAGAATATAGCAAAATCAGATCACATCCATGTAATACTCCAAAGCGAATGGATAAAACCGACCTATGAATCAAGAATTAAAACAACCCACCCACGATGGAGAAGGATTAAAAAATTAAAAGGGCAAGATCGATCGTATGTTAGGGATATTCGCTTTACGCCAGAGAGAACTTTTAGGGTTTTTTGTATGGAGGTTGTAATTCAAAAATAGTTTATAAAATGTATTTTTGAAAAATGTTTTGTCACATTAAAATTGTGAAGTTTAAAGAAAAATATAATCCTTTGATCATTTGTCAAGTAGTAAATTTGTTTGTCCATACCTTGAGTGATTTACTTCGGGATGGAAATCTACGACTTTGAAGAAGCATACTTGAGACGTCGAAAGGTGTTGATGCAAGTATGCATTGATGATTTGTGTTTACAAGTAAGTTGCGCATTTTACGTTATGCATTACAAGTTACATGTTTGTCATTATTAAAATCAAATAAACCGTTTAGTTTAAATATCTTAGTATTTGCACTAACAATCTCCCCCTTTTTGATGATGACAAATATGTAAACCGTAACACACAGTAAAATGTAAAAGTTACCTGTTTACACTCCCTTCTCCCCCTTTTGTCGAAGCAAAAAGGTAGTTGCCTTGAGCTCTCTCTTGGATTCACTCACTGCTCCCCCTTATTACACTACTATCTACCCACAAATGCGAGCTTGCATCATCCTAGTGAAGTCTTCTATCACCACTATTAGACAGACTCCGTGCTATGTATTCAAATACTCCTGAGCTCCCCCTAGCTCAATGCTCCCCTATGGTGATTGAATCCCCTTGTTTGTTCACCTTCGTATCTAGCGGATCCATGGATCAAATTCTTACAAAGGCTTTTCCTACATCAAGGGTTAGCTTCGTGCAACATAATATATAAAAGTATAAGAGCAACATTATAGGGATAGAATACACATAGCAAGACATGCAATGGTTAAACTATGTGAGTGACACTTCCTAAAGGTGTGCCAAAAGGATAAAGACCAAAAAGAAAGGCCAAGAAAGTTTAGCAACACAAAAATATGAATGTGTATTGCAATTCAAAGACACTTGAGTATCACAATCCGACCAACAACCTAAGGTGTAATAGTTCAATCGATCACACTAACAAGAACGAGATTTGTTCATTGACTGACACACAAAATGACTTCTTCCAAGTTGTCATTGGGAAGGCAAGTTCTAACAGACCTTTTGAACGACATAATCATCTACCTAAGATGATTGGTGTTAAGGATGGTTTGTTGATAAAACATACTCTAAATTATTATAAAAAGTCATGCCATAAAGTAGACTCGATAGAAGATATACAAAAAAATTAGAACGAAAGTGATATGCACCTAGATGTGAATGGAGATGATTCCATAAGATGGGAAAGTGTTGGTTTTGACCTTTAAGGAAAGGTGGGGAAGGATGGTTTAGATTAATATATCTTTTGCACTGACAATGAGATGCATGATATGGTTCAAAAGAGAAAGAAAATGTGCAAGTGATCCTAACAGGATTGTTGGTGGATATCTCTAACGGGGTTGAGGTAATGAAGTTCTAAATTTATAGTTAGGATGATCCTAATTGTGTGTTAGAGATAATTTCGTGCATGAAGGCTTTCGTGTGATTGTGAGGATTGAAGGTTGTTGAACTAACTATCACTTATCAAGAGTGAAGTGTAGTTATAGGGTTTGAGTGTGATGATCAATGGGTTGAAGGTTTTGAAACTAAATAACACAGTCAAGAGTGAATTTTAGTTATAAGGGTTGAGTGTGATGATGTTAATGTGAGGTTTGAAGATGAGATGCAAGATAAGCTTGCAACGGTGAGGCCTTATATAGGTAAGAATTGTGGGATTCGAATTAAAGTTGGTGGTAGTGTCCTATTTTGTAGTGAGGGAATCTTAGGTTGTATGTAAGTTTGCAAAATTTAGCAGGTTTAAGGTTAGGGAGGCAGGGATCTAAAGGAAACAGTGAAGATTCGTCAAACAGGGGCACGTTACCACTAAATATTGCATGGTACAATTAAATTTAACGATACCATGGCCTATTTAATGGTACCGTGACCTAGAAGTCATGAATTTTCCTGTCCAACCTAGTTCTTGGCAGCTAAAGGGAAGTTTTCTAGGGAATAAGTACATTTATGTTCTTGAGAGTGTTTGTTGAAAGACTATATGAGTGTATTTTCGCACCCCTTAATCTATGAGCATCCGAACAATATGTGAAAAAAAAATATAAAGAGGAAAACAAACGTTGACGAAAGCGATTAGCTTAGTAACATCATGACAAGTGGTGGATAGCATACAATAAACTTCACCTTTGAAGTCACGTAGCTCTTCTCAATCATTGTGAATATATATAGAACATTCATATGATGAGGCATGTCAATCACGTGGAGATATCCTAAGGGTTAAGAAGATAAAATCTTCAAGGTTGTGAGGTTAGTGATAAGGTTCTAGTGGGGTTATCTATGTTGATGAAGAAGAGTTATCTCAACTTATCCTTGCGGTTCTTCGCTTGAACTATGAGGAAGATGAGTGGGATGCGGAAGCATTAGTAGTGTATAATGAAGGTTGAAAAGTGTAGTAAAGTTGAGAAGATAATGGATACGGAAGTAACCAAACATATGATGTGTTTAGTATCATGCGGAAGTGAGAGGGAAAACGCTTAAGAATCAGAAGATAGAATCTATTCTGATGGGAGACGGTTTAGGTTCAAGATCACATCGAGTGGGTTTCGATAGTTCTTTTGAAACACTGAGGATTGAAAACAAGATAAACTATTTTCAGCAAACAACGGTTTGATGGCACCGTTAAATTTTGCGGTACCGTCCCCTCATTTAAGGGTACCGTGACCTGCTGAGGTCAGTTTTGACACATAATTAGATTTTTGACAAAGAAATTTCACAGATGTTGTGATTTTTCAGGACCTTGGATTAAAAGAGTTTATACCAAATAAATTCTTTTGCGAATGAATCCAACGAGATTCTATGAACGTTGATCGAGAAAGAGAGATGAAATTTAATTGGATTTCGCAAATAAAGTATACTTTAAATATTTCGGATGAAATATTTAAGTTGTCATTGGAAGCTTGAGAGGTTTTGACTCAAAACTAGAGATGTTTGGTAACACCCCCATTTTTCACTGATCACAGTGGATTAAGTGTTTGGGGTATTACTTCATAGAATCATAGTTACAGTAATAGAAAACGACTTGAAAAGAGACGTTTTAGAAATTTATTTATCATTCATTTAATTATCAAAGTTTTATTTGTAAAATATATACTTTTACTTTTGATGAGGTATCAAAAATCTAGGTGTTAGGTTATGTTTGAATGACAACCAGGTTAAAAGTCCTCCAAGTTCAGTGCCTCCTTCGGCCATATCTCCGTAGAAGTAGTATACCTAGAATACATGCTTAAAAAGTCAACACTAGTTATTGAGTGAGAGTCATAGGTTTAAGTGTTAGTGAATACAAGTTCCCTGGGTTCAGTTGTTACACCCATCTGGGAAAATGTAATGTGTTTGTGATAATTGTGATGCATGCACAATTATCATGAGTGGGGTATGTTGCATGTCACAACTCGTAATTTCAGGTCCTTTTTCAAACGTTGAAATTTCAATATTCGTTTTGGAAAGTTCATATTCATCCGTTACTATTCATCATTTACTATTCACCGATCACTATTCATCATTTTACTATTCATCGTTTCCGGAATTAGTTTGAGATTCCGAGAAGCGTTCGAAAATTTTACTATTCATATGACACTATTCATTCCCGAAAGGAAATCACTATTCACAATTGTTCATCATTTCGTAAATCTAGTTTATGGGTATCCAAATTCGCGTAACCAGTTAGGTTTAGCTGTGAATTTATGCAACATCAGTACGGACATGTCATATAGACTGGAGTAGTCTACATATCATTAGTAACACCATCAGCACTTTAGATCATGCACGGATATGCATTATTTCCATTTACGTATGATTAATTTTAATTAACGTTACCACTCAGTTTTTGCTACTAACATATACCCGATACTTCCGTCTACGATCCTAATATATTTTCATACTCATTATAATAATATAAAATTTATATTATTAATTTACCCGGTGTTTTGAAATCATTCGCTATATTTTCCGATAAACGCCTAAAATTACGTTGAATCATGATATTTCAACTCGACAATTATTTTAATACCCGATTCTTATCAGGAATGTAATTTCCTAATTTTTACAACTTCGTCATATTTTATTTCAACACGATACGATTTATTTTTAGTTAACTCGGTACCCGGTATCCTCTAAAACTAATAATATCTAACCTAATCCTTACAAAAGTCTTGCAAAACTTTTCCTCCCATTTTCCAATCCCCTAAAATGTGGATCTTGCCCTCCAAAAGTCCAAGTTAATTAATGAATTTGACAAAAATTATTAACTAGCTACTTATATTATTTTTACTTCTCATTCTTTCATTCATACTTCCATAACAAAAAAAAAAAAAATCGACTAGCAAAAGCTATTCTCTCTTTCTCTCTTCCTCATATATTCAGCCAACCATCAAGGAACAAGAAAAATCCATCAAACTTTCAAGATCAAGATATAATCAAGCTTTACTTTCTTTTCTTGTTAAGGTTTTGTGATAAAAACCTAGGTTTCTTAAGCAATTTCTCATCAAATCACCTCAAATCTTCAAGTAAGCTTCAAGTGAACTTTTTCATCATCTCATACTTTCATTTAATTAGTAACATGATGTATTTTCAAGTTTTATCTTTGATCTATAATTTTTATTACTAACTTCAAGAGATTCACCAAGATTGGTGATGTTTAGGACCCCATGACACCCTAAGAAGGTGTATGGTAGGATTGAGTATTTGTGGAGTTGATTTGAAGTAGTTTGGTTAAGTCTTGAACAAATTTGGCACCAAGAACATAAGTTTTGACAATATATGTATAGTTGCTGTCCCATTTTGCAAGACGTGGGAAACTCAGGGGCTAGGGTGTAATTTTGGACCAAAGATTTAGAAAATAATTTAAAAAACGAAGCTATGGGCGAAAGAACGGATTAAAACGAGTTTATAACGAAGGAGATATGTTAAAAACAAGTTTAACAACGAAAAACTATTTTCTGAAAAATATACTTGCTCTCCCACGATTTTCAAGAGCATGCCTGAGGTGTAAAACTTGATCTAGCCGTCCCGACTTATCAAAAATATGTTAATACGTTGTCCCACGATTCCGAGGATATAAAGAACATAGAAAAAGAACTTATAACGAAAAAGATACAAGTGTTTGAAAATCCGATGATATATATATAATTCCATCAGCACTTTTATTATAATTTTGCCGCTAAACTGTTTTGCGAGACACCACTTTCTCGGTTGTTTTTCTTCATGATCAGTAGGGTTTAAGTCCGAGACGTCTTCATATAAAATCAAGATCTTCCAGCAAGCTTTTCAAATCAATTGGCCGTTCGTCGAATAGACTTATAATGAATAAACTACAGCCTCATCTTTTTACCCGAAAATTCTTTCAAAGTTATTATTTTGACAGCTTTTACTATAATAGAATTTTTTCTAAGTGTTGAACATTATATTTTCAAGTAACGACATTGGAAGCGATATTTCTTAACCGTCGAGGCGCGTACGATGAAAAGTTAAATGAGACAACACCTAGATAATGTTACAAGGTTTTCAAAAACGCCGAGCTTGACCATTAACACTTAACATACAATATTTCGCGACTAGTTTTGCGAGGCCATTTTGGTCATATTTTTCAAGTTATGAAAAGTGTCATTTTAAGACGAAAACATTATATTTTCCGATAAAACACCAAACAAGGATCGTGGAGTACCGTTTCAACATATTTACATGAAAAGTGGTTATTAACTTAACGTGATGTCAAAAATGTATTTTTCGACGATAAACATTATTTTCAACTTTCACGAGTGGTATCGATAACATACGTATTTGCATGTGTAGCATCATTTCATTTCTTACATTAGATCATATCATTCATATTAGGTTGCGGTTAGAGATCGTGCCTCATTTCGTGTATCCAGTTTTGTCATCGTAGCTATCGCACCAGGTGAGTCATAGCCCCTACTCTTTTAATTGTTTCGTAAACCTTTTGGGGGAGATACATGCTCAATTACATGTTTTCAACTTTATGCTCGTTTTACATTTAAACTCACTGTTAGTTTTACAATTAAACACCATGCTTGTTTTACTTGAAATGTGACTTGTCTCTTAAACATTATTACTTATTTTATATGACCTCATTGTCATTATTGTTTACCTGGCGACATTGTCAGACTTATTTTATATGACCTCATTGTCATTATTGTTTACATGGCGACATTGTCAGACTTATTTTATATGACCTCATTGTCATCGTTGTTTACCTGGCGACATTGTCAGACTTATTTATATGGCCTCATTGTCAAAATTGTTTATATAGCGATATGGCTGCCTTTATCTTTGCGTCGTGGTCCAAATATTACTTTCATTTACATAAACCAAATCATATTTAGCAGTGGGTTGTGAACACACAGGTTGTAAGTCTTGTATGGGCGGGACTTGCAACTGAGTGGATTTACGATGCCTTTGCTAGGAAATCTTCTTTTAAATGCAATGTATTTCATTTTACACTAAACTCTATGAACTCACCAACCTCGTGTTGACACTTTAGCATGTATTTTCAGGTATTAGGCAACGGCATGCTACTGGAGGTTTTGGCAGGGCATGGCATGATCGTAGAAGACTCTGATATTCATATGGGGACCGTCTTAAACTATTTTAAGGGCCTAATTCCGAACTATTTTAATAATGTAAATTCAACACTTTTAGTTAAACGATTTTATTCTAAATGATTGAAGTGAAAACCATTTTTGTACTAGTGTTGGGATACTAATTGAGTTACACCCCAACTACCTGTAAACTTCCACTGGGGGTGTGACAGATTGGTATCAGAGCTTCGGCTATAGCGAACTAAGTGTTTTTAAAACCTAGACTATAGCTACTTTTACGAAAACTTAAACCTATGACCACCACGTGCCTGCCTGCCAAGCTGATGCCTCATTGGTAGTTTGTTGCTGACTTATGTGATGAGATTTGTACCTCATTATTAGATATATCATACTCATTTATTCTAGTTGATTACCATAATTGTCTTCCCTATTAGTATGCTTACATAACTTATGTGTCTCATTGTTACGCCTTCTCCTTGCATAATTTCATCATTCGACTTCGAGTTTGGTCACCTGCCTTAGTCTTTCAGAACGTCTTTGTATTTGTGAAGGACATAATATTAGTATAACTGAGCTGAGTATTTCAAACTTCAGAACCTCAGTGGAATATAGACTGATCATTTATATTCGACCCAGGACAGTAGGACATAGGCTGACCACCTATATCCGACTCAGAGATGAATTTTGCAACACTAAGAATGGTTATAATAAAAAAAATTCTGGATTGAATTCTCTACCCAATTTCCAAATGTTTCATTTTACATCACAGTATTCTCTTTCATCACAATCTCATTATGTCGCAGCTGTCGCAGTCATTTCCCTTCTCACCATCATTATGATTTCTCTTCCCCATGAAATATATATAAGGAATTAGCTAACCCTCTATAGATTCCTAAGTCACTCATCCCTCACTACTCCCAATATTGATAAGTGGATATTATCAATGACCTCCCTAGGAAAGACTTTCCATATCATCTATGAGGAGGATCCCTCGGTACATTAAGACCATTCCAAAACTCAACAGAAATCTCAAGATATCACAAAACCATTCGAACCACTATCACTGGCCTGATCGCTAAAATTCTACCATCTAGAAAGTATTGGCTTGACTGAATTACAAGATTCGTTTCGATACGAGTGCTCACTAAGCAACACCATAGAAATAAATCCAACCTCCTAACCAAGACTATAGAACCTTCAATTGAATATGTCCTCACCAATAGACTTTATTCAAACATGTTAACACCGATGCAATTGTGTAGACATACCTACCCGACTATTTTTATCCTCTTAATACTTTCACATTTTAAATGGATTTTTCTCCAAACTACGGTTATACAAAACATATATCTTGTAAGAAATACTTTTCTGAGGCACTTATTTTGACAAGCAAATTCCTTTTGTTTAATCTTTTACAAAACTATTGAATGTTAAGAAATTTTAAACATCGATCTTTGGTAAACCATACCATCTACCTCATGTTGGAAATAGTCCTATCTTGCATAACTATTAAATTTTGAAACATCAAGAAAAATGTTACTTAGAAAGCCGTTTCTTAAAGTTGTAAATACATTTATTCAGGGAAGGTTTATGAACAAAAAACACAATCTCAAAACAAACTTTAAAAATCAATCACAATATTACATCGCTTATACACTTAGGGTTTTTATGATTTGATGACATAGGGCTTGGGGAAAATCTTAGTAATGGAGACTAAGCATCGTAAGTGGAGAGAGATCACAACCTTATCCTAACCTAATCTTTCTAATAACACCCTTTGACGGACTTAACCTTGTAAGATTTTTCCACAAGATTCATGATACCTATTCCAACTATTCCTAATGGAGGAATTCGATTCACCTCAAACCCCTGGCAGATTTCATTAGGATTCCTTTGTAACCATACCACCTATCATCTTCAGACCAATGGTCAGGATTAGAGAATGATTCAAACATAGGTAGATATGCCCAATTCGGGTATGATTGATTCTGGAAATGGTTGGGCTAACCATTTGCTATAAATCGGATTCCTTGACAACAATAGCTATCACAAGATTCCAATGACAACACCATTGAGACACAATTCAAAAACATGAAGAGATAAACCCGAGATACATTGGACCATTCAATATTTCAGACAGAATGAGCCTAGTGGCCTACAGACTTGAGCTCCCATTAGAGCTCAGTAGTTTACACAATGAATATCATCATCTTTTCACCAATACCACTCTAGAGACCAACACAAACTGAACTTCGGGACGAAGTTCCTGTTAGAGGGGAAGACTGTCACAACTCATAATTTCAGGTCCTTTTTCAAACGTCGAAATTTCATTATTCATTTCGGAAGTTACTATTCATCCATTACTATTCATCATTTACTATTCACCGATCACTATTTATCATTTTACTATTCATCGTTTTCGGAATTAGTTTGAGATTCTGAGAAGCGTTCAAAAATTTTACTATTCATATGACACTATTCATTCCCGGAAGGAAATCACTATTCACGATTGTTGTTCATCAGTTCGGAAATCTAGTTTACGGGTATCTAAATTCGCGTAACCAGTTAGGTTTAGCTGCGAATTTATGCAACATCAGTAGGGACACGACATATAGACTGGAGTAGTCTACATATCATTAGTAACACCATCAGCACTTTAGATCATGCACGGATATGCATTATTTCCATTTACGTGTTATTAATTTGTAATTAACGTTACCACTCAGTTTTTGCTACTAACATATACTTGATACTTCCGTCTACGATCCTAATATATTTTTATACTCATTATAATAATATAAAATTTATATTATTAATTTACCCGGTGTTTTGAAACCATTCGCTATATTTTTTGGTAAACGCCTAAAATTACGTCGAATCACGATATTTTAACCCGACAATTATTTTAATACCCGATTCTTATCAGGAATGTAATTTCAAAATTTTTACAACTTCGTCATATTTTATTTCAATACGACACGATTTATTTTTAGTTAACTCGGTATCCGGTATCCTCTAAAACTAATAATACCTAACCTAATCCTTACAAAAGTCTTGCAAAACTTTTCCTCCCATTTTCCAATCCCCTAAAATGTGGATCTTGCCCCCCTAAAAGTCCAAGTTAATTAATGAATTTGACAAAAATTATTAACTAGCTACTTATATTATTTTTACTTCTCATTCTTTCATTCATACTAAAAAAAAAAAAAAAAAAAAAAAAAAAAAAAAAAAAAAAAAAAAAATCAACTAGCAAAAGCTATTCTCTCTTTCTCTCTTCCTCATATATTCAGCCAACCGTCAAGGAACAAGAAAAATCCATCAATCTTTCAAGATCAAGACATACTCAAGCTTTACTTTCATTCCTAGTTAAGGTTTTGTGATAAAAACCTAGGTTTATTAAGCAATTTCTCATCAAATCACCTCAAATCTTCAAATAAGCTTCAAGTGAACTTTTTCATCACCTCATACTTTCATTTAACTAGTAACATGATGTATTTTCATGTTATAGTAGTAGATCATGCAAATATATATGTTATGTTGGGAATAAAATGCACAAAGTAAAGAGTCTGCCAGAAGAGCCTGCTAGTGATAGTTAAGCCTGCCTCTTCAGTTTTGCTAATGTTGAAGATATACTAACAGTACCTTCTGGGTAAGAAGGTACTGCTAGTTTAAAGAAGGTCCTGCCAGTTTTCACGACAAGTTGCTGTATTTTAATTAGAGATATTTACTTGTATTATTAGTCTTTGTACAAAGTTATACGTTAAGTAGAAGTAGTACAGAAGTCTCAGTAGATATAATGGAGTGTTTTACCTTGAAAGGTGTAATATTAGGATAAGATAAACCTCTAGTATATTATATTAAATAACTTGACCACTTGTAATAAGGGCTCCTTATACTATAAAAGGAACCCATAAGACACCATCTTAGATACAACTTTCCCAGCTCTCACACTCATCTTTCCCATGCATAACTTCCATATTTAAACCCTTTCACGTATCAAAGATTCAAGGTTACACTTGTAATCCTGGTGATAGTTTAGATCACCCGTATTATTTCATCAATAATATTGAATCATTTTGTGTTATTCATGTTGTGTTCATTCTCATTTACTTATTCATCACCTTTGTTCCTTTAGTGTGTTTTAGTAAATTCCTCGTGCTAACTCACATTCATTCATAAATATCCTAAACACATTACTGAGATTAACATCCCAAGTGTTTGCACAAATATATATATATATATATATATATATATATATATATATATATATATATATATATATATATATATATATATATATATATATATATATATAGAATCCTTCCACAAGTGGTATTAGAGCAAGACTGATATTTACGACATAAAAGAACAAAGCAAAAATGGATGTTGAGCACATTCAAACCAATGTGGCTGCAAAACTTCCATTACTCAAACAGAATGAGTTTGAAATGTCGAGACTGAGGGTTGAACAATACTTCCAAGTGCAAGACTATGCACTTTAAGAGATCATTGAAGAAGGAAACTCATTTAAACCAGTAACCACCACCTCCACAGTAAATGATGCACTTGTCACAACTGTGCAAGTAAATCCAATAACTACTGAAGAAAGAATCCAAAAGAGAAATGATCTTAAAGCCAGGAGTATGCTTCTCATGTCTATACCAAATGACCAGCTTCTAGTCTTTAACAAATACAAGTGTGCTAAAACCCTTTTTCAAGCTATTGTGGCTAGATTTGGTGGTAATGATGCCACCAAGAAAACCCAGAAAACACTTTTAAAACAACAGTTTGAAAACTTTTCAGCCACACCAAATGAGTCTTTGGACAGCATGTTCAATAGACTACAAAAGCTTTCTAGTCAGTTAGCCATTCATGAAGTGATTATATCTCAAGAAGACTTAAACTCCAAATTCCTTAGAACTCTACCCTCTGAATGGGCCATGCATGTCATTGTCTGGAAAAACAAACCAGATATTGATTCCATGAGTCTCAATGATCTTTACAGCAACTTCAAAATAGTAGAGCATGAACTAAAGAAGTCTACTAGTTCAAGCTCAGGAAATATGGCATTTATGTCATCTCATGGTACTTACAAGAAAGTTGATGAAGAAAAAGATGGTGGAGAAGAAGGTACTGCCAACACAAATTTTGGTACTGCCAGCACTTCCAGCAGTACCAAAACCATTTTAGATGAAACAATTGGTTGTGCTTTCCTAACATCACAACACAATGGTTCAACATTGACCTTTGAAGATCTTCAAGAGATCAGTGATGATGATCTTGAAGAAATGGACATAAAATGGCAGCTTTCACTTCTTAGCATGAGGGCTAAGAAATATTTGATGAGGACTGGAAAGAAGATTATCATCAATGGCAATGAACCTGCTGGGTATGACAAGTCTAAAGTGGAGTGCTACAACTGCCACATGAAGGGTCACTACTCAAGAGAATGTAGAAGACCAAAGAAGCAGGGTGATAAGGGAAGAGGTTTTGAGAACAAGAACAGGGGAAACAATGAGAACAAGAGCAAGGAAGTGGACATCACTGAAACAAAAGCTATGGTAGCTATTGATGGGCTGGGTTTTGATTGGAGCTTTATGGGTGAAGAAGAGTCATCCTCAAATGAATTAGCCTTAATGGCTCTCTCCAATCCTGAGGTACAAATTACTAAATGTTCTGCTACTTGTGAAGTTTTTAAAGAACTGGAAATCTTAAGAAAACTTTATGATGAACTAAAAGTAGAACAAAGAAAAACTCATCAAGACCTAGTTAATCATAAGTGTGGTATGTCCAAACTTGAGAAACAGATAATCCACTTTAGAGAAAATGAACTCACTTTTTCTGACACAAAAGCTATTCTTAATAGAGACATATTTCTTAAAGATGCTGAAATAAACCTGTTAAGAACTGAGTTTGCTAAAGTGAAACAAGCAAAAGATAATATTCAACTAACTGTTACAACATTAGAAAATGCTTCTGCTTGTACTAAAAGTATAGTTGAGAACCAAATGAACAAGAAAATCAAATCTGGGATTGGATACAACACATGTCCACCTCCTTACAGAGGAATTCCTTGTCCCCCAGGTTTAGATCTTGCTGAATCAGGTTTACATGAACTCACAAATAAAGCTCTAGAAAAGGTAAAACCTGTAGAAAATAGTGAACCTTTTGAGAGTACAAGTAATACTTCTCTCTCCAAAGAAAAGGTGCTCACTGATAAGAGCTCAGATGTTACAACTATTGAAGGTTGTACATCTGATGAGAATGGAAAAGAGACTGTTTCTAAGAAAGGAAACAAAGTAGGACCAGTCAGTCCTAAAAGTGTAGAGAGTATAACAAAGACTAAAGTTGTTCTAAAAACAGTTGAATGTTGAGCTAAATGTAATAGAAAACCTAGAGGTAGTCAGAGAAATTGGAACAATCTTAAGTCACATCAACTTGGTGATAACTTTGTTTTGTACAATAAAGCATGCTATTACTGTGGTAGTTTTAATCATACTCATGCTTATTGTAACAATTGGGTTTCTGGGAGTACATCAAGGTCTAAAACAAGTAAAACAAACCCCAGAAAAGGTTCTGTGAAATCTAACATACCAAAAGTCAATCATACTGTTAGAACAAATGAGCCTGTTTACCCAAAATTCACTACTAAGGGTGCAAGTAATACTTTCAAACATACACCAAAAGTTGTGAAAAGTCATATTGAAAGGAATTTTGTGGATAAAACACAAGACTGGAAACCAAAACCAAAAGGTCCTGCTAGACCAAATGGTACTGCCAAATTTGGTACTGTCAGACCAAAAACCACAAAATGTGTCAAAAATGAAAATGTTGTTAAGTCCTCAGCATGTTGGATTTGGAGACCACTCCAATCAAATGGTGCATCAACAGTCCTAAAAAGATTTGATTACATTGATGCACGAGGCAAACCCAAGTCAGTCAAGGCTTGGGTACCCCAAGGAAACTAATATGTGTATACATGTGCAGGAACATTCAAATGATATTGCAGATCAAGGATATGTAGATAGTGGATGTTCAAGGCACATGACAGACAACATGTCTTACCTCACAGACTTCAAATCATTTGATGGAGGATATGTTACCTTTGGGGGAGGAATCAAAGGAAAGATTACTGGTAAAGGTACAATTAAAACCAGTAAATTAGATTTTGAAAATGTGTACTTTGTGAAAGAACTATAGTTTAATCTCTTAAGTGTCTCACAAATGTGTGACACAAAGAACAAAGTTCTTTTTACTGACACTGAATGCATTGTACTTTCTCCTGATTTTAAAATCCCTAATGAAAGTCAGATTCTTCTTAAAATCCCTAGAAAGAACAATATGTACATTGTTGATTTAAAGAACATTGTTCCTAAAGAGAGTTTAACCTGTCTAGTAGCAAAAGCCTCATTGGATGAATCTATGCTTTGGCATAGAAGACTTGGTCATGTAAACTTTAAAACAATCAATACAATTGAAAAATATGATTTGGTTAGAGGTTTACCCAAAAAGATTTTTCAAAATGACCAAACCTGTGTTGATTGTCTAAAAGGCAAACAACATAGAGCTTCTTGTAAGCCCAAGACCCATAACTCAATTTCTCAAGCTTTATACATGCTTCATATGGACCTCTTTGGTCCTACTTCTGTGAATAGCTTGAATGGTAAAAGATATTGTCTTGTAGTTACTAATGATTACAGCAGATTCTCTTGGGTTTTCTTTTTAAAAACTAAGGATGAAACAAGTGAGATCCTTAAGTCCTACATTACTGGAATAGAAAACCAAATTGATAAGAAAGTAAAAGTAATTAGATGTGATAATGGGACAGAATTCAAGAATAGAGTTATGGATGAATTTTGCAAAGAAAAGGGAATAAAAAGAGAATATAGTGTAGCTAGAACCCCACAGCAAAATGGAGTAGCAGAAAGGAAAAATAGAACACTTATAGAGGCTGCTAGAACAATGCTAGTAGATTCTAAGTTGCCTGTTTCATTTTGGGTTGAAGTAGTAGGTACTGCTTGTTATGTACAGAATAGGGTTCTAGTGATTAAACCTCATAGAAAGACTCCTTGTGAACTTTTGTTTGGTAGAACACCATCTCTAAGTTTTATGAGAGCTTTTGGATGTCATGTCGCTATTCTCAATACCAAAGATCATCTAGGAAAGTTTGAAGGAAAAGCTGATGAAGGCTACATGATAGGGTATTCTTTGCAAAGTAAGGCACTGGACCAGATTGGTGTTTTGACATTGATAAACTTTTAGAATCTATGAATTATGTGCCTGTCACAGGTACAAATACTAATGATAATGCAGGTTTTGAAGACAATGATGAAACAACTGAGGATTTGGACATGATTGGATTCATCTTCAAGTCTTGGAGAGCCTTCAAATTCTACAAATGAAGGTGTTGAAGATGATCATGGAACTCAAGATCAAAGGAATCAACAAAATTCTGAAAATGAAAATGGTACTGCCAATTCACAAGATGGTACTGCCAGTTCAACTAATGGTACTGCCAGTTCACAAATTGGTCCTGCTGAACCATTAAATGTTCTATCAGATGATTCCTTACCAGAAGATATAGGGATTGGAAACCTTCCAATTTTCTATGATGTTCCTACAACACACAACACAAGAATTCTCAAAGATCACTCCATTGAAAATGTGATTGGCAGCATTGATTCTGGTGTTAAAACAAGAACTCAAGTCTTATCTTCAGACAAAGATGGGTTTGTCCTAGCTGTGTATGAAGAAAAGAACCATGAAGTTGCCCACATATGCCTGTTTTCATTCTTTCTCTCTCAAGTAAAACCCAAAAACATTACAAAAGCCTTAGATGATTCAAGCTGGGTTGAAGCAATGCAAGAAGAGCTACTTCAATTCAAACTGCAGAAGGTTTGGGTACTGGTTGATTTGCCCAAAGGTTACAGGGCAATTGGAACCAAATGGGTTTTCAGAAATAAGAAAGATGAAAGGGGAATAGTGATAAAAAACAAAGCCAGATTGGTGGCCCAAGGGTATACTCAAGAAGAAGGAGTGGATTATGAAGAAGTTTTTGCTCCAGTTGCAAGAATTGAAGCAATTAGGCTATTTTTGGCCTATGCTTCTTTCATAGGTTTCACTGTCTACCAAATGGATGTCAAAAGTGCCTTTTTATATGGTACTATTGAAGAAGAGGTGTATGTTTCTCAACCTCCAGGCTTCATTGATGCAGAATATCCAGACAAGGTGTATAAGGTTACCAAAGCTCTTTATGGTCTACACCAAGCTCCCAGGGCATGGTATGAAACATTGGCTTTCTATTTACTGGAAAATGGATTTCAAAGAGGCAAGATTGATCCAACTTTGTTCATCAAAAGAACCAAGAAAGACATCTTGCTGGTGCAGATTTATGTTGATGACATTATCTTTGGATCCACAAATCAGGAATTGTGTGTAGAGTTTGAAAAACTTATGCATAGTAAGTTTGAAATGAGTTCCATGGGGGAACTTACTTTCTTTCTGGGTCTCCAAGTGAAACAATCAAATGAAGGCATATTTATCAGCCAAGATAAGTATGTAGCTGAGATCCTAAGGAAATTTAGGTTTGCAGATTCAAAGGTTGCAAGTACACCAATGGATCCAGAAAAGGGGCACAAAGATACTGAGGGTGAAGATGTTGATATGCACAACTACAGATCAATGATTGGGTCCCTAATGTACCTTACATCATCAAGACCAGATATCATGTTCTTAGTATGTGTATGTGCAAGGTTTCAAGTCAATCTAAAAGTTTCTCATCTCACAGCAGTCAAAAGGATCTTCAGATACCTAAAGGGCCAGCCTAAGTTGGGTCTATGGTATCCAAGGGAATCATCTTTTGATCTGGTAGCTTACTCAGATAGTGACTATGCTGGTGCAACCCTAGAAAGAAAATCCACAACTGGTGGATGTCAATTTCTTGGTTGCAGACTCATATCATGGCAATGCAAGAAGCAAACAATGGTGGCCAACTCTACAACTGAAGCAGAATATGTTGCAAGTGCAAGTTGTTGTGGCCAAGTTCTTTGGATCCAGAATCAGTTGCTTGACTATGGGTACAGTTTTCTTAACACCATTATTTACATTGACAACATCAGTACTATTTGTATCATTAAAAATCCAGTTCAACATTCAAAAACAAAACACATTGAAATCAGACACCATTTCATAAGAGATTGCAATGAGAAAAGGTTAATTCAAGTTGTCAAAATTGATTCTGAAAATAATTTTGCAGACCTTCTCACCAAAGCTTTTGATTTAGGTAGGTTTAAATATCTGGTAGCAGGTATTGGTATGATAAATCTTTGAAAAACATGTGTTTTGTATATAAATAAACAAGTTTTGGCCTCTAATCATGGTACTGCTAGTTAGTCATAAGGTACTATCAGTACAGAATTGGTACTGTTAGTTCAAAATTTGCTCTGTTTTTGCTCATCTTGATGTTTAAAAGTTAACAATGCTATAAAACAAGTGCTTTGCACTCTGTTCTTTTGGTTAACAACTAACCATTTCAGGTTACTCAAGATTGCTAACAAAATCAGGATGTGGAAATGGTAATCAGTTCACCAAGTTTTTCAAACTTTAAGAGCTGACTAGTCCAAAGCAAACGGCTCTTGGTAAAGACTTCTCAAATCCGTTGATAGCTGATAGTTTGCTAAAAACTATAAGGTAATCAGTTCACCCAGTTTCAAAAACTTAAACGAACTGACTAGTCCAAAGCAAACGGCTCTTGGTAAAGACTTATCAAATCCGTTGATAGCTGATAGTTTGCTAAAAACTATAAGGGATATTTTCTAAAATTTCAAAGAGAATGCCAAGTTTTATTTCAAAACAAGGTACTGGTAGTTCAAATTTTAGTACTGGTAGAGTAAATTGGTACTGCTACATAGCCGTTGAGTCTGTCAGGCTAAAAGATAGCCGTTGTTTTTAAAGGGTATTTTTGTGAATTATTCATGTTTTCCTCGAATTAAGGATATAGTTATTATAATAAAAGATCTTTTTGACCGCCTCTTCAATTACTTATCCATAACTTTTATAGTCGGTCAAAAGTCATTTTTCTCATAATCAATCCTTATCATAATTCACACTCACCTTTCATCTTCTACCAGTACAACAATAAAATCCCACCATCGAAATCAAAATTTTCATCAAACCTTTCACCATGGCTCGTCTAAGTTTTGTCAAACGTCACAACCAATTAGCATTTTGGGAAAAGTCTGATGACAATGAAACTTTTCATCAAGCAGTGGATTTTCTAAACAATTCTTATGTCAGGTTTGCTTTACTCGTGAATCCCACTATTTTTGAATCTCAAATTTCACAATTTTGGCACACTACTAAAGTTAACACTCTTAGGGATGTGATTCAAGAGTTAATGGTCACAGTGGATGGTAGAACCCTGACTTTTACCGAATCATCCATTAGAAGACATCTTCGTTTGGATGATTGAGATGGCATTAGTCAACTACCTGATACTAAAATTTTTGAAAATTTGACAAAAATGGGGTATAATGTAACTTCTACAAAGCTTACATTTCTTAAAAAGCATTTTACCCCTCAATGGAGAATTTTGATTCATACGATCCTTCATTGTTTAAGCCAAAAGAAAACCTCATGGGAGCAATTTAGTGGTAACATGGCTGCAGCTCTCATTTGCCTGGCAACAGACAAGAAATTCAACTTTTCAAAATATATTTTTGAAGGATTGGTTAAAAATGTGGACAGTGAAACAAAGTTTTTGATGTACCCAAGGTTCATTCAGTGCCTCATCAACAAATCCAAACATTTGTTACTTCCCCCAAACAAACCTTTTAAAACTCCCAAACTTACACACAAGGTGTTTTCAAACATGAAAATTGGTTTTCAAGGAGAAGAAGTACCACTTTTTGAGGAAATGTTACCACAACATTCTAGAGAACCTGATCATTCATCACCACATCCATCACCAGTACCATCACTCACACCAACAGTACCATCAGTCACACCACCATCACCAGTACCAATACCATCTAATCAACAAACACAAACACTATCTGCAACATCCCCATCATTATCACATCATAACTCACCACCACAATCTCCTCCACAACAAAGTGTAGATGCTCAGACTATCAGGGAATTAAAGGAGCAAGTGAAGCACTTGAAAACTTCTCTTGAAAGTCAAAACAAACATTTTACAGAAATCAACACCTAGTTAGTTAAGAGGGTTGAGAAATTAGAGTTGAAGATGAAATTTTTGAAGGGTAAAGGAACATCTCAGTTGGTTGTTTCTAGTTCCTCAAGTTCAGATGCAGAGGGTTTGGGTCTCTCTTCCAAAAAGGGGAGGATGAGTAGTTCTAAAAATGAAGAAGAGATTCAATTTCAGTTTCATGAAGGAACTCCAGTGTTTGATGAAGAGCCTGCTATTCAAGAAACAGAGCCTGCTACTCAAGAAAAAGAGCCTGTTAGCTTGAAAGATACTGCTGAAACAGATACTGCTGAAGCAAAGCAAGTTGCTGCTGAAGCAGAGCAAGAACCTGCTGGGATTCAGAGGCTATTAGCTATGAATTTAAAAGGTTCTGATCAAGTGGCTTACAAAAGAAAGAGGGGATCACAGCCTCAGGGGAGGTTTCTTGTCTCTGATGAACAATCTGCTGCTCCAAGTCCAGTATCATCACCAAAAGACAAGGGCAAGAAAATTGTAGTTGAAGATGAACCAAAGCCTAAAAAGATGAAGCAGAAAGAGCAAGCACAATTGGTTGTAGATGAAAAATTGTCCAAACAGCTTCATGAAGAAGAAGTTATGAGGGCTGAAGAAGAATCAAGAATGTTGCAAGAAAAGTTTGATGCTCAGCTGCAATACATCATTTCCATTGATCCAATTGTAAGGGGTGAAGCTTACACTCTGGTGTGTGATGAGTCTCTCATCTCAGATGAAATGACAATCAAGTTCAATGATTTCATCACCAAGAAATACAATCAAGAGGCATTGGATGATGTCTATCAGCAAATCTAGAAGAATCAGAAGAAAGGATTCAAAATGCCACATTCTGAAGCAGATCAGAAGAAATTCTTCATGATATATTTGAAAAGAGAAGTGAACATGAAGGATCATCAACTCAAAGGTAAATCTTTTGATGAATTGAAGCTTCTATACTTAGAGGCTTACAGAAGAAACAAAACCAGTTTTGTCATGGATACACAAGAAAGACCTTCCAAAGGAAGAAAAGATGATCAGAAGGAACAAGCAGAGAAAGCAGAATTGCCTTCTGTTCAGACAAGAGAAATGGTTGTCCATGTTCCACAAATTATTTTTGTGAACCTTTACATGCAAGGCATCCAGTCATAGATTGGGAAATCTACAATGATAAGTTTGGCAAAGCATGGAAGATAACAAGAGTTGGAAACAAGGTTGAAATTTTCAAGAACTTTGAAAATCTTCTTAGAGCATGTAACAGAATGGATTTAGATGAATTATGGGTATTAGTTCAAGAGAAGCTGAAAACCAAGTATAAGCCAGATGCAAAGGAGCAAGAGCTATGGGTTGAGTTCAGCAGACTATATGATCCAAATCCTTCTGATACTCATTGGAAATTTCCTTACTATGATTTATCTGTTACATGGGAATACTTCAGCATGAGTCATGTTCATCATCTTTCCACTCAGAGTGGAATAGAGCTGTTTATGCTAGGTGAGAAGGAGTATCCTTTAAGCTATGAAGTATTATCAGTTTTGATCTCTAATAAGCTTTTGTGTGAAGAAGAGACTGATGCAGTCAAAAGATTGAAGGAGAGCATACTTGATCAGTATGAAAGCCTAAGAAGAAAAAGATAAGGTTTTTGGAAGAGTTCCCTCAAATCCTCAAGGTATGAATTTTATTCACAAAGAAACTTGGTTATTTTATATGGGAATAACAAGTTTAGGGGAGGATTGTTGGGAATAAAATGCACAAAGTAAAGAGTCTGCTAGAAGAGCCTGCTAGTGATAGTTAAGCCTGCCTCTTCAGTTTTGCTAATGTTGAAGATATACTAATAGTACCTTCTGGGTAAGAAGGTACTGCTAGTTTAAAGAAGGTCCTGCCAGTTTTCACGACAAGTTGCTGTATTTTAATTAGAGATATTTACTTGTATTATTAGTCTTTGTACAAAGTTATACGTTAAGTAGAAGTAGTACAGAAGTCTCAGTAGATATAATGGATTGTTTTACCTTGAAAGGTGTAATATTAGGATAAGATAAACCTCTAGTATATTATATTAAGCAACTTGACCACTTGTAATAAGGGCTCCTTATACTATAAAAGGAACCCTTAAGACACCATCTTAGATACAACTTTCCCAGCTCTCACACTCATCTTTCCCATGCATAACTTCCATATTTAAACAATTTCACGTATCAAAGATTCAAGGTTACACTTGTAATCCTGGTGATAGTTTAGATCACCCGTATTATTTCATCAATAATATTGAATCATTTTGTGTTATTCATGTTGTGTTCATTCTCATTTACTTATTCATCACCTTTATTCCTTTAGTGTGTTTTAGTAAATTCGGCGTGCTAACTCACATTCATTCATAAATATCCTAAACACATTACTGAGATTAACATCCCAAGTGTTTGCACAAATCAATATATATATATATATATATATAGAGAGAGAGAGAGAATCCTTCCACATGTTATATATAACACTTTATACAATAATACTCTTTTATCTTAGATCTATAATTTTTATTAGTAACTTCAAGAGATCCACCAAGATTGGTGATGTTTAGGACCCCATGACACCCTAAGAAGGTGTATGGTAGGATTGAGTATTTGTGGAGTTGATTTGAAGTAGTTTGGTTAAGTCTTGAACAAATTTGGCACCAAGAAAATAAGTTTTGACAATATATGTATAGTTGCTGTCCCATTTTGCAAAACGTGGGAAACTCAGGGGCTAGGGTGTATTTTGGACCAAAGATTTAGAAAACACTTTCAAAAATGAAGCTATGTCGAAAGAATGGATTAAAACGAGTTTATAACGAAGGAGATATGTTAAAAACAAGTTTAACGACGAAAAACTATTTTCTGAAAAATATACTTGCTGTCCCACGATTTTCAAGGGCAAACCTGAGGTGTAAAACTTGATCTAGCCGTTCCGACTTATCAAAAATATGTTAATACGTTGTCTCATGATTCTGGGGATATAAAGAACATAGAAAACGAACTTATAATGAAAAAGATACAAGTGTTTGAAAATCCGACGATATATATATAATTTCATCAGCAATTTTATTATAATTTTGCCGCTAAATTGTCTTTGCGAGACACCACTTTCCCGTTTGTTTTTCTCCATGATCGGTAGGATTTGAGTCTGAGCCGTCTTCATATAAAATCAAGATCTTCCAGCAAGCTTTTCAAATCAATTGGCCGTTTGTCGAATAGACTTATAACGACTAAACTACAGCCTCATCTTCTTACCCGAAAATCATTTCAAAGTTATTATTTTGACAGCTTTTACTATAATAAAATTTTTCTAATTGTTGAACATTATATTTTCAAGTAACGACATTGGAAGTGATATTTCTTAACCGTCAAGGTGCGTACGATCAAAAGTTAAATGAGACAACACCTAGATAATGTTACAAGGTTTTCAAAAACGCCGAGCTTGACCATTAACACTTAACGTACAATATTTTGCGACTAGTTTTGCGAGGCCATTTTGGTCATATTTTTCAAGTTATGAAAAGTGTTATTTTACGACGAAAACATTATATTTTCCGATAAAACACCAAACAAGGATCGTGGAGTACCGTTTCAACATATTTACATGAAAAGTGGTTATTAACTTAATGTGATGTCAAAAATGTATTTTTCGATGATAAACATTATTTTCAACTTTCACGAGTGGTATCGATAACATACGTATTTGCATGTGTAGCATCATTTCATTTCTTACATTAGATCATATCATTCATATTAGGTTGCAGTTAGAGATTGTGCCTGATTTCGTGTATCCACTTTTTTCATCGTGGCTATCGCACCAGGTGAGTTATAGCCCCTACTCTTTTAATTGTTTCGTAAACCTTTTGGGGGAGATACATGCTCAATTACATGTTTTCAACTTTATGTTCATTTTATATTTAAACTCACTGTTCGTTTTACAATTAAACACCATGCTTGTTTTACTTGAAATGTGACTTGTCTCTTAAACATTATTACTTATTTTATATGACCTCATTGTCATTATTGTTTACCTGGCCACATTGTCAGACCTATTTTATATGACCTCATTGTCATTATTGTTTACCTGGCGACATTGTCAGACTTATTTTATATGACCTCATTGTCATTATTGTTTACCTGGCGACATTGTCAGACTTATTTTATATGACCTCATTGTCATCATTGTTTACCTGGCGACATTGTCAGACTTATTTATATGGCCTCATTGTCAAAATTGTTTATATAGCGATATTGCTACCTTTATCGTTGCGTCATGGTCCAAATATTACTTTCATTTACGTAAACCAAATCATATTTGGCAGTGGGTTGTGAACACACAGGTTGTAAGTCTTGTATGGGCGGGACTTGCAAATGAGTAGATTTACGATGCCTTTGCTGGGAAATCTTCATTTAAATGCAATGTATTTCATTTTACACTAAACTCTATGAACTCACCAACCTCGTGTTGACACTTTAGCATGTATTTTCAGGTATTAAGCAATGGCACACTACTGGAGGTTTTGGCAGGGCATGGCATGGTCATAGAAGACTCTGATATTCATATGGGGACCGTCTTAAACTATTTTAAGGGCTTAATTCCACACTATTTTAGTAATGTAAATTCAACACTTTTGGTTAAACGATTTTATTCTAAATGATTGAAGTGAAAACCATTTTTGTACTAGTGTTGGGATACCAATTGAGTTTCACCCCAGCTACCTGTAAGCTTCTGCTGGACCCGATTTTGGGGGTGTGACATTGCACTAAGCTCATGAACCACACGTTAACAATACGGGTCATGGGGGCTGCAGACCCAACCATGAGGGGATGGGAAGGATAACTTGCCAAAGTTAAACCTTCAGTGGGTTCAAATATAGTACTTATTGGTACCACACAGAGAGGTGTTAATACCAACGGGAGTTGTCAAACTCCAATAGATCTATCAGCTATATTCGCATTCGCGTGGGTAAAATATCTTAAACGATTAGATTCATGAATTTTGGTTATGCAGTGGTGGCAGTTAGTTTACTCGTGCAACAACGAAAGAAAAAGACTTGTATTCGGTTTTAAGTAAAGCAAGTAGCATGTATCCCCCTCACAAGGTTTGTAAAGCATTTAGAGTGAAATATTTTAAAAAGAGTATGAGGCTATGAAAACTCACCTGGGCTTAGAGAAATCTAAGTGAGGCAAATAGTGACTCAGGAACTAGACTGCCTTACTCACGTATCCTAGTGTGTTGTAGGTTTGAATGTATATCAAGCTTTAGTTATCTTGTTTAAGTTTCTTAAGTTATTGTTCTTAGGTTCTTTAATGTTTTAGATATAATATAACACTGTTTGGGCCATCAAAATTTAGAAGTATATGACTCCTCACATGAAGCTCCATACTATTGTATTATGTTATCAAGATAATACCATTCGGACCATCATAATTCAGAAGTTAATACTCCTCACATGAAGCTCCCTACTATTGAGCTATATTGTTATTAGGTTAAGTTATAGTCATAACACCATTCGGGCCATTATATCTCAGAAGTATATGCAATAATTGTTCGAGGAGTCAGGGCACTTTAATTCGTAAACCCAACAAACTCGTCAAAACGAAATATCCACATAGTACTCCTCGCATAAAGCTCCCTACTATTCTATTATGCTTCTAACTTTATACCCTTATAGTTTATATATTTATGTTTTTTACCCTAAACTTATAATACTTATATTATTTATACTTATAACTGTCTAAGCTAGACACAACTAGTCCCTAGACTTCTATAGTTTTAGAAAATGACATAACTAACCCTTAGACTCATAAGTTTTCTATATTTACCATTTAGACTTTTAACTTTATAATATTTGCATAACTAGTCCTTTTTAGTTTATAACTTATTTTAATTTCTATCCTAAGGTTTTAATACTTTGCAAAACTAGTCCTTACACTTATAACTTCTTGGAAATGTCAAAAAAAGTCCCTAGACTTTATAGTTTCAAGAATTTACGATATATACCCTTATGCATGTAAAGTTTTACAAAACTATTCCTAAATGCACGTAACTTATATTTTTATGTAACAACTAAGTTTTCTAGCTTATGTTTAACTAATATTAGCCTATCTAAGTGAACTAATTAAGTTTATAGGTCATGTAAAGGGTGTATAGCATGCAAACATATATTAAACTTATTTTAAGGTTTTAAAATGTAAACTAGTAAATGAAATGGTTCAAGGCTCATGCAAGGGTTCCTAGGGGATCTAAGGCATCCTAATACTATCCTAAGACTAAAATAAAGCTAATAGAACTAAATGTAAAGCTTACTTGGTTAGTTTAGAGTTTAACGAGGGTTTTAGGGTTTCTAGGGTGTCTCTCGGCCAAAACCACAACTCGACACTATCCAAGCTCCTATGCTCGACTCCTACGGACTTAATACTACTGAGTTTGTATCAGGTAAAGAAGAGAAGAGGTGTGAGGAAGAATGGAGAGAGGAGGGGGTATTTATAGGGTGCGTAGAGGCGGTAAGGGTGAAAACGGGAGTATAGGTGTCGAGGAGGGGAGGGGTTGAGTTAGCAAGGCTAGAGGGGGGTTGTGGCAGGTCTAGTAGTGACAAGGAGGAGCTAGGAGGTATCTAGGGGGCTGAGATAGGCCGGTTGTGGTGGTGAGAAGCCGAGGGAGGGGGTTTGGGCAAGGTGGTGACAAGGAGATGATGCACCTCCTAGTTTGGTAGCTTAGAGGTGCATGTAAGCTTCTTGGGATGTTTAGTGATGGTTTAGGGTGATTAGTGGTGGATTAGTGGTGGATTAGTGGTGGTTTAGTGGTGATTAATGGTGGTTTAGTTAAGTAGGTGACAATTAGGTGATGCACCTACTTGTATGGGTGCTTGTAAGGTCTTAGGTTGCTAGCTTAACTAGGGAGAGGTGTTAGGGTGCTTGGTTCAGGTGTTTGAGATGCTTATGTTTAGGTTTTACTAGCTTGGATTAACTTTTGACCTAGTTTTACTTAGTGAGTGTTTAAGGTTTTATCTAGGGTTTAATGCCTAGGTTAGGTTGCTAAGAGTGTTTAGTGACTAATCCTAAGTCCTAAAGGGTTTATACTAAGTGATGGTAACTTATGGGAAATATTTGGGAAGGTTTGACCTAGTTTTGTGACCTAAATGACCTATTTGTGTTTAGTGTGTGATTAGGGCTTATCCTAGGGTTTTGTGCCTAGATTAGTGTCCTATGAGTGTCTAATAACTAATCCTAAGTCCTAAGAGACTTATACTAATTGGTGGTGATCTATGGGAAATTTTGGGATAATCTAGACCTAATTCTAGGAAGTTATGATTTAGTTATGATTTTGTGCTTAAGGGACTTGTACCTAAGTTCTAAAGGGTTGTACTAGTGCCTAATGGTCCTAAGGTATCCTAATGTTCCTAAGGTAACTCATACTTAAGCCTTGGACACTTTCATACTAGTTAAGTTAAGCATATAGGTTCAAATAAGCACATAGACCTAATTAGGGTTTAAGTAAGGTTTATTAGGCTTTTGTGATATGTTTAGTGTGTTAGATTGGTAGATTATTTATTATGGTGTTGTGGTGATCTTATGCTTGACATACCAGGGGTTTATAGGATGTGAGTGTTGAGTTATTTGGCTTGCATGGGTACGTGAGCAGGTCTAGTGAGTCATGCAAGTAATAAATGCACATAAAAAGCAAAAATTTACCTGTGAAATACATACTATAGGTATTTGTAATTGGAATGATAGAAATGAGGTTTTGTGGGTTGTTACAATCTTACCCCCTTAGAAGAAACATCATCCCGAGATTTAGATAATCGTAGGGGTAGGGAAAAGAATAAGTCGAGAAAGATAAGAGGAAGAAGAGAGTTATAGAGAAGGATTATTCTGATACCGAAGAAGAATGGTATAAAAAGGAAGGAAGTGGTGCTCAAGCGGAGTAGGAAATGTTTGCACAGTTGCCAGATACTTAGGCTTATTCATTTATATCTCATTACTTACAAATAAAGGCATCCCAATATTTGTAAACATGAGCTTATAAATTCATAACCCATTGAATTTATAACCTATCATTAAAATGAAGGAGTGCCCTAGTTCATTTTAGTAGGATAGTCATTATCAATCATCCTTAAGTAGTATCGGCGGAAAATGAAGAGTGTTTACCACACTTAAGGAAATGCGGTACGGGAATATTTTAGAGACAAGTTCCAACCATGACGAAGACTAGTTCTAGTCATGTGAAGACAAGTTCTAACTACGGTAGAGGTAAGTTCTAGTCACGATAGAGATAAGTTCTAGTCATGATAGAGACAAGTTCTAGTCATGATAGAGACAAGCAACTTCCCACATGGTAAATTCCCATGTTATGACTAGAATGACGAGGCGTTGAAAATCTCATTTTTGCAACTTTTGCATAGTGAGATTTAATATCATAGTCGAACATAATGAGGATTACAATTCGGTATAGATATTCTTACAAGCTCTAACTAATAGAATCTTGCGATATGATGAGAAATACAAGTTCTGCTTTTAGAACGTTGTAGGATGGGGTAGAGAGAGAATATAGAGAGAAGATAAGAGAGTGTAGAATGACGAAGGGATAAAAAGGGAAGGATATGGAATGAGGGATTGTAGTAGGAAAGAGTGAGGAAGATGAAAGAAGAAAAGGGAAGAAATAGGAGGGTATGAAAGAATGGGAGATAATAGAAGGATGGGAGGGTAGGTTTAGGTGAAGTGGAAAAGTATAGGGGTATAAGATTAAACGGTAGAGTAGGGAAAACGGAAGAGTGGGACTTTAATAGGGGAGTGGGGAAAAAGGCGGGAAAATGGGATTTTGAATGGAAAAGTAGGAAAAAAATGGGAGAAGGAGATTTAAACGGGATTTAAATGGTAGAAGGAGAGAAAACCGATGGATAAGATTAAACGGAAGAGTAAGAATATAGGACACCTGAAAGATAGTATCCTAATGGAGTTTTTAGATTAACTAGACGCCTTTCCAAAGTTTGTTTTCCCCCTAAGGTTCTTCTAGTCTTTCCTAACTAATCCTAATTTCTAAGGGTAAGGTGTTTGGTTCATTTGAAGTAGAGGGTTCTAAAGAGGGTGTAGGCTTAGATATTTTCTTTCCTAACGGTTTACTAGGTGTATCCTTATTCTTAGGTGTAGTTTCGGGTTTTCTTTTTTGTTTTAAGTTGTCTATTACTACCATTATTACTATTATTGTAAGTATTACTATTCCTAGGAACTTAAAACCAGCTAGTGTAGTATCCATAGTATCTCCTAAGTGGGATTTCCAAATGTGTATTCTAAGAAATGTCAAATCCTAAGATATAAATCTAAATCCTCAAATATCTATGTGTGGGTATCCTAAGAGACTAGGCAAGGGCAGTTTTTATCCTAAAACTACTTATTCCTATATGGTAGAAACTTCCTAAGTGTCTATCCTAAATGTAAGATATACTTTAAGTCACAAACATGATTAAACTAGAGGTATGTATCGTTGGTTTTAGAGAGAGAGAGAGAGAAAGAATGTGTGGAACCTTAGAGAGAGAAACACAAGTAATATTAGATTAAATGTGTGAAAGGTCCAACCCCTTCCTTGCTAGGGAAGGGGTATTTATAGTTACAACATAAACGCCCACTCCCAGGCTGTGGATCAGGTGTACAGTGGGTAAAGACCCGTCCTTCCTCCACGATGTTACTTAACTAGTACTAACTACTAACTAATACGATAAATACTACGAGCTACATAATGCTAAACTATATCCAGGGTAACCGAGTCTTTCATATTATAAAACGTATTCCTAACAATCTCCCCCTAAGGGAGGTCACCCCGGAAAATACATATTGAATCCTAGCATTCTAATCTGTGAAGATAACTTTGTTGCTCGTAGCCTTTTGATTCTTCTTTTTCGTGACCTTTGTGCTTTCAGCAGCAGACTCTAGATGACTTGTTCAATGTGTTGGATGATCTTTGGCTTTACTTCGAATTCGTAATCCAAATGAGTATCTGCAAGTCATCTTTGAGTAGTAATGTTGCCATGTGATTTGAACATCTTAGTATTGACATGCTCACACTTTTTAGGATCATGATTTTCTGCATCAGAGTTGTGGAAGCATAGTTGTAGCCCATTCAATGTTCATGATCTCTTTAATAGTGATGTCTAAGTGTGAGGATGGGGCGACGGATCGGCATCATTTCAGCAATCAACAGCAATCATCAGAAATTTCTGTAAGCAAACAATTAGCAATAAATCGACCGGTACTTACAGGTTTGGAAACAGAGATTGTCAACAGCATAGTGTGAAGACTCCTTCTAATCCTTACCAAGACCGTTCCTAATCGGAAACCCCCGAGAGGATTAGCACGATCTACCTAAGTAGATCAACAATTAGGTGGGTCGCTGGAGTTCATTCCACGACTGTAGACCATTGGTAACCGCCGCGACCACTAAGCGTAATCCACAAGGAATTACCGAAGTGACCTCCTTTCAGGGCTGTTTGATGTTGACCCTGGCAGGAATTTCCATTCAATCACTGAAAATTACATTGGTAATTTCTCATGAATGTTCTGGTAGATTGCTATGATCTACGTAGGACTCATAGTATTACACCTGGTGTCCTTAATGTTGAACAACCAGTGTAGAAGTAGCATGTGTTCC